>CM053027.1:198587033-198930342 GCA_028564925.1 Lithobates sylvaticus | reverse complement strand
ATATATATATCATGTCCCCCTGGGGTCATATCCACAATCACTTCTGCTGAATGCTGCCCACTGGGGAGATAAAGGGACATGCTTGAAATTTCTGCCTGCAACTGTGGTCATTAAGCCTAACGTCAGCCTGTTCTGCAAAGGTAAGCAAATTGGGGGGAGGTAGTGTGGAGTGTGTAGAGGTAGGCAGAGAAGGAATTACAGTTTGAGGTGCACAAGTGAGCAAGGAGGGGATGTATAGAGGTAAGGAAGGTGGGTGCAAAGATGAGTAGAGGAGGCAGGTAGAGTTAAAGGGGAGGGGGAGTGGAGAGGATAAGGGAAGTTTGGGGTGCAGAGCTTAGCAGGGGTTTTAGGATGCAAAGGTGTACTGACAGGGTGGATAAAGATGTAGGTCACGTGTAGGGTAGCCCATAAATTTCAATGGGCTGCTCTATGCGCTAGAAATGCAGAAGAAAGTCCCTAACGCTTTTTCAAAAGCACATGGTTCCACAGCACATGTCAGCAGATGCTTGGGGGATGTCATTAACAATTAATGGCACTGTATAGAAATTTGGACAATTGTGGAGGCAACATGGACTCTCGTGGTACAGTATAAACTTACAAAAGTCGATATATAAAAATATAAATTTATTACACACAATACATAGTAAAAATTCTTCAATAGCAGTATACAACGAGTGCTGCTATACACGGAGCATCCACTAATCTGACACACAATTGAAAGAACTAGGGTATGGGTAGTAATTCCGTGCTGTTTCACACGAAGATTCATCTTACAATGGTAAACTCAACATGTTTCGGGGTGGCCCCCTTCTTCAGGAGTATATTTAGTCAAAGAAAGATCTACAAGAAAGCATATGAATCAGATATGTAGAATTAACATAAAAAAAACATAACTAATAACCAACCTTCATGGTATACTGTCATGTATCTCAAATTAATAAGGATAAGGTCTAATATACCCCTCTTATACATCCCTAAACATTAAGAAATAAACCCAAGTGAAATGGCTGATTAGGAGCAAAGAGTGAACTCACCCACATAACCGGCACCAGAATTTTGGTCGTCACAAAGTCCAAAAAGGGCAATCTCCCGGGCGAGTGCGGGAACCAGGAAAAGTGAAGTCACATAAAGAGACTGTTGCATGAAAAAGAAAATACTTTAAGTGTAGGTACTAGCATTTAAGGAATTCATAAGGTGGAGAATTCAATCTCACAACCATTGTAATTCGGGTAATTAAATTCAAAGAGTACAATCAAAGCATATCAATTAAAATGGTACACACCTATGTAGTCTTCACTGAACACTGAAATTAATGGCACTGCTGTGTATCTGCTAAAAGGCAGCATGTTTCTGTGGTGTCAGGAAAGTGATTTTGCATGCGTTCCCGACACACACAAATGTGAACGCAGGCTAAATGTCTCTGTCACATTAGTGGTCAGTGTAAATCTTCTCATTACATTGGGGCTTGGTGTACAATCCTTTCATTCACACTAGTGTGAGGGCCCCCTTACATTGGTGGTCAGTGTAAATCCCTCCTTACTGGTTACTGTGAATGCTTCTATTACATTAGTGGTCAGTGCAAACCCCTATTATATTGGTGGTCAGTGTTGAAACTTCTCTTTATATTGGTAGTCGATAAAAAAAATCAGCATAAGTTGTTATTTCTGGAATAAGATTTTGTAAGAAAAGACTAGATGAGAAATTTTATACATGGACAGCACCTGATCAACAATACCCTCCAACTGGATTTCCACTCACCTCTTAAGATCACCTTTTTCTGCCTATTTGGCTGTTTGTACAGATGTTATATGACGTAATATAACTAAAAATTGTCTCGATCCTATGCAATACTACATGTCCAAATGTTTACGTACATATGTGTATATTTTTGCAATTCTCATCAATAAAAAAGTTTGTAATCAAAAAAAAAAATCTGCATTGCCATTGATCACACCCTCCCTTTCCCCCAGCACTGCCACTGATCCCAAGAGTTCTAGGATCCCTAATGCCTCGTACACACGGTCGGAATTTCCGATGGAAACAGTCCGATGGGAGCTTTTCATCGGATTTTCCGACCGCATGTATGCCCATCGGTCTTTTTCTGTCGGAATTTCCGACGGACTTTGGATTGAGAACCTGTTCTTAATTTTTCAGACGGAAAACCTTTCTATCGGATTTTCCGATCGTGTGTATGCAATTCCGACACGCAAAATTCAGACGCATGCTCGGAAACAATTCGATGCATGCTCAGAAGTATTAAACTTCCCTTTAATAGTGCTGTCGAACGTGTTGTATGCCGTGGTGTTATTGACCGTCGGAATTTGGTGTGACCGTGTGTAGACAAGACAGTTTGAGTGAAATTCCGTCGGAATTCCGACGGGAAAACAGAGCTTTTTCTGACGAGAATTCCGACCGTGTGTATGCGGCATAAGAGTTTTCTGTCTATTGATGGGTCCCCTCACCACCCCAGTCCATGGTGTGCAGGCAGTTACTTTTTTAGTTTGTTAACAACAATAAAATAGACAAATACATATATATATATTTATGGTTGAAGCCCTATGGCCGATACGTGTCTGAAGAGGAATAACTTAACCAATAAGATCTATAACATGAAAAGGGGGACCTGAAGTGTGCCTTGGTCTATGGACGGTACGCCAAAATAAGGGGGCATACCCTGATTAGAAATGAGTATTTGATGAGGGTGATGTTGTGAGAAATGCCCTTGAAAGGGGGAATGGGAGGGTGGGTATCGCGCACCGGAACCGACGAAGACCACAGGCGAGTGGGCCGGTTAAATACCCTCCCGGGCTCCTCCCATAAATTCAGGCCACCATGTTGGCCTTCCAATTATGGTTGAAGCCCTATGGCCGATACGTGTCTGAAGAGGAATAACTTAACCAATAAGATCTATAACATGAAAAGGGGGACCTGAAGTGTGCCTTGGTCTATGGACGGTACGCCAAAATAAGGGGGCAAAAACTGAGGTAGGGTTTGAAGATGTTTATTGACTTTTAGCATTGTCTACTGCGTGAGCTGGGCGAAGGCCCGTGACATTTCCGCCTGTGGGTCATGTATATACCGGGTGAAGCAGGCTGACTTCCATCTGCCGAGTCTCTGGATGATGTGGCCTGGGACCCCATGCTGTGAGGCGGTTGAGGCGGCCCGATCCGAAAAGAGTGACCGGAGTATTCGCTGGGGTTGAGGCGTAGGTTGTGGAGGAGAATCCTTACGTGTGTCATGAACTGGCAGGTGCTTAGGGGTTTGACTGGAAAAGGCAGAAGGGGATCGGTGTCCCTTTGTTCTGGCAGGAGTGAGAGCAGGCGGTTGAGAACCGTCACTGGGCACCAGGAATTGCCGGTTCTGTATAGATGGATGTCCACCCCGTGGCCAGCTTGCTGAGTCTTGGAGACGCTGAGGTGGAGCACGAAGTGGTCTTGATGGCGAACTAGGTGGCGTCTGCACAGGGTTTGGCTGGTCGAGCTGTTACGGGTGAATTTGCTGGGACGTAGGAACCCATAGTAGGCCAGGTAGATGGCGGCTTGTATGACCTGGCTGAGGAGGACACCAAAGGGGGAACCAGCGAGTATGGCGGACATCTCGCGGAAGATGGCACTCGTGATGGGGCGACGTCTGGTTCCGTTTTCTGGTTGCTGCTTCTGGACGCCGCGTAGGACGGCTCGGACGGCGTGGGACGAGAAGACAGACGGTCTAGTGGGATCTTGAAGGGCCAAAAAGTGCTGTACGCCGGCCAGGTACAGGCGGATGGTGTTGTAGGATAGGTTTAACTGTGTGTGACAATGTGGGACGAAGGCCAGAATGTGCCTGGTGTCTGTGGGTGTTGACACGGCGTTGGCGGTTAGGAACTTGTTGAACGTGTCCCAGGCTGCGTGGTAGGCTTTGAGTGTGTTGTGAGACAGGGACTGGTTGATGAGCTGGGTGGCCCCACGTAGGTATCGGTCTAGTCTAGGGTCAGCTGAGACCAAGCGGGGATAGGGGCGGACACCCGATCGGCCTCTGGTATCTGTCGGAAGAAGGAGACGAAGTTAAAGCGTGACAGCGCGTCTGCTGCCACGTTGTATTTACCTGGGATGTGAGAGCAATGGATGTTGAACTGGAGCCGTAGCGACAGTTGGACCAGCCTGCGTAAGAAGGACATCACCTGGAGTGACTTGGGCCTGCCTTTGTTGATGATGTCTGCCGTGGCCTGGTTGTCCATCGTGAAGTTTACCGTCTGCCCGGTCCAGTTGTGACCCCAAAGTTTGGCGGCTGCCACGATTGGGTAGAGCTCGAAAAGGGGGGAAGTCCGGCTGAAACCTGGGATTGAGAGTATCTGCGGGGGCCAAGGGCCAGCGAAACAACGGAGGCCAAATATGGCTGCGAAGCCCGTGGAGGCCGCGGCATCTGTCACCACCTGTGGTGAGAAGGGTGAGATGGCCGGGATAAACATGGATATTCCGTTCCATGAGGAAAGGAATTCTTCCCACATCGCTAGGTCTGCTATGGCCGCGGCGTCCAGGTTGAGGATCTGATCGGGGTCTTGTGCCTGTGATAGGTGGACTAAGAGCCGTGAGATGAAGGAACGACCTTGAGGGACGATCCGCATGGCAAAATTGAGCATGCCAAGTAGTGACTGGAGCTGTCGTCTTGTGCACCCTCTCGTGCGGGTGAAGTCCTGAAGAACTGCCCTGATGCGGGTCAACTTGTCGAGGGGTAGGCTGGCCTGCATGGAGCATGTGTCCAAGACAACTCCGAGGAAGGTGATGGAGTGTGCGGGTCCGTCGACCTTGTGCTCAGCTATGGGGACATTGATGTTCTGGAAGACGACTCTCAACTTGTCGAGGTCTACTGGTGACACGTTGGGCTGCTCTATCAGTAGGAAGTCATCCAGGTAGTGGATGACTTCTGTGCATTGGGCCTTGTGTAGGAGAATCCAGGTGAGGGATTGAGCGAAAGTGTCGAAGAGCCAGGCGCTACTTTTGGAGCCGAACGTGAGCTTGGTGGCGAAGTAGTACCTGTCTCTCCACTTGATACCGTGCCAACACCAGAGAGACAGGTGAATCGGCAGAAGTTTGAAGGCGTCCGATATGTCGGCTTTGGACAGCCAGGCCCCTGTGCCTGCTTTGAGGATGGCCTGGATCGCCATGTCGACGGAGGCGTATTTTAAGGAGAACTCCTCGGAGGGAATCAGGGAGTTGAGGCTGGGGACGTGGCAAGAATGAGGCGCAGACAGGTCGTACACCAAACAAACTTTATTCGAGAACTTGCCCTTGACAAGCCCAATAGGGCTGACTCTCCAGGTGTTGAAGGGGGGTTGTGTGAAGGGACCTATGACGAAACCTCGCTCCAGCTCGGCTAGGAGTAGTTGGTCTATGGCTTGCTCGTCGGTGGCCGCTGACTTGAGATTCCTACACTCGTAGGTAGTGTGGGGCAGGGAGACAAGGCCGGTGTGGAAGCCCGCCGTGAATCCTTGTATGAGGAACGTGGCTAGTGAGGGGATGGGGTGTGAGTCCAGATAGACTCCTAACCATAGGACGTTTATGCGGCTCAGTCACAGGTTTTTCGGCTTGACCTCGCATACATTTTTCGGGTGCGCCCTGTGGCATACGACGCACACGTGGAGCATCCTGCATTGGCTGAAGTTGCACGAGCCGTAGTTGTAATTATTACAGATGGCCGCTCCTCCCATGGTCCGGACGGGGCGTCCGAGTTTTTTGACCTGGGGTTTCTGTGTCGGTGCTGGCGGGTTTTGTGCTGGAGCTGAGGTCGAGGAAAACTCGACCGAGTGGCGGACTGTTGCACTGGAGGACCAGGTGGCGGTGTGCGTGGAGGATTGGCAGACTGCGCACAATGGTGAGCGCAGACCGGCGAAATGGCGACAGAATAGTTCTGTGCCCATTAGGCTCCAATCCGTGGGTGACTGGAACTGCACCATCCTGTCGGCTGCTTTTGCGGAAAAGGAGCGGTGGTAGTCATAGAATGAGAACCCGCCGTACTTGTAGCCCAAATCTACCACGGTGTGGAGATATAAATCCAGCTCTTCCCTTCTGCCGGGGGAAGCTGAGCATATGATGTCTCTAAGCATCCCAAATGTCAACGCGAATTCTGGGACGGACAATTTGCGGTTGAGTCTGGGGTCCTTAGCTTTGAGGACCACCGAGACATCTCCCCAGGTATAGGCCTTGTTTTCGGCTAGGTCGTGGACTGATATGAGTAGGGAGGCGAGGTTGACGTCCTTGCCATCCAGTATGTCCTTCTTAATGCTGGCTGGAACCAGGTGTGCTGGGCAGACGAGGGGACTTGTCCCTGCGGTACCTGTGGCGACTGTTGTTGGAGGCTGTATTGCGGCGGGGCCGGGGACGGCCGGGGCCGGGTGAGATTCCAGGAGAGTCACTCTGGCTTGGACGTCCGTGACTGTGTTCGCCAAGGACGACACCACGGTGTGGAGTTGTGCTAAGGCCGCAGATATAGATTGGAGGGAAGCTTGCTGAGTGCTGGGCCCGACCATGGCAGGAGGAGGGAACAGGAGCCTGAAGAGCTCCGCCTTCCTGGCTGTGGCGGGGAATGGCACGCCCCTGCGTCTAAGTTCTGCCGTCAGCCTGGGGATGGTCCATCCCCTGAGGGACTGGTTGCTGTCGCTCATGGACACTGGGCAAGGTGACAAGGGGGCGGTGAGATCCTCGCTGCCCGCTTGCGAAATGGTCCTCGGATGGGCTGTACCCTGAGGCGATGTCTTGTGGCGTCTGAGGTCGTAAGAAGGTCGACCGGACCTGTTTAAGGGGATGAGATAAGCCAAGACTGTTTCTTTCCTTGTGTAAACATACGTACCCAGCTGCTGTGCTCTGGAAAGGACAAGTGTGCGCACGTACGTGGACGTGTGTACACGGTGAGTTTTTATATTTTACCCGGAAAAACACCGTCCAACCTGTTGCAGGGTGGACCTACTGAACTTCGACTGACCTAGGGAAGCAAAATAAAGAGAACTGGTGAGGTGTGCCTCGTGGGGTGTGTCCCCCGTCTGAGCATATATACTATTTTTTTTTTTTTTTTTTTTTTTTTTTTTTTTTTGGAGTGAAATGAGGAACGTTTTGTGCCATGTCGTGGGCGCAAGGTGTCATTTATGAGTGTGACTGCTGAGTGACAGTGGTCGAGAATTGGAATGAAATGAGGCAAATTCGACTGGGGTACGTCGAGGCGAACTGATGCATGGTGGATGCCATCGGATTCGGATCAGGACGTTTTTGTGTGACAGCGAACTGATTGGCATGACAGGAGTATGAAACGGTCGAGCCGCGGCGGCGACTGTCAAACGAACCAGACTTCTGGAGCATGTACTGAAATGAGGCCAACGGATGTTCAGGGCGCATCGGTACGAACCGGCGCGCAGCGCGACTGGGTTCGAAGCGAGGTGCGGCCTGGCGGTGAGAGAAATGAGGGGAACCATTCCATGAGGTGCGGAGCGGTCGGTCGACGAGCAGACTCAGGGGTGGTTACTGAAATGGGGCCGACAAACCTGGGGTACGTTGGAGGCGAAACCAATACGCGTGGGTGCGACCGGTTTCGAATCAAAACGTGACTCGTGAGGTGAAATGTTTTTCTCGTGACAGAGGCGCCGACCGGTGAGCCTAAAATTTTTTCGACTGACAGCGACCGTACTTCTGGAGCACGAAATGAAATGGGGCCTGGGAGCACCTGGGGCGCGCCGGTACGAATCGAGGCACCGGGGTGCGCCTAGACTTGAATCGGAATGTGATACGTGACAGTGAAATGATGCCATGACAGAGGTGTTTTTTTCGACCGGTGAGTCGAGAAATTGCGGCTAAAACGACCGCTCCCTGGGTCATGTATTGAAAATGGGGTTCGACTGCTGGGACATACCGGGACGAATCGGATGCGGCTAGATTCGAACCGGCGTGTCGATGCAGGACCGTGAAATGGTGAAATGACTGAAATGGTGAAATGGCTGAAATGTGACCGTGTGAAATGTTACTGCGACTGATTCCGGATCAGGTGATGCGTAGGCGACCGGCTACTGTTATGCAGATAGTGGTACGGATGCAACGTACGGGTACTAACAAATGACTCGTGCGTATGTGAACAACGAGATTTGTGACAAGGTAAGTAACGTTCATAAGTGAAATGGTGGTCAAACGAGACCCCTACCTGCAGCAGCCGAGCCAGATACAATGTACAAAAACCTTCGAATGGGAACAATCCACGAGACGTCTGGCACTCACGAACGCTAGCGAAATCGAGTAGTCGGCTTAGTGGCGTAGTATATCGCGCACCGGAACCGACGAAGACCACAGGCGAGTGGGCCGGTTAAATACCCTCCCGGGCTCCTCCCATAAATTCAGGCCACCATGTTGGCCTTCCATATATATATATATATATATATATATATATATACCAAGTATTGTATTCAAGCAGCCATGACACCCATGATTGCTTGAATACCTGAACAGTGACTGCACCTGATATGATGCAGTCACTGTTTGAACAACAATTGTTGCTCTATTTGTCATGCCAGGGGATGTGTATCAATGCAAAAAAAGTTTTAAAAATTGAAGTTTTGCACCGTGTCCATGACCAGCACTGTTGGCTGTAGACACAGAGCCTGCTTGCCCTCTTTTAGTGGCCTGTGAGCGCCTGACTCTCCTTGGTTGTCTTCCAGACATGCTGTAAAATTCAATTAGCAAAACACCACCTGAAGTTTACTAGAAAAAGTACACCAGGAATGGCCTGCAGTCAGATATAGGCTTGGCTAGACTAGAATGCAGTGGATATATATATATATGTAGGAGACTGTATATATATTTAATGCACTGCAGATCACTGAATCACCTGCCTGCCTGAAAGTGTATTTGAAAACGTACACCAGAAATGGCCTGCAGTCAGATATAGGCTTGGCTATACTGGAATGCATTGGATATATGTTTATATACAAGACTGACTGTATATATATATATATATATATATATATATATATATATATATATATATATATATATATATATATATATTAAATACACTGCAGCTAACTGAATCACCTGCCTGCCTGAAGTATATTAGAAAGAGTACACCAGGAATGAACTGCAGTGAGATATAGCTAGCTAATTTAAAAAAAAATTCAATTAGCGATAGTAGTAATTCCACCACTAAATAAATTACTTCCTGCTGCAGTAGTCAGAGGTTCATGTGGGCAAACAAGCTAACTCTGACCATTTTGTTTTCATATTCCATGAAACCTGCAGAGCCGAGAACACCCCTAATAACGTGTGCCACACTTACACTGACCATACACCTTACATCTGATTGCAATATCTCTCTCCTTTACCAGTTACCAAAACTAGGTAATTTGAGGTCCTACCTAAACATTTTTCTCAGTATACATCATATCCAGCCATGGAGTCCCTTGCATTACATACAGTAGTTGTTGGTAGAGCTAAATAAATTGTACAATCCAGATTGTGATAGGTAAGGTTAGGTTAGGATGGATGATCACCATAATTGTTGCTCTTGTAAAAACTTTTAGATCTGTTAAAATGTAGTGCTGGGCTATCTAACTCTGCATACTAATGTCCCATAGACTTGAATGGAAAATTGCTACTGCTGTATGGGTAAGTTCTGTTCAAGGCATGGGCAGCCCAACCTTAGATATTTACCGGCCATGATGCACACATTGTGGAAGGTGACCTCTATTGGAGGAGGTAGGTAAGCAGTAGCACTTGAGGGGGGGGGGTTCAGCTTAGGATAGTTTCAGGGGTTAGGGAGGGAAGCTGGGGGTGGGGGGTAGGTTATATATTTATTGAACTTGTCCCTAAAATAATATTTCTGACCAATAGACTGATTGTGTTTAGCCTAAGCACTCTGTGACAGACTCGGAACAATCATGTAGCAAAGAAGAGTCAATAAAAAGTTGGATTTGTTTATCTGTATATTTCTTCCAGGTAAGTGATAAATACATTGAAGCCAAAGCAACAGCATAACAGGTGTGCTTTTAGGAGTTGTCCTCAGTCTTAAAAGAAATGTGACCAACAAGAAAGCACCCTGCTGTTACTGATAATGTGATTTTAGTAGATTACCATCAATATTTTATTAGGTTTGATATTACTCATGTTCATACCTGGTGAGATGTTGGTAACATACAGCTAGCATTCCATGTAATAAGGGGAAGCTTCATGCTCTCCTGATCTTATTGCTTTAACAAGACAGCAGCTTCAAGAATCATACTTTACTCAGAGAAGGATGTGAAAAATGTTAACTCTAATCATTATTTACCAAGGATACCCTCATATGCTAGTAGCTACTAAGTAGACATAGCAGCTAGAAATCTAAAACTGATAAGTGTCCTTAAGATACTTGAACTAAGTGTAGAAGGTGTGATTATTATTGACTGAATAACGCTTGTATGACTAAAACAATACTGTGCTATAGCATCTTGGCAGAATATGGACAACACAAACCTAATTACAGAAAAATGGGCTATCCTTGAATTCTCTTTTAGTATCAATGTTAATCAATGTTCCAACTCCTATGGATTAATCACAGTCAAAATGAAGAGCAAATGCTAAGTTGCTAAGTAAATTGACTGGCAAAATTACAGAGGCTAAAAAGAAATGTATATGTATATATATATATATATATATATATATATATACATATATATATATATATATACATATATATATATATATATATATATATATATATATATATATATATATATATATATATATATATATATATATATATATATATACAGATATATACAGTACATCATATAGCATTATATATATATATATATATATATATATATATATATATATATTATATCATATATAGTATATCATATAGCATTATATAGGGTTATAGCACGGAGAGTATAATGTATTGCTTATATCAAAAAATAATCCAGGCAACTCTGCCCTTTAAATTACTGACCTATTTAATGTTTCTTTTATTCTGTAATTTTGTTAGCCAGTCTAATTTTCATTTACATTTCTTTTTGTTTTACAGTATATTAGGCTGACTGTCAAACCTTATAAATGTCCATACACAAAAAAAAATCTCAAGCATTTGTGCACCCACTTGTTTGAAGGGTAGCAAAATGTATAATCAGAAAAAGACACATACATTACTATCAATTGAACAAACATGTAATATTTAATAAAGTAACCACTTGCCTACCGGGCCTATTTTGGCCTATTTTCCTTCATGTAAACATCATCATTTTTTTTGCTAGAAAATTACTCAGAACCCCCAAACATTGCGTACGTTTTTTTTAGCAGATACCCTAGGGAATAAAATGGCGGTCATTGCAACTTTTTATCTCACACGGTATTTGCGCAATAATTTTTCAAACGCCTTTTTTTGGGAAAAAAAACAGTTTCATGAATTAAAAAATAAGAAAACAGTAAAGTTAGCCCAATTTTTTTATATAATATGAAAGATGATGTTACGCCGAGTAAATAGATACCAAACATGTCACGCTTTAAAATTGCGCACAACCGTGGAATGGCGCCAAACTTCGGTACTTAATAATCTCCATAGGCGACGCTTTAATATTTTTTACTGGTTACCAGTTTAGAGTTACGGAGGAGGTCTAGTGCTAGAATTGTTGCATGCGCTCTAACGCACGCGGCGATACCTCACATGTGTAGTTTGAGCGGCGTTTACATATGCGGGCGGGACTTGCGTGTGCGTTAGCTTCTGATCGCGAGCTACAGGGGACAGGGGCGTTTTAATTTTTTTTTTTTTTTTATTTATTTTTTTTTTTTTTTATTTAATTTTTTTTATTTTTACACTTTTTAAAAAAAAAAAAAAAACATTTTGGATCACTTTTATTCCTATTACAAGGAATGTAAACATCCCTTGTAATAGGAATGTATGTGACAGGCCCTCTTTATGGAGAGATGTGGGGTCAATAAGACCCCACATCTCTCCTCCAGGCTGGAAAGCATGAGATCGGTAAAAATTTTTTTTACCGATCTCATGCTGACAGCCGCGATCGCGGCTTTGTTTACATCCGGGTACCGGGCGTGACGTCATAACGTCGCGCCCGGACCTCCGACGGTCATAGAGATGACTGGTGACCATCTGGTCACCGGAAATCTCTATGCTCGTCATCCGGCGGCGAGCGATTCTTTCTCCGGGCCCCCGATGGCACGGGAGAGCCCGGAGAAGCACCGGATGGCGGCGGGAGGGGGGGACGTCCCCTCCCGCTGCCTATAAGAACGATCAGGCGGCGGAACTGCTGCTATGATCGTTCTTATGGTGCACAGAATCGCCGGCCGGTAAAAATGATATCTGAATGATGCCAATAGCTGCACGCATCATTCAGATATCACCACTTAAAGTCAAGGACGTCATATGACGTCCTTGGTCGGCAAGTGGGTAATGTAAAAGCATTTCAATTGTACAAAAAAAAATAATCTCAGTAAATAATAGTATGCTGACTGGCTGTTCAAACTGAACACTGGCTGCTTCTCCAAATACTGCACATTTAGGGCATTCCGTATGGACAATGACTAGTAAGGAAGCAGCACCATTGATGTCATCAGGCCCCATCATTTGCATAGCCAGGAATCCCCAGCCACATAAGCAAATGTATGGCGATTGGAGGGGGCTACATCATTGCCTAAATATGGCGACTTGTCCATATTTGGGTAAAGCTATTGCCCAAATATAGCCATGGTCATGGTCAAATTTGGGCAATGATGTCACCACTATGACAGTTAGGGGAGCTGTCCTTCCACTATGGATAGCATTAGGATCGGTCATGTGCACCAGGTCATCAGGTTTTTTTTTATTTTTGATGAGTCAGCAGGTATTGCATTTGAGCGTTCTTATTTCTAGGTGACATTTTAAGTAAGAGTTATGCCGCGTAAACACGTTCGGACTTTGTCCGCCGGACCTAGTCCGGCG
This sequence comes from Lithobates sylvaticus, assembly GCA_028564925.1. Taxonomy (NCBI): domain Eukaryota; kingdom Metazoa; phylum Chordata; class Amphibia; order Anura; family Ranidae; genus Lithobates; species Lithobates sylvaticus. The sequence continues at coordinate 198,917,418 of CM053027.1, read as the reverse complement.
GGACTTCCCCACACACGCCTGGACTTCCGAGCGTGTGACTTGCCCACACACGCCCGGACTTCTCCGGTGGACAATCCGCTGGACAAAGTCCGCGGGACTTTTGAAAATGAACGGACTTGCCCACACATGGAGCAGTCCGTTCATTTAGAACGTAACTTCAGGTAGACGGAGCTAGCGAAGGCAGTGAATGCCGCCGCGCTAGCCCCGTCACCTGGCATGGATTTAAAGGGACTCCCCACGCCGAAAAAACGCCCCCTGTGATGTCACAGTCCCAGCATCCTCCGGGACTGTGACATCACAAGGGGGCGGGGTCACCATGTGACATGATCATGTGACCCTGTTCCCTTGTCCCTATATAAGTCCCAGCACAGCGCGGCTCTGGCATTCCGGCCAGAGAGAGCGACAGGTCAACATCGGAAGAAGAAAAGGGTGCGGAAAACGACGACCGCGGCAAGAACAGAAGAGACCCCGGAAGACCCCCGAAGGCGGATCGAGACCCCCAGACGACGGCGTCGACGACGAAGAAGGTAGCCGGCCTACCTATCCAGGGCATGTGACCTGGTATGATTCAGGAGCCCTTTTTGGGCCAACCAAAATGCATGCTCAGATCATGCATTTTTATCTTTTTTTTTTAAATTTTATTTTTTATTGAGTGGAGATCCCTCTTAAAATCTATACCAGATCTTTAGGTATTAATTTCCTGGGGAACCTCACACTTTTTATGGCTTTTTAACCCCCCTTAAAATCCATACCAGACTGAAAAGGTCTAGTGTGTGTTTTTTTTTTTTCATTCTTGCTATAAGAGGCCCTACCTCAAAAGTAACATTTACAAAGAACAAAACAGCACACTGATCCACTTCAAGGGGATTCACCCTTGAAGGAGTCTTTGTGCTGTTTTTTTGTTTTGTTTTGTTTTTGCTTAAGAAGCTGGAAAGAAATGTAATTTGCTAGCAATTTTAAACTCTTTTTTCCTTATTAATTATTAGTGCTGCTGCAGCACATTCTGTACATCACAGAGATGCAACCCTTCACATGCAGGATTATGGCACCCCAGGTATGTTATTTAAAGTATTTGGGCGTTTTTAGTATTTCACCCTAAATGTTTAAGAAAATCACTGTTCCTGGCAAAATTTATTTTTTTAAAACATTTTTTGACATTGGTGCCTGGGCAAATCAGCTCATTCCTAGATATTACAGAGGTCCTCTTGGTATAGTCACAAGTACAGTGAGTAATCATGTCACAGGCTCTGCCTCAACGTGTTTACATTGATCTAGGAAGCAGTTCACGAGCCACTGGGGAAAAAGGGCAGAGGATCTGCGGATGTGATCCAGGGATTGTCCATCTTTATTATACAAGCGCTTTACCTGCATGCACCAGGACCGTGCATCTGTAAATTATTAATCAAATGTATTTATACTTGGATAAATGCAAACACTGGTGATGTAAAAGTTCCATTTGTTTGATATTGGACTGAAAAGTTGAGGATTCGTCTCGTCTGGTGAGTGTGGTCTACTAAGGGGGATACACTTTATGCACTTTGGACCTATGTAAATGATATCTAGTTATTGCTATCTATTGTATATATTTTATTTTATTTGTGTGAGCTGTTCACTTATTTTCACATGCATGCCCTAGCTCTTTGCTACAGATCTAACAAGAAGGCGGGGACAAAAGCCAGTAGCTGCATAGTTCACATAAAGGGGTTGATTTACTGAAGGAAAATAGGCTGTTCACTTTGCGAGGGAAGTTTTTACTTTGCAAAGGATTTGTCCTCATGGCTTAGTGAATGTGGTGAAAAATCACTTTGCAAAGAATATCTAATCACTTGCAAGGATAAAAAAAATGCAATTTTGCTTGTACGAGATGGAAATCAGCAGAGCTTCTCCTCATTCATTAAGCTCTGGGGAAATTTCCTTTGCAAAATGTAACTTCCCTTGCAAAGTGAACAGTCTTTTTTGCCTTTAGTAAATCAACCCCATTGTTTGTAGTTATATCCAGTCTGTTTTTTTAGTAGGCCTGCATAAATATGTGTGTAGTACCTATTGGGTGGTACCATGGGTATATTATAAACTGTGCTGCGTTCCAAAAAGTGGAACACTATATTGAAAAATCTAAAATTATGGACTTTGAAGGTATTGTTACCAAAATTAAAAGCATGTACAAAATAGCAATTAAATATAAAATATATTCTAAAATGTTACTAAGTATCACAGACAAAATGTGACCCCCATTAAAGGTGTATACCGCACACATTGGAGACTATGTGCATAGAAAGATGTACACCAAGTGTTCCAGTTTCTCCATGTGCTGGGGTTCCACTCTTCCATCATAAACATTCTACATCTCTACATGTTTCGCAACCTATGCCGCTTCTTCAGGAGCCTTCAGTACAGCCATTTAAATGGAAAAATAAATTTTAGTAGGAAAGTACATAGTTAAATACAAAAATACAATTCATCTAATCAAACACACACTAGTAATAGGACACAGGGATCAATGCGCTCACTCCCGAGGCCAGAGGAAAAGCCCAGAAACAGCCACGTATGCAATATCACTGTGGGTGCAGGGGCACATTTATGTACCAGGGAGATGGCAAGGTGTGGCATAAGATGTATATATTATGCTGTAAGTCCATAGTATATCATTTACATACATTATATTACATAGTAGAAACACAAATGCATTAGAAAGATAATTAGCATCTGTTAGTGAAAATGTGCCGTAAATAGAAGTATTGCTCAACGATAGAGTTGGGACCCTCATATACCTGTCAGGATTTGTAATTAGCACCCTCTGATGGTCAATTTGTAGGATTTGTTTTCAGCCCCTGGAAGACATTTTCTGAAAAAATATACAGTATTTAGTAGAAAAATGTTGGATGTTGCAGGGTCAGGACCCAATACACCCACCAGCAAACTAGCAGATGCAACACAATGCCAAGGTCGAGGGAGTACAATTCAGATAGTTGTGGATAAAAGTGGGCATGGTCAGTGGGATGTCCCTGAATTTCATTTTAATAATGTGGAAACTTTAGTGTTGCAATTATTTATTTCAATCCAGGTCTTTTCTGCCTATACTCATGGAAGCTGATTCTATTGTTGTTATTTTCTGTTTTATTTTAACCACTTCGCGCATACGCTATAGACGAAAGACGGATTCAGTGCGGACGCTCCCTGCCGGGTGGGCGTCCCTGGATGTCCTACTGTTTACTTCCCTAATGCACGCTACTGAGAGCGCGCATCAGGGAAGTTCTGTGCTGGCCGTGTCCGTCAGACCCAGCCAGTCACAGATCGCTGTAAACGGCCAATCACAGCGCCCGTTTACAGCGCAATCGGCGTGTCCAATGAGAGATGATCTCATATGTAAACATATGAGATCATCTCTCAGTGCCGCTCTCCCTCCTCACACAGAGGGAGAGATGAACGTCTGCAGCGGCGCCGTAAGTAAAAAAAATAAAAAAAGAAAAATAAAGTGTGATCTATTCCCGCTGCCATCTGTCCCCACTGCCATCTGTCCCCACTGCCACCTGTCCCCAGTGCCATCTGCCAGTGCCACCTGTCCCCAGTGCCACCTGTCCCCAGTGCCACTTGTCCCCAGTGCCATGTATAAGTGCCATCTGTCATCAGTGCCACGTCACTGCCACGTGTCATCAGTGCCATCTGTCATCAGTGCCATATCAGTGCCACGTGCCACCTGTCATCAGTGCCACGTATCAGTGACATCAGTCATCAGTGCCACCTGTCAGTGTCACGTGCCATCTGTTATCAGTGTCACGTGTCATCAATGCCATGTATCAGTGCCATCTGTCATCAGTGTCACGTGTCATCAGTGCCACGTATCGGTGCCATCTGTCATCAGTACCACGTATTAGTGCATCTCTCATCAGTGCCACGTATTAGTGCCACATGATATCAGTGCCACATATAAGTGCCATCTGTCACCAGTGCCACATATTAGTGCCATCTGTCAGTGTCACGTGTCATCAGTGCCCCGTATTAGTGCCATCTGTCATCAGTGCTACATCAGTGTCACGTGTCATCAGTGCCACATATCAGTGCCACCTGTCATCAGTGCCACGTCAGTGTCACGTGTCATTGTCCTGGTGCTCCAGGGCCTTCAAAACATTCAGAACATGTGATGGCGCTCCCTGTATGTTGAGCCGCTCTAAGTGGCTAGGCTGTGGAAAAGTCCCACACATGTGGTATCGTAATACTCAGGAGGAGTATCAGAATGTATTTTGGGGTGTCATTTGTGGTATACACATGCCATGTGAAAGAAATAACCAATTACAATGACAATTTAAAAAAAAAAATTCATTGTTCAAAGAATTGTGGGAAAAAAATGACAACATCAAAAAGCTCACCATGCCTCTTACTAAATACCTTGGAATGTCTACTTTCAAAAAAGGGGTCATTTGGGGGGTATTTGCACTTTCCTGGCTTGTTCGGGTCACAAGAAATGAGGCCACCAGTGCATCAGGTGCGATCAATTTTGTATGATTCGCACCACAGTTTGTAGAGTCTGTAACTTTCACAAAGACCAAATAATATCCACTAATTTGGGTCATTTTTACCAAAGATATGTAGCAGTATAAATTTTGGCCAAAATTTATGAAGAAAAATTAATAATTTGCTAAATTTTATCACAGAAACAAAGAAAATTTGTTTTTTTTCAAAATTTTCGGTCTTTTTTCATTCATAGCGCCAAAAAATAAAAAACCCAGAGGTGATCAAATACCACCAAAAGAAAGCTCTATTTGTGGGAAAAAAAAGGACAAAAATTTCATTTGGGTACAGTATTGCAGTAATTGTAGTACAGTAATTGTCATTCAAAGTGTGAGAGCGCCGAAAGCTGAAAATTGGTCTGGGCAGGAAGGGTGTTTAAGTGCCCAGTAAGCAAGTGGTTAATATTCAGTGCGTTGTTTTATCATGCAAGCTATCCTCAAAATGGAACAGCATTACGTGTTTTCAAGTTTTAAGTGTGTTTAAGTGTTAAATTGACCATTAAAAAATATTGGCTAGTCCTTGTCTGTGTATGTAGCTTTTAATTGTGGGAAGTGCAGATGAACTTGACATTAAGGTGTATAAATAAATGAAATGGTTGAGTAGTAAAGGATCAAACACTTTGTCAAGTTTAACTGCTGTCTGCATTTTTTCTAAGGAGATTCACCCTCCCTGTTCTTCTTACTGATCATTTTCACAGAGACTTAAAATGATAGGAAATTCAACATTTTGCTATTGTCACCAGAACAACATATGAGGGGAAGTCTTCCAACAGGGACTCCTGTTCTGGTGATAACTGTCTAACAAGAAAATACCTATTCTCTAATTTCCTGTTGTGTCTCTTGAACAGTAAGTGAAGGGTAATCTCCCCATTTAACCCCTTCAGCCCCTGAAGGATTTACCCCCTTCCTGACCCAGCCCTTTTTTGCAATACGGCACTGCAACGTTTTAACTGACAATTCGCGGTTGTGCGACGTTGTACCCAACAAAATTTACATCCTTTTTTTTCCACAAATAGAGCTTTCTTTTGGTGGTATTTGATCACCGCTGCGGTTTTATTTTTTGCGCTATGAACAAAAAAAAGCTACAATTTTGAAAAAAAGCTATATTTTTTACTTTGTGCTATAATAAATATCCCCAAAAAATATATAAAAAAACACATTTCTTCCACAGTTCAGGCCTGTCGTCTACATATTTTTGGTAAAAAAAGAAAACCGCAATAAGTGTATATTGATTGGTTTGCGCAAACGTTATTGCGCCAACAAAATAGGGGATAGATTTATGGCATTTATTATTATTATTTTTATTAGTAATGGCGGTGACTGCGACATTGCGGTGGAAAGATCGGACACATTTGACACTATTTTGGGACCATTGGCATTTATACATCAATCAGTGCTAAAAAAAAATAGATCACTGTGTAAATGTCACTGGCAGGGAAGGGGTTAAACACTAGGGGGCAATCAAGGGGTTAACTGTGTTCACTCAGCATGTTCTAACTGTAGGGAGGATGGGCTCACTAGAACAAGACAGAGATCACTGCTCCCGATCACTGGGAACAGTATATCCCTGTCATGTTGCTAGGCAGAACAGGGGAATGCCTTGTTTACATAGGCATCTCCCCGTTTTGCCTCTCCGTGCCACGATCGCGGGCCACTGGCAGACATTGAGTCCGCGGGCTCGCGCCCGCTAGCAGCAGTTGGTGCAGCGTCGTACGGGTATGTTGTTTTGCGCACACCTGCCACTTTGTCGACATATAGCGGCATGAGTTGGTCGGCAAGTGGTTAAACATAGTAAAAAATACACTGACAGGGCTCTAACCCTTCCATACTCTATCCCCACCTAAAAAAGTTTGAGCTATATGCACGCTTTAAGGCGTAAAAGCTGTTTACTTAGCAACGTGTATGTTCACTTTCCAACTTGAATGGTAGAAAATAAGGTAAACACATGTTCACTTGAAACACCCAATCACGGGTAAGAGAAATTAATAAACAAGTTTTTTTTCTAGGACATGATTGGTTAAGCAAAATAAACACAGCTTCATCTTATTTAGCTCAGTGAACATCCACTTTGGTAAATAAACACCCTTTATTGCTTTACTAAATGAACCCTATAGTAAGTCAAGTGTATAAAATTTAAAGTATAGTAACAATGAAAAATGCTCATATATTTCTTACTAATAAAACCCTCTAAATCATTATCATTCTTTGTTTTGACACTGTTAAGGTTTGGTTTTTTAAAGACTAACATTTTTGACAAACAGTTAAATAAATAGAAAAAGTAAAATGCTTAACCATCTGACAATACTTCTCTTCAGTCTGCTATATCGACCCAGACTCAGACTCTCCTTTATTATATCGGAAACCCGTTAAAATTTCACACAATTTCCTGCACAGCAGTATATATATTAATGCTGGGAACCAATAGGTTTCTATAATTGGACCTGTAGTAAAGCATACCAATTAATTCCAGCCTTCTTCTGTGTTTCACTGATGTAAAATGACAGTGTTGAGAGTAATTGGATAGGAGGATCCTCTATCGCTTACTTTAAAGTATTACTGCTCTCTCCTGATTTAAAATTCACTAAGCAGCAGAAGTGACACAGAGACATGGTGTGTCAAGTACTAAGTAATCTGTATCATCTGCTTTGAAAGGAAACTTTTATTCGCTATTAATATAGTGCACTGTATATCACTTCATATCCAGTATATCCAATGCATCCAGTTCTTTGTCCACCCAATGCCGCCTTTAACACATTACAATTAACAGGAAATGGTACATTCTGAGCTCAAGAAATACATTTATCAAGATAGGAAATGGGTTAAAACATCTCGGGTTATATTACATAGCAATGGAAAACAGACAGCTAATTGTGTGCAATACATTTTAAGTGACTGCTTGAAAAAAAATTTAAGTTTTGGTATCACGGTCACTTACATTATTATTAGCTTTGATACGTTAAAAGTGCTGTGGAACAGTAAATCATTAATGATAGAAATAATATGTATAATGAAAGTTAGAAATGTACTAGTCTAGTAAGATGTAATTAAAAATGTAATCCAAAGAAATTCATCAGCCACTATAATAGGTCTTTTGAAGCTTTTAAAAGCTATTATTATCATTATATTTATTTCTAGAGGATGTCCTAAAACAAAATTGTGTTTGCCTTTATAGCATAGCATGTATTAATTCTAGTTTCTACACGTTTTTTACCTTTATTTTTTCCTCTTAGATGACAAAATCATTTTCAAATTTACCTTTATTTCTCCTTCCATATATGCCCTAATAATTTTCTGAAACCTCATGTGGGCTTTCATTAGTTAATACTACAAGTATTATGTATTTGTTTAACCACTTTTGTACTGCCGTTTGTTTACAAAAACGTGAAGTAATGTATGGTTATTTACCCAGTGCCTTTATGAATGACACTGAATAAAACATCTTTGGGAGACCATTCCACCCAATAATCCCGGTGAGCAATCCTTGGACAGTTCTGTTCACAGGTGCTGTGTATAGAGCCTATTCAAGGGGCTCTGTACCTTCAAATAAGTTTATTGAGCAAGAGGAGGTCGGGGGAGAAAAGAAAAACGAATGGAAGAATGACTCATATCACGCCATGGTGCTAAATAGCGGCTGGAAAAAATTAACCACTTGACACACAATCACATACATGTAAATCATTGTGTTCAAGAGGGGCAGCAGTCAGCCAAAACCCCAGTATTAAAATGTTCAGCCGGTGTTTCCCTAACCTGTAAAAGTTATCTGAGTGGCTGATTAGTCACTGGATCACTTTTACAAGTAGCAGGAGAGGTTGTAACCCCATCCCACCACTCAGTTTTCTTGTTTCCTGGGCTTACTCATCTCACCTGGAAGCTCGGCATCCGATCTGGTGGTTGATGTGGCTTCCCATAGAGCAGAACATCCTTGATCATCTCTATGGTATTGCAGATCAGAAGCGACAAGCATTCCATCACTTTCAGTTAGGGAGATTGTAAACAAGGCCATTTTTTGGGGGGATAGCAACAGATGTTTTTTTTTTTTTTATCTGATGTTTTCTAGGGTAGAGGAGAGATCTGGGGTAGACCCCAGATGTCTCCATAAAGAGGACCTATGGTGCTTTATTGCTATCACAAGGGATGTTTGCATTTCTCGTGACAGCAATAAAAGTGATCAAAAGAAATTAAAGGGACAGTGTAAAAAAACATAATATTAAAATAAACACTGATAATACAGTTTTAAAAAAAATGTGAACCCATTTCCCTGTGCTCATGTGGCGAACGCATACGTAGGTCAAGCACGCATATGTAGACAGTGTTTGCACCACACATGTAAGGTATCACTGCAAATGTTATAGTGAGAGCAATAATTCTAGTTCTAGACCTCCTTTGTAACTCTAATCTGGTAACCTGTGAAAAATTTTAAAGCGTCACCTATTGAGATTTTTAAGTATCAAAGTTTGTCACCATTCCATGAGCGTGCGCAATTTTAAGCGTGAAATGTTGGATATCTAGTTACTTAATGTAACATCATCCTTTATATTTTACCAAAAAGCTGGGTTATATCTTGTGTTTTTTGCATTAAAATTCATTAAGGTGTATTTTTTACCAAAAAAAAAATTGCATTTCAAAACCCACTGCGCAAGTACTGTGCTCTACTCTACTTTACTGTATTCTCTAGGGCCTCTGCTAAAAATATATATGTACATTTATACAGATTTTTTCTTTAAAAAAAAAGTGTCAGACAGGGGTGTAACTAGAAATCACAGGGCCCCATAGCAAAATGTTGTATGGGGACGTCCTCTCAGAACTGGAGAGCCACGCTGTAGGCACCTGTAGCACGGGCAGGAAGAGGTTGATTAGGATGCACCATGTCTGGAGAAATTTACCCATACTACAGAGCCCAGCACACCCAGTACTGCATGCCCTGCTGCTCTCTTGGGAATACCAATGGGGGACTCTCCCGCATTAACCTCCCTGGTGGTATGATTATTTCTGATTTTGGGTGCTGAAAGCGGTACAATTATTTTGCATGGAAATTTGGCGTTTTATATTGTAGGCCTGCAATTCTTAGGAATAACTCACTTAAATCTGTCCAAACAAGAGTCTAGTAGACATCCCGGGTATAATAAACACAAAATCATAAATTATAATATAATAAATAACTATAAAAATTATTCAATAATGTAATCAAATCAAAAACACTGAAATTTGCTCAGTTGCAGAATTGTCGCTGTCATTAGATTTAGTGTTTAATGACGAATTTTCCCAAAAATCGCTATCGCTCAATTCTGCAAGTGATTCTAATTTATTAGCTGTTTTCTAGCTGGTGTAGCAGAGCGTCCCAGAGAGAGCCAGGAGAAGTCTTGTTCGGGATTTATACGTCTCCCAGGCTCCTCTCATACACATTCAGAGGTCTCTGATATAAGATCCAGTTCGGATCTTAGTCCTCTTCCCCAGGCTAATTTAAGCTCACCTGAGCAGACAGCCTTTGCTCTCTGCCTGGGACACACAAACATGGATGGTTTGTGAGGAGCTAAAAGGTTGGTAAAACGCTTTAAAACTCTTTACAGAAACTGACAAGCGGTAGGCTTGCTCAGCCTGATAGTTAGGGACGGTGTATGGTATAGTTATAGCCGAGACACGGCTAGGACTTTTGTTTTGTTATTTCTGTTTTGATATGTTTTCTGGAAGACTGTGCAGCACCTGTGTATGGACTTGTATTTAAAACAAATAAACCCAGCACTGTTTTCACTACCTCAAGTGGATTTGGTATCTGTGCCTAAATAAACAGCTCATCCCAGGGAGCTTTATACCTGCTACCTGTCCCCCAGGTTACATATGGTGGATTTCAGCGGGCAGCTGTAGTAAGTTACTACTTAAAAGGCCAGTGCCTAGAGTGACTAAACATGGAGGAAATCCTAAAACAGATGATGATATCCAACGCTGCGCAACAGCAAACAAACGCTGCACTGCAGAAAACAAACGCTGCACTCCACGCTGCACAACAGCAAGCAAACGCTGCACAACAGCAAGCAAACGCTGCACATCAGCAAGCAACTGCTGAACAGCAGAAAACAAATGCTGCACTACAGCAAGCTAATGCTGCACAACAGCAAGCTAATGCTATCGCACAGGAGCAATCGCAGAGGCTGTTTGAACAGCTAGCCACTGATGCAAAAGCAGATAGGAAAACCTTGTCTGAGGTTGTGGAGACAATAGCACAGTGGTCACCTGCTAACGTTGATAATGTTGGAGACAAGCCTTCAGCCATCCATGTGGCCCGCTTTCTGTCTAAGATGACTACAGATGATGATCCAGAGGCCCTTCTGCTAACATTTGAACAGACCGCTGAGAGGGAAGGTTGGCCTAAAACCCAGTGGGCAGGACTGGTCGCCCCATTGCTTACTGGGGAATTGCAGAAGGCCTACTATGATTTGGAGTCAGCAGAAGCAGGAGACTATGAAAAGGTCAAACAGGAAATACTTGCACGACTTGGTGTCACTTTGGCAGTTCGAGCACAGCGGGTCCACAGCTGGTCCTTCCAAGACGAGAAGCCCCCAAGATCGCAGATGTTCGACCTAATTCACCTGGTAAGGAAATGGCTACAGCCGGAGTCCCTGTCTGGGCCACAAATAGTGGAGCGTGTCGTCATGGACCAGTTTCTGAGGTCACTACCGATTCCCCTGCAGGAGTGGGTGAGTCAAGGAGACCCCAATTCGGCAAACCACCTGGTGGAACTTGTTGAAAGGTATTTTGCTGCAAAGAACCTGGTCACCACCCCTACAGCCACACGGACTTTCCGCCCAAAGCCACGGTCTCCCCAGGCAACAGGTAAGAGTGTTCCAGGGGAAGTGGGTGGTAAGCATGGCAAGGAAATAGGGGGGAGGATTTTTGGTGCCAGGACTGAAGCTTGGCCTCCCAAACAAGGGAAGCCGGTGCCTGTCAGCAAACCAAACTGGGGAAACGTCAGGTGTTTTCGTTGCCAAGAAATGGGACATGTTGCGGCAAATTGTCCATTGACAGATGAACCAATGCAGTGTGATTTATCTATTAGAAGGCAGTCTATGTTTGCAGCGGTTTCATGCACTGCAACGCCAAATATGAGAAAACCAATGTGCCAAATGACTGTGAATGATAAGCCTATTACAGCCTTGCTGGACTCTGGAAGTCTAGTGACTTTGGTTACAGCTGAAATTATTGAACCTGTGAATTATCATGCTAAAAATATTGCTGTGATCTGTATACATGGGAATACCCGGGAGTATCCTGTAACCACTGTTCAGTTTAAAACTGGTTTAGGTACAGTGACCCATCCGGTTGGACTTGTTCCCCACTTGGTGCATGAGGCCATCATTGGTAGGGACTTCCCTAAGTTCTGGGAACTGTGGGATCATCCCAACCCGGTCGCAGTACCCGACTCAGTCGCAGAGCCAGAATTCCTGGCCACTACTAACAATGTGGGTTCAGGGGACTCTTCTCAGGGCTCCCGGGTTTTCCTCTATCGGTTATGGCAGGAGAGCTGGAGGACCCTGAGGAAGTCCCCACTACCAGTAGAGCCGGACAGCCGTCTGCTGACTCCGAGCCTATGTTAGAGTTTGATGACCTTAATGTGCATAAGGAAAATTTTGGTACTGAGCAGAGAAAAGACCATACCCTTTCCAGGGCCTGGGAAAATGTAATAGTGATTAATGATGTACCTGTCGAACCCGGGGACAGCCCCTGTTTTCCGTATTTCAGCAGCAATGAGGATTTACTATATCGTGTATGTAAAATGAATGATGACGTGGTTGAACAGTTGGTGGTCCCTAAGCCATACAGACGGCTGGTGTTAGAACTTGCCCATGGGCACTTGCTAGGAGGCCATTTAGGGGTTGAAAAAACGACTGAAAGGGTGTTGCGCAGGTTTTACTGGCCCGGGATACAGAAAGATGTTAAGAATTATTGTCAATCCTGTCCTGTGTGTCAGATGTCAGCCCCACTATCCCACTTCCGAAGTCCTTTAGTACCCTTGCCTATCATTGAAGTGCCCTTTGAGAGGATTGCCATGGACCTTGTGGGCCCACTTCCCAAGTCTGCCCGGGGTCATCAGCATATCCTCGTAATCATGGATTATGCTACCCGTTACCCTGAAGCAGTTCCCTTACGTGCCGCGTCTGCTAAAAACATTGCCAAAGAACTGTTTATGGTGTTCAGTAGGGTTGGCATCCCGAAAGAAATCCTTACAGACCAGGGCACTATGTCGCGAATAACTAGGGAGCTCTGCAAGTTATTTAAGGTGACGCAGCTGCGAACCTCAGTGTATCATCCTCAAACGGATGGCTTAGTGGAACGCTTCAATAAGACGTTAAAGAGCATGTTAAAAAAGGTTGTGGACAAGGATGGGAAAAACTGGGACTTCCTGATACCATACTTGATGTTTGCCATCAGGGAGGTTCCCCAGTCCTCTACGGGGTACTCCCCATTTGAGTTGCTTTATGGGAGACACCCTCTGGGACTCTTAGACATAGCCAAAGAAACTTGGGAGGGAGAACAGACACCCCATAAAAGTGTCATTGAGCATATTGCTCAAATGCAGGAGAGGATTGCAGCAATCATGCCAGTGGTAAAAGAACACTTACTGCAGGCCCAGGCAGCCCAACAGAGAATATACAACAGGGGGGCCCAACTCCGTGTTTTCTCACCTGGTGACAGGGTCCTGGTGTTAGTTCCCACTGTTGAGAGCAAGTTCCTGGCTAAGTGGCAGGGTCCCTTTGAAGTAATTGAGAGAGTTGGGGAGGTCAACTACAAGGTTTATCAACCAGGAAAAAGGAAGCCCGAACAGGTTTACCATATAAACCTGTTAAAACCCTGGAAGGATAGAATGGCGTTAACTGCGAGGCCTCTCCCAGTAATGCCTACGTGTACTGAGTCCCCTCTCATCCCTGAGGTCACGATTCCAGACACCCTCTCATATTCCCAAAAACAGGACACTAGAGAATTCCTAAAAAGGAATAGAGAGAAGTTTTCAGAGTTACCTGGCACGACTTCAGCAGTTCAGCATGATATTGTTACTGAACCTGGGGTACGTGTCAAGCTCAAACCTTACCGAATTCCTGAAGCGAGGAGAAAGGATATCAGCAATGAAGTTAAAAAAATGTTGGAGCTAGATGTCATTGAGGAATCCAATAGTGACTGGTCTAGCCCCATCGTGTTAGTCCCAAAACCGGATGGCACTTGGAGGTTCTGTAATGACTTCAGGAAACTTAATGCGGTGACAAAGTTTGACACATACCCAATGCCCAGAGTAGACGAACTTATAGACAGACTTGGCAAGGCTCGCTATCTTACCACTTTGGACTTGACAAAAGGGTATTGGCAAATACCCCTAACTGGTAGCGCCAAAGAGAAGACTGCATTTGTGACCCCAGACGGTTCCTTTCAATATAAAAAAATGCCTTTTGGGTTGCAAAATGCCCCCGCGACATTTCAGAGGGCCATGGACAGGACCCTAAAACCCCACCGACGATATGCAGCAGCCTATCTAGATGACATAGTGGTACATAGTACTGACTGGGAGTCTCACTTGCCTCGTGTCCAGGCTGTTCTTGATTCCCTCTTCAAAGAAGGTTTTACGGCAAATCCAAAAAAATGTGCCATTGGTCTAGAGGAAGCCAAGTATTTGGGCTACACTATTGGCCGTGGTGTCATAAAACCTCAAGTGAGTAAAATAGCAGCCATCCAGGAATGGCCACACCCTGCAAACAAGAAGCAGGTCAGGGCCTTTCTTGGTATTGCGGGGTATTATAGAAGATTTATCCCAAATTTTGCAACTATAGCTGCCCCTCTGACAGACCTTACGAAAGGGAAAGACTCAGTAATGGTGAAATGGTCCCCAGTAGCAGAGGAGTCTTTCCAGGTCCTGAAGAAGGCTCTATGTGCACAGCCAGTACTGTACTCCCCTGATTTCTCCAGAGAGTTTTTGGTTCAGACGGATGCGTCTGATGTTGGTATCGGGGCAGTACTATCACAGGTATACAATGGGGAAGAACACACTGTCGTGTACCTAAGCAGAAAGCTCAATGACCATGAGAAAAAGTATGCAGTCATTGAAAAGGAATGTTTAGCCATAAAGTGGGCCGTGGACGCGCTCAGGTACTATTTGTTAGGGCGCCAGTTTGACTTAATAACTGACCATGCTCCCCTGAAATGGATGGCCCAAAAGAAGGAGACTAATAGACGGGTGAACCGGTGGTTTTTGGCTCTACAGGATTACTCCTTCACCGTAAAACACAGGCCAGGTGTGGAGATGGGGAATGTAGATGCCCTGTCCCGTGTTCACTCCTGTTGGGCCACAGGTGTTCCAACCCTGGGGTTGAAACAAGGGGGGAGGATATGTAGCAGAGCGTCCCAGAGAGAGCCAGGAGAAGTCTTGTTCGGGATTTATACGTCTCCCAGGCTCCTCTCATACACATTCAGAGGTCTCTGATATAAGATCCAGTTCGGATCTTAGTCCTCTTCCCCAGGCTAATTTAAGCTCACCTGAGCAGACAGCCTTTGCTCTCTGC
The DNA here is from genome assembly GCA_028564925.1 of Lithobates sylvaticus. Classification (NCBI taxonomy): domain Eukaryota; kingdom Metazoa; phylum Chordata; class Amphibia; order Anura; family Ranidae; genus Lithobates; species Lithobates sylvaticus. Next base: position 198,902,372 of record CM053027.1, on the reverse strand, counting down.
CTGGGACACACAAACATGGATGGTTTGTGAGGAGTTAAAAGGTTGGTAAAACGCTTTAAAACTCTTTACAGAAACTGACAAGCGGTAGGCTTGCTCAGCCTGATAGTTAGGGACGGTGTATGGTATAGTTAGAGCCGAGACACGGCTAGGACTTTTGTTTTGTTATTTCTGTTTTGATATGTTTTCTGGAAGACTGTGCAGCACCTGTGTATGGACTTGTATTTAAAACAAATAAACCCAGCACTGTTTTCACTACCTCAAGTGGATTTGGTATCTGTGCCTAAATAAACAGCTCATCCCAGGGAGCTTTATACCTGCTACCTGTCCCCCAGGTTACACTGGTCTAAAATCACTTTTGACATAAAGGGACACTTTTTGGTTGCTATGGACAATCTCCAAATTCCAGGCAGAAAACAACTGTATTTATAATATAAAATGACATGCAGGGCACTGGACAGACCACTAAGGACAAAGGGGATGTGTAATTTTTTTATACAGTACTGTAATCTGTAAGATTACAGTACTATATGTGTTTTGTGTGTTTTTACTTTTTTGAATTTGGCGCTGATCTCCACTCCCGTGCGTCGTAACGTCGCAGGGAACAGAGCTCAGTGGCACTCGGGCACTGTGTGAATCGAGCGGAGGAGCTTGTACACACAGCGGGGAAACATCGCAGGATCCAGGGGACAAGGTAAGTAAGTCTCCCTGTATCCTGCAACGCGATCCTGAGTCTGGCTCGGGGTTACCACTTATGGTACTGAAGTTCTGCCCTGAGCCAGACTCGGGAATACCGCCAGGGGGGTTAATAGTAACAGCAGTGAGTATTAACTCTATCACTGTATCACCTGAGCCCCAACCAATTGCCTAGGGTAACACCACAGAGTCTATGCTGAAAACTGTTTCCCTGGCCAGCCTCACATCATAAGTGAAAAGGATAAGAGCAGACATTTTCTTTTTCTTCCTTGATTTGCAGAAAGTCACAGAGTGCATCACTGCATGGGAAAGCAGGGTCAGTGGCATTACGATGATACGATGTCTGTGATTCAAAATGACACTAAATCAACCCTACAACAACAGCCCTCCCTGAAAAACTGAGGGTACAAATCCAACTTTTCTCTGAAATATGGATTACACCCATGCAGGGGAAGTACTGATAGTTTTGCTACTGGTCTTAATGCAATATTCAGAATATGGGTGCTTATGTCCTTTTTTTTGCAGTTTTGGTTTGGATCCATAGTTAAAGTGGTTGTAAACACAGTTTAGGAGATATTTGCCAAAAGACAGGCACCACTGAGTGCGCCGCTCTTAATGGCGATATGCCGCGAGTGGCGGCTCCCGTGCGCATGCGCGGGAGTGACGTCATCGCGGCACCATTGAATGACAGTGCCGGAGACGCGAGACCCACCAAGAAGATGGAGGCTCCGTACACAAGGGGACAGTGGTGACTTCGCAGGCTCCTGTGTCAGGTAAGTGACATATAATGGACTACTATGTGATGCATAGTAGTCCATTATGCTTTACCTTTGCAGGGAAACTAATGCCGCGTACACACGAAGGGACTATCCCGCGGGATTATCCGCTGGACCGAAGTCCAGCGGATAATCCCCTCGTGTGTGGGCGCCGGCGGACTTTTTTTGGCCAAAGTACGGCGGACTAAAGTTTCAGGTTTTGTTTTCAAATTATCCGCTGGACTTGGCAGTCCAGCGGATAATCCGGTCGTGTGTAGTATGGTCCGGCGTACCAAAAAGGACGCATGCTCAGTAGCAAGTATTTTTCTAGTATTTTTTCGTTTTCTAGTCCCGTCGTACGTGCTGTACGTCATCGCGTGAACCGTCGGACTTTTTGCGTGATCGTGTGTGGTCAAGTCCGTTCGCTTTTTAGTCCAGCGTACCCAGCTGGAAAGTCCAGCGGATTGTCCGCTGGACTTAGGTCCGCCGGGAAAAGTCCGTACGTGTGTACGCGGCATTAGAGGAAGTAAACCCATAAGGGTTTACTTCCTCTTTAATAGTTGTTAATTTCAATTACTCCCAAGCATTTGTTTTATTCTCACCTGGAACTCAAGCTCCACAGTCCTTAGAATTGTTGTATACATTTCAGGAATGCAACTGTCCCTTTCCTTTTGGTTTATAATGATTGTTTTTATGCCATCCTGGAATGTCAGAACCCTGAGCAATGGGCAATATTTGCTAATCTATCTCACTAAACCCATCATTATCTGCATGCAGGGGATCTATTAACTGCTAACACCTTTAGGTATCTTAGAAACAATTATGAACTTACCAGTGGCGGAATTATAAGGGTCGCAACAGTCGCAAGTGCGACTGGGCCCTGTAGTTCTCCGCCACTTCAGGGGGCCCATCGGCTGTCCGCCCGCCCGCCCAGTGAGGGGCCCACCTGACTGTCCGGGGTGTGTGGCGTGGATCACTGTCGGCTACATGCCATGGGGAGGGGGGCTTTCACCCGCTACAAGGGGGGAGGAGAGGCCGTGAGTAAGAGAAGGCTGAAGCGCATGGAAACTGTTTGTGTCCGCCCCCGCCTATCCAGAGCCAGAGAGACTGTAAGGGAGGCGGGGCAGACACTAAAACAAAAACACACTGACCAATTCAGTCAAGGCGGGGGAGGAGCTCTGAGGCAAGGCATTGCTGGAGGAGGCATGCTTCGTGAGGAACTTTGCGACCGCGACGTGAGGAGCGGTAATCGATTGATTGTCGGTAAGTCACTGTTTTGCAATCGATCGATCCCAACCTCCACCACCTCTGCGGCTCTGCCTCTTACTGATCCCACCCCCCCTCCAGTGCCACCACCCCCCCCTCCAGTGCCACCACCCCCCCCCCCTCCAGACTGTGCCACCCCCCCCCTCCAGACTGTGTCACCACCCCCCCTCCAGACTGTGTCACCACCCCCCCTCCAGTGCCACCACCCCCCTCCAGACTGTGTCACCACCCCCCCCCCTCCAAACTGTGCCACCCCCCCCCCCCCCTCCAGACTGTGCCACCACCCCCCTCCACTGTGCCACCACCCCCCCTCCAGTGCCACCACCCCCCCCTCCAGTGCCACCACCCCCCATCCAGACTGTGCCACCACCCCCACCCCCCCCTCCAGACTGTGTCACCACCCCCCCTCCAAACTGTGCCACCCCCCCCCCCTCCAGTGCCACCCCCCCCCTCCAGACTGTGCCACCACCCCCCTCCAGACTGTGCCACCACCCCCCCCTCCAGACTGTGCCACCACCCCCCCTCCAGACTGTGCCACCACCCCCCTCCAGACTGTGTCACCACCCCCCCTCCAGACTGTGTCACCACCCCCCCCACCACCCCCCTCCCCCCACCCCCCTCCAGACTGTGTCACCCCCCCCCTCCAGACTGTGTCACCACCCCCCTCCAGTGCCACCACCCCCCCTCCAGTGCCACCACCCCCCCCCCTCCAGACTGTGCCACCCCCCCCCCCTCCAGACTGTGCCACCACCACCCCCCCCCCTCCAGTGCCACCACCCCCCCTCCAGACTGTGCCACCACCCCCCTCCAGACTGTGCCACCCCCCCCTCCAGACTGTGCCACCACCCCCCTCCAGACTGTGTCACCACCCCCCCCCCTCCAGACTGTGCCACCACCCCCCCTCCAGACTGTGCCACCACCCCCCCTCCAGACTGTGCCACCACCCCCCCTCCAGACTGTGCCACCACCCCCCCTCCAGAGCCACCACCCCCCCTCCAGTGTCACCACCCCCCCCTCCAGACTGTGCCACCACCCCCCCTCCAGACTGTGTCACCACCCCCCCTCCAGACTGTGTCACCACCCCCCCTCCAAACTGTGCCACCACCCCCCTCCCTCCTCCCCTCCCCTCCAGTGCCACCCCCCCCCCTCCAGACTGTGCCACCACCCCCCCTCCAAACTGTGCCACCTCCCCCCCCCCCCCCCTCCAGACTGTGCCACCACCCCCCCCCCCCTCCAGACTGTGCCACCACCACCCCCCCCCTCCAGACTGTGCCACCCCCCCCCCCCCTCCAGACTGTGCCACCACCCCCCCCTCCAGACTGTGCCACCACCCCCCCCCTCCAAACTGTGCCACCACCCCCCCTCCAGTGCCACCACCCACCCCCCCTCCAGACTGTGCCACCACCCCCCCTCCAGACTGTGCCACCACCCCCCCTCCAGACTGTGCCACCCCCCCCCTCCAAACTGTGCCACCACCCCCCCTCCAGACTGTGCCACCACCCCCCCTCCAGACTGTGCCACCACCCCCCCTCCAGACTGTGCCACCACCCCCCCTCCAGACTGTGCCACCCCCCCCTCCAGTACCACCCCCCCCCCCCTCCAATGACGCCATCACCCCCCTCCAGACTGTGCTACCACCCCCCTCCAGACTGTGCCACCACCCCCCCCTCCAGTACCACCACCCCCCCTCCAATGACGCCACCACCCCCCTCCAGAGCCACCACCCCCCTCCAGACTGTGCCACCACCCCCCCTCCAGACTGTGCCACCACCCCCCCTCCAGACTGTGTCACCACCCCCCCTCCAAACTGTGCCACCACCCCCCCCTCCAGTGCCACCACCCCCCTCCAGACTGTGCCACCACCCCCCCTCCAGACTGTGTCACCACCCCCCCTCCAGACTGTGTCACCAACCCCCCTCCAAACTGTGCCACCACCCCCCCTCCAGACTGTGCCACCACCCCCCCCCCCCCTCCAGTGCCACCACCCCCTCCAGACTGTGCCACCACCCCCCTCCAGTACCACCGCCCCCCCTCCAATGACGCCATCACCCCCCTCCAGACTGTGCTACCACCCCCCTCCAGACTGTGCCACCACCCCCCCTCCAGTACCACCACCCCCCCTCCAATGATGCCACCACCCCCCTCCAGACTGTGCCACCACCCCCCTCCAGACTGTGCCACCCCCCCCCCTCCAATGACGCCACCACCCCCCCCCTCCAGTGCCACCACTCCCCATCCAGACTGTGTCACCACCCCCTCCAATGATGCCACCACCCCCCCTCCAGTGCCACCACCCCCCATCCAGACTGTGTCACCACCCCCTCCAAACTGTGCCACCACCTCTCTGCAGACTGTGCCACCACCCCCCCCTCCAGTGCCACCACCCCCCCTTCAGTGCCACCGTTCTCCAGTACCACCCCCTCCAGTGCCACCACCCCCCCTCCAGTACCACCGCCACCGCCTTCCAGTACCACCGCCCTCCAGTACCACCGCCCTCTCCAGTGCCACCGCCCTCTCCAGTGCCACCACCACCACCGCCCTCCAGTACCACCACCCCCCCTTCAGTGCCACCGTTCTCCAGTACCACCCCCCTCCAGTACCACCACCCCCCCTCCAGTGACACCACCCCCCCCTCCAGTACCACCACTGCATTGGTGACACAGGCTGCACTGGGGACACAGGCTGCACTGGGGACACCGGCTGCATTGGTGACACAGGCTGCACTGGGGACACAGGCTGCACTGGGGACACCGGCTGCATTGGGGACACAGGTATCAAAATCATGCTTTTTTGTGGGGGGGGGGGGGGCTATTTCAATTTATTATCATGGATTAACATGGCACTGGGCACAGAGCAGCTTATTCTCCTTGCTTTGTAGCCATTAAGAAGGGAACTATCTTGGACCACTCTCACTTGAAAATGACCATTCACATTACACAGGGGAAGACCCATACATTGTGGAAATTAAACCCTTATTGCTATACAGTGATTCTATCCCATTCTCATTTACAATCACAACTAACCCTCTTTGAGCACATAAAGACCTCTACTTTTCCCAAGAACATTATCTGGGACAGTTTAAGAGGGCTCTTTAATAAAGAGATTAGTCTCATTAAGCAATGCAGTAGGAGGGAGGAAGAATTCCTGTTGGCTGAGACAGTCTATGTGTCTGACTCTATTAAGGTTATGCAGTCCATCAGGAAGTACCTACAGCCCATGCTGGACACTGTGTCCTTACAAAAGGCCCATAATAAACAATTTTTTTAGAAATATACTGTAAATATTGGCCTGAAGGAGAAAAAAGTGGGTGGCTTACTAGTACATATAATTTAGTCCCAACAACAGAAAACAATAGTTGGCTCAATAATAGATGTTGGTTTTGTTAAATGACCACTTTGAGGTCCAAAAGGTCTTTTGTTTTTTTTTGGGGTTGTTTTTTTTTCAATCCCTATATGCCTCAAATGTTTCATATACCCTGGAGACCCTAAAGCCTTCTTTAATAGTTTACCACAACTGGCCTTAAAGGACAGGAACTTTCTAGATGCCCCTCCTAATTCTTACAAATTATAAGCTGTAGTTACTAATTTCTCCAATGGGAAGGCCCTGGACACGGATGGCCTGCCAATAATAAATACATAAATGGTACAAGGATCAACTTTCCTTTACCTTACTTATGACATTTAAAGCTAAACTTTAATCTGCTTATATTTTGCTTTCTCTGCTTCCTCCTTTCTGCCCTAATTACCATGCTAATAAAATTATGGAAAAAAAAATAAAAATCGGTCTGTTTTTTTATTACTTATTTTATTTTAGACCCAGTGACATCATCACTAGATCATTCTGCTTGTCTATGCAATTCAGGCAGATTATGGTTGGTGGGAGGTGCCAACAGTGTGCTGTGCTTAGAAAGGAAGCTGTGGTAAAGCCCACATATGATGTTGAGCTTCCATGATTGGAAAAAAAACACCAAATTCTGAGTGCTCCAGTTTTAGTAAATTCCCCCCAATGATTCATCTTCCAAACAGGGCTAGGCAGCAGAGTGATCACAATTTTGAATGCAGGGTTTGCTGCTGATCTGCAAAATAAGTCTATTATCGGCATACCTGAATCTACACACCACAGACACAATTGATAGAGTGTTATCTACTGATAGAAAACAGACAGAAAATATGTTGTTCTGCCCTAACCTACAGTTAGGGAATGGCTGAAAGGGATTCACTCCAAAATGTTCAAAAAACTGACATACACTGAGAGGGGCTAGGGCTTGTTCCACGGTGCCAGCATTGCAACCCCCCCCCCCCCCCTCTTTTTTTTTCTAGCTCCCTATCTTCTCCCACTTCTCCTCTGTTCTCTAACTGCCCTCCCCACCCCCCTGTTAAATGGAAAAAATGGTATCCTATCTGAAGGAATATGTACATTCCCTAGAGCCACTGTGACTCAATTTTAGGAGCAGTATCCATTTTGTCTATATGCATATAGTGTCACATAACTTGTCTTGCCTTAGGAATCTGCCTACGCAGGTTCCCATGAAGCTATTTCTTAGCATCTAGCTTGTTCCCGTTTGTTATGTGATTTCTGAGGAATAGATACCGGTGTGCTTTAAATAGGCAAGGTTGATATGACTTATACAAACAATTCTGTTCAGATGTACAACTGTGGAAGGTCCTATGATGTACATGGGACATAGCTATAATGTTGTATAAGGTTATATGACCAGTTTTCTACTATATAAGTGTAGCAACGACACTTTTCTAAAGTGTGCGCTATTCGGTAAATTTAGTTTTTCCCAGAACTGTAACTGAGTTCTGGGGGTTAATTGTTCTAGGTTTATACTTTGGCATCAGTTTGGCTGGGCTGTACTGGAGTTCTGCTGGTCATAGGTGAGGTGAGCACCTGTGACAGGCTGATAACGCAGTCTGGCCCTCAAGGTCTGGGGTGGGGATCCGTCCGTTCCCGAGCCTCGAAACCGGCCAGTTCAAGGCCCAGTACCTGAAGGAGAATATTGAGGTGTCCCGGTGTTCTCTCAAGATTGGAGAGGCACAGCAACTCGTACAAGCGACCAGGGGAGGACTCTTCGGAGGAGGACCATGAAGCTGGCTGCTCGGTAAGAGCCTGGGAGCTGAGATGTATGGACACAGGTAACGCCAGATTTTCTATGGTATCGCCAAAATGGCTGGAAGATTCAGGTACCATAGGAAAAGTTCCTAACCCATCCTTCGGTTACAACATAGTCTGTGGCAGAGACTGTCACCAGACAACACCAGTGGCTACTCTCTGGGCTATTTAAGGAGTGTGACGGACCTCGTACCCAAGATGTCCGCCGTAACTGCTTCCTCCGACCGGTACCACACAATCCAAGACCCCCTTAGCTCAGCCAGTCACCAGACAACACCAGTGTATGCTACATCAGGAATGAATCTTTATTTGACATGTCACACTTATATACAGTTGACAGATGACTCAAGCCTAACCTAATTAGCATGAGCTAATTATCTTAATCAACACTGGGCTCCATCATTCAATTGCAGGGTTAATTAGCACACACAACAATAGGTGAAACACTTCTACAAGCCAGACTATACTCAATTACATAACACAGGTGGCTGGAGTTCATGTCATTAGCGTCTCTTGCTAATATGCCAAATACACATACAGATTCTATGTGTATTGGGGGGCCAGCATGGACCTGAATCCAAGTATCACCAGCTCAGGGGTCCCAGGCTTGCAGCTCAAAGAGCACTGTTCCCCCAAATGCCAGGGCCCATAGTCGCAAGGCAGCAGGCTCGCACTCAGTCCCCTCCAACAGCCCGTGTCCCGGCTAGGTCCGTCACATTTCTCCCCTTTCGGCAGTAGACTAACACAGGAGGAGACCCCAGACGGGTTGACTCCGAAGTTAGTCAGTGGTTCCAGTGCTCTAATGCCTGTACCCACACAGTACCCCAAACAAATTGTTCCAAACAGAGCACGACTCACCCAGCCAACTTCTGCCTCTCTCATAGAACATATCCGCCGCTGGGGAGAGGCCTGGACTGGCCCTTCTCCCTGGAGTCTTTTCAGCCGCTGGAGAGAAGACAGGGTGACTGGGCTCACTCCATCCTGCTGTTGGGGATCTGGGCCGACCGCCCAGCATCCCTGGGTTATACTGGTGGAGACTGTATTCCCATCCACCTTTACAGGGAATCTGTCCTGTTTTAGTTGCGGGCAGAGGCAAGCAGCGCTCTGTTCCGTTGCCAGCAGTTCAGGTGGGTGTAGGAGCTTCCCTACATCATCTCCTCCAGCTAACTGTTGGGGAGAGAGGCTGACTGCCCCAGCTCCCTGGAACTCCGCAGCTGTTGCTGGTGCTGGACAGAGGTGGGTAGCACTCTGCCCTGTTGCCAGCACTTCTGCTGGGGACTCCACATCCTCCGCTCTGGTTAACCGTTGGGGCAGGAGGCTGGCTTCCTCCACTCCCAAATTGTGTAGCTGCCATTGGGAAGGGGAGCCGGCTGCTTCCTTTTCCATTCCCTCATCTGGCCGCTGGGATGACATGTCTGTGGTATTGTCTCCCAGGTGCACGGATCTTTGCTGGGGAGGAAAGACCGCTTTCTCCACCCTGGCCGACTGTTGAGGAGGGACAACAAACACCTCCTCTCTCTTCTCCCCCTGTATCTGCTGCTGGGAAGTGATCGCCACCTTCTCACCCTGAGCCTCCATAACTGCCACCGGTGTGGGGCAGAGGTCTTGGACCCTCTGTCCGGTGACCTGCGCTTCAGCTGGAGAAGTTCCTTGTAACTCCACGGATACTGCCGTTGGTGCTGGGCAGAGCTCAGTGAAGTTTGGCCCTAATACCAGCTCTTCTGATGGAGGCTCATGAGGTTGTTTTTCCTCAGCAGAAAAGTCTATTAAATCCCCAGTCTCTACAACTGATGGCTGGGGATAGAGGTTCACCACCTGTCCGTGGAACCTAGAAGATGCCATCGGTGCTGGGCAGAGGTTAGCAGAGCTCTGCCCTGTTGTCAGCACTTCCTGCATCCGCCATAAGACCTCCGCGTCCATAGCTGCGGGGGCAGGTGGGCAAAGCACTCTGTTACTATGCCACATCGCCGACTCTTCAGCCAGGATTTCAGAGCTGTCTGCTGGTATTTCCTGATAGTCCCAGGCAAAGGGAGCCCCACCCTGCTGCTGAGCAGTGTCTAGCAGCTGTATGTAGGCGATCTCAAGCTCCCATTCCTGAGCGGCCAGGAACTCCAAATCTTCCTGTGCCCAGAGCACTTCCGAGACGTTCAATCTTTGCTCTCTGTGCTCCATTATTTCCTCCAAACGCCACTCCAGATCACTCCCAAAGTCGGGGTCCTCGGACAGCCTCCAGTACAACAATCCCAGGCCATTATAATCAAAGCCTTCCGTGGGCCTGTCATCCGCTGTCCACGGGCACACTTGGGCTACATACCACCGGAGGGCTCTGTAGCTCTCGTCCAAACGCATTTCTGCCCGGATCAGCCTGCTTAACTCAGCTGTCCACTCCTGCTTCGGTTGTCCCCCCAATAACAGCATTCGTACTTCATACTGCGACCAGTACCTTACATGGATGGAGGGGAGAACTTTTCCCTGGTGTCGCTGCTCACAGGCTAGCGCTTCTTTCCAGAGTTGTAGGCGAACAGAATCATACCATCCCAGCAGGACCTGCACCGATACTGGTCCTCTGTGCTGTATCCGCATCTCTCGCAACCTCCTTCCGAATTCCTCTTCCATGATGACGTATCTGTACCTCTGCTATCCGGGCCTTGGATCCAGGTGATGGTTTGGATGTGTTCACGACAAGGAAGCACGATCCCACCGCTGCCAGCCAATTGTGACGGACCTCGTACCCAAGATGTCCGCCGTAACTGCTTCCTCCGTCCGGTACCACACAATCCAAGACCCCCTTAGCTCACCCAGTCACCAGACAACACCAGTGTAGGCTACATCAGGAATGAATCTTTATTTGACATGTCACACTTATATACAGTTGACAGATGACTCAAGCCTAACCTAATTAGCATGAGCTAATTATCTTAATCAACACTGGGCTCCATCATTCAATTGCAGGGTTAATTAGCACACACAACAATAGGTGAAACACTTCTACAAGCCAGACTATACTCAATTACATAACACAGGTGGCTGGAGTTCATGTCATTCTCTTGCTAATATGCCAAATACACATACAGATTCTATGTGTATTGGGGGGCCAGCATGGACCTGAATCCAAGTATCACCAGCTCAGGGGTCCCAGGCTTGCAGCTCAAAGAGCACTGTTCCCCCAAATGCCAGGGCCCATAGTCGCAAGGCAGCAGTCATGTCATTAGCGTCTCTTGCTAATATGCCAAATACACATACAGATTCTATGTGTATTGGGGGGCCAGCATGGGAACCCCTAGACAACGAACGACGAGCTACAAGGAGAAGGTAATCGGTAAGCCCAGAAAATACATAGGGGTTATGGCGCTACATAAGTAAGCAACAAAATAAAGCTTATCAGATTACTCTGAGCACCAGCTCAGGGGTCCCAGGCTTGCAGCTCAAAGAGCACTGTTCCCCCAAATGCCAGGGCCCATAGTCGCAAGGCAACTACAGCAGGCTCGCACTCAGTCCCCCTCCAACAAATCAGAGCCCGTGTCTCTAAACAGGTAACCCTTGAAGGGTTTTAAAACATTGCTTATGGTTAAAGGGTAACGCCACCTTTGTGGGAAAAAATTAGCAAATAAAAAAAAATAATATAGCGTATTTACAATTGCAACAAAAGTTATTGTAATTGAACATTAATAAAAATACCTTTCCTTTTGAATCTACAGTGCTGTAATTTTCAGTAAAATGCAATGCAATATGGCTGCCTGGAAGTGTTCTGTACACAGAATGCTTGCCTTATTGGCTCATTGATTTTGCCAGAAGTCTGCACTAAGATACAAATCAGATTTCAGTCATCCCCTGAAACAATTATGTCAATTTTGGTGAGGTACTCCCAATAGGAAATCATGTCTAAAGGGATGCAGACCCTGCAATTTTCCTCATTAGAGCCCTGCAGGTACAGCAACTTAATGACAAATTTGAAACTACTTCCATTAGATTTACTTTCCACATGGACACAGACAAACACACAGTGATTTCTTCAGAATAACAAAAGTTAGGAATGTGCAACAACGTTTGTTAAAATCCTTGCAATGTGCATACTGTAGATCACCCAGAGGGGAATGTTTTTTTCTCAGCAAAAAAGTTACACTCTTTAATTTTAGGTACTGTATTTTCTCTCAGTTTTACAAGCATGCATTACAAGCATTTTAAACCTTGACGTATTTGGTATGTATTTACTCAACATAACATGATCTTTTATATTTTACCCAAAATTGTGTATTATATTGTGTTTGTGTGAAATAAAATTAATTTAAGACTCCGTTCTCACTAGTTCCCACTAGCAACTTTGGAGTGCGACTATGATGCCACTTTGATGCAACTTTACACTCTCTGGCACTCAAGTCACATGAAAGTTGCATTAAAGTAGTGCAGGAACCTTTTCAAAGTCGCATAGACTGGAATGGGTGCCATTGAAATCAATGGGCTGTGACTTGTCATGTGACAGGTTGCACTACTGGGAACAGAGCTTAAAGCTGGATACACACTATACGATTTTCTGTAGAGTTTTTCCTTCAGATTTACCAAAACCATATAATTAGGGATGGTCCGATGTTCGAGTTGAATGTAAGTTTGACTCGAACATCGGGTGTTCATTTGTTCATGGAACAAACAAACATATGGGGCGTTTGCGGCAAATTCAAGTGCCGCAGAGCGCCCCATAATGCACTGCGAGATAGCAGTGCTTTGACGGCTGCTGATTGGCCAAAGCATGCACCTGACCTGCATGGTTTAGCCAATCACTTTGCGATGTGCTGTGAGAGCTATGATTGGTCAATCATGGCTCAGGGGCTAAGTACACACCCCACACTATATAAGGCTGCTTACACGGCGACCATATGTAGTGTTTTGAGGTAGATTAGGCAGGTTAGTTAGTGGATAGGAGCATGTAGTCAGTGTAGTATATATATATATATGTATATATATATATATATATATATATATATATATATAGTGCAGGCAGGGTACAGTATATATTACAAGTGCAGGCAGTGTACAGTATATATTACAAGTGCAGGCAGTGTACAGTATATAATACAGTGCAGGCAGTGTACAGTATATAATACAGTGCAGGCAGGGTACAGTATATAATACAGTGCAGGCAGGGTACAGTATATATTACAGTGCATGCAATGTACAGGATATAATACAGTGCAGACAGTGTACAGTATATAATACAGTGCAGGTGGTGTACACAGTATATAATAGAGTGTGTACAATATATAATACATTGCAGTCAGTGTACAGTATACAGTATAATACAGTGCAGGCAGTGCACAGTATATAATACAGTGCAGGCGGTGTATAGTATATAATACAGTGCAGGCGGTTACAGGGTATAATTCAGTGTAGGTGGTGTGCAATATATAATACAGTGCAGGGTGTGTACAATATATAATACATTGCAGTCAGTGTACAGTATATAATACAGTGCAGGCGGTGTACAAAATATAATACATTGCAGTCAGTTTGCGGCAAATTCAAGTGCCGCAGAGCGCCCCATAATGCACTGCAAGATAGCAGTGCTTTGACGGCTGCTGATTGGCCAAAGCATGCACCTGACCTGCATGGTTTAGCCAATCACTTTGCGATGTGCTGTGAGAGCTATGATTGGCCAATCATGGCTCAGGGGCTAAGTACACACCCCACACTATATAAGGCTGCTTACACAGCGACCATATGTAGTGTGTTGGGGTAGATTAGGCAGGTTAGTTAGTGGATAGAGCATGTAGTCAGTGTAGTATATATATATATATATATATATATATATATATACAGTGCAGGCAGGGTACAGTATATATTACAGTGCAGGCAGTGTACAGTATATAATACAGTGCAGGCAGTGTACAGCATATAATACAGTGCAGGCAGGGTACAGTATATATTACAAGTGCAGGCAGTGTACAGTATATAATACAGTGCAGGCAGGGTACAGTATATATTACAGTGCAGGCAGTGTACAGTATATAATACAGTGCAGGCAGGGTACAGTATATATTACAGTGCATGCAATGTACAGGATATAATACAGTGCAGACAGTTACAGTATATAATACAGTGCAGGTGGTGTACACAGTATATAATATGTGCAATATATAATACAGTGCAGGGTGTGTACAATATGTAATACATTGCAGTCAGTGTACAGTATATAATACAGTGCAGGCGGTGTACAGTATATAATACATTGCAGTCAGTGTACAGTATATAATACAGTGCAGTTGGTGTACAATAACCGGTGCATAATACAGTGCAAGCTGTGTACAGTATATAATACAGTGCATGCGGTATGTACACAGTATATAATACAGTGTGTACAGTATATAATACACTTCAAGCTGTGTACAGTATATAATACAATGCAGTTGGTGTACAGTATATAATACACTTTAAGCAGTGTAAAGTATATAATACAGTGCAGGCGGTGTACACAGTATATAATACAGTGTGTACAGTATATTATATACTGTATAATGACTGCAATGTATAATAAAGTGCAGTCGGTGTACAGTATATAATACACTTCAGGCGGTGTACAGTATATAATACAGTGCAGTCGGTGTACAGTATATAATACACTTCAGATGGTATACAGTATATAATACAATGCAGGTGGTGTACACAGTATATAATACAGTGTGTACAGTATAAAATACATTGCAGTCATTATACAATATATAATACAGTGCAGTCGGAGTACAGTATATAATACACTTCAGGCGGTGTACAGTATATAATACATTGCAGTCATTATACAATATATAATACAGTTCAGTCGGAGTACAGTATATAATACACTTCAGGCGGTGTACAGTATATAATACATTGCAGTCAGTGTACAGTATATAATACAGTGCAGGTGGTGTACACAGTATATAATACAGTGCAGGCGGTGTACAGTATATAATATATATAATACAGTGTAGTGCGGTGTGAAAGAAAATCCCCATCATGTCTGGAAGGCCACCAAGGAGAGACAGACGCTCACAGGCCACTAAAAGAGGACAAGCTGCCTCTGTGTCTACAGTCAACAGTGGTGGTCATGGACATGGTGCATCCTCTGCAGGTGGCCATGAGGCACGCTTGTCCTTTTTTTCTGCTGATGGCCATGATAGCCACAATATGCAGAAGAGTTTGGTGGAGTGGATAACAAAGCCACCCTCATCCTCCTCATCCTCTGTCACCCAGGCTCAGAGTAGTTTGCCTTTCAACACAGCTACCAAAGCAGCCTA
Organism: Lithobates sylvaticus; assembly: GCA_028564925.1. NCBI lineage: Eukaryota > Metazoa > Chordata > Amphibia > Anura > Ranidae > Lithobates > Lithobates sylvaticus. The sequence goes on along the minus strand of CM053027.1, from coordinate 198,887,278 downwards.
TTCCACCGGCTCCTTGTCCACAGTCGCTCCTTCCGTAGCCCCACCATCATGCAGTGTCGGGTACATGCTGCTGGAGGATGCACAGCTATTTGAAGGCTCTGATGTTGGTTCACAGGTTTAGGAAGGGAGTAATGTGACCCTAGAGAGAGGGGGGGCCACGGAAGGACAAGAAACTGGCAGTCATGTTCCCCCAGCTGCATCACACTGCCAAGTTTGCTCCAGTGACGAGGACGGAGGGGATGATGAGGTCACTGACTGTACTTTGGGGCCTGAGAGAGGAGAGGAGGAAAGTGAGGAGTAGGAGGCACAACTCCAATGAGGCAGGATGTCTTCCAGGGGCCAGCTTAAAGGGCAGCCACCCTATTGCATCATGCTACAGAGCTCCACAGGTGCAGGGTGCTGCTGACTCCCTGCTGACTTCCAAAAGTTCATTAGTGTGTGGGCTTTTTTCAACATGTGCAGTAGATCGCACTGTTTCTATTTGCAATCTCTGTCTGAAGAAGATCAAGCATGGCCAGAACACCAACTGCTTGAGCACCACATACTATTTTTTCTTTCTTTCCACGTCAGTGAACACTTCATCGAGAGACTTATTTCAAACTTTGCAGCTCAACATTGTCCCTTCTCGTTTTCACATCATCGTGGTATTTTTCTTCATCTGGTTTATTCTCGTTTAAGTTTTTTTTTTACATCATCAACACTCCAATTAAGAAAAAAATCATTCAAGATACTCATAATAAATCTCAGTTAAGCAAAAGAAAAACCCATTTCCTCCCCCCTATCCACTCCCCCCCACCATCCCTCCTTACCCTCTTGGTTTGTTATCATTTTATTAACAGTATTCTATTCCTCTTCTTATTTAAATCTCTCTTATTTCCATCATCTTCTCTAGATACTTGTCTGATAGCTTACATTTTTCCCAGCATTCCCAAGCCATGATATATTTCTGGAATCGCCCTTTTTCTCTACTTCCTAAATATTCCATCTTGTTGTAATACTCTATCTGTTTGAACCATTCTCATATGCCTGGTATTTCACTTTGTAACCATTTCTTTGTAATTAGCCCTTTGCATTTAAAAGTTTTGGAATAATTGAATTTTTATATTTTTTCTTGGGGGTTTTAGAGCCATGGAACAGACACCCCTGTTCGTTTAATTCTATTTTCTCATCCGTTATACCTGTTATAATTTTCACTATTTCTTTTATGTTTATTGGTTTTCCATTAAACACAGAAAAAAAAAAAATTACAGAACATATCAACATACACGCTTACACATTATAGTCTTGTATTCAGTAACAAATTACCAGTATTACAACGTGAAGTGGCAGTATAAACAATATAATACCAAAATAACATTTAAGCCTAATAAGGCTTACAACTTGTGGCCACATGGCCACATAAGTGTCCCAGTTCAACGGAGGAAAAAACTAATACAAAAAGTGTATCGAGAGTATTTGACTGTGATTTTCACAGGACTCATTCGGTTATCAATACTCAGTAATACCTAGGTGCTTGCATTCACTCACACAACACTCATACCCCTTCACCCGTCACTTCCATCCATTTCCCCAGCCGAAACTACAGCTGGGGGGGGGGTACTTCTCCCACTCCCCCCTATATTTACTTGTGATATATTTCGTGTCCCCAGCTTCTTCATTTAGGATAGTAGGTAGCTCTTCCCCCCCGGCAAAACAAGAGGGGATGATTTAGGACCCACTACTGCTGAGACAGAGGGGTATCCTTCTAAAAGGAGCTGTCTATAGCCAAGGCTGCCAGATCTTGTAGAATTTCTTTATACAGGCCCTTCCTTTATAGATTAGTTTAAAGATTGGTATGACTTTGTTTATCATGCGATACAACAGTTGGATATTGGGAGCAGATACACTCTTCCATTGTAGTAATATCAGTTTTCTAGCATAAAAGAGTATCAAGCGGACTAGGGTCCGCTTGTGGGTTCTGGGTATGTGGTCATTAAGGATGCCCAGGAGCCCCACCTCAACAGTGCGGGGGGTCACTAGGCGTAGCTTGTTTTCAAAAAAAGAAAATAGGTCCACCCAGAACCCCGAGAGGGCCGGGCAGGACCAAAACATGTGTACATAACCAGCATTAGTGCAATTACATCTAGGGCAGGAGGCCCCTGAATCATAACCCATGCGAGCCAGACGAGCCGGCGTGTAATGGAGTTGATGAATAAATTTGAACTGTACATATTGGTCGTTGGACCCAACAATATCCAAAAAACAGGCCTCAGAGGCCTCTTCCCACCCCTCCTCTGAAAGCCCAGGGATGTCGACCATCCACTTCCGCTGTGCAGCACGGAAGGGAGAACTCCCTCCCGTCTGCAGTCGGGAGTAGATGGTCATGACTAATTTCGTAATGTCAGAACACGACATCAATGCCTCGAGCGGGGATTCAGCGAGCTCAAGGGTCAGACCATGAAACTGCGCACGGACAGCGTGTCGTATGAGAAGATATTTGAAATAGAATTTATTTGATAATCCACTGTTAGCTTTTAGGACTTCAAAAGAGATAAATTCATTATTGAGAAAAATGTGGGCGGCGTGGGTAATGCCCAGCCGTGTCCACCACAATGCATCGGGGTGACCCATGAGCTCCAGAAGATTGGGGTTATGCCATAGGGGGGTTTTCGGTGAGACCCCCCCCCCATTTCTGAAATTGTCTTGATCCCTTCATGCCAGGCCAACCAACTTACTTCTATCGGGGAACCGTGGGAGCATCGTTTTGGTAAAGATCTATGCACAATATCTACAAGTGGGGTCCCTAGGCCAGCAAGTGCCTGCAGTAGGTAGGTAGAGCAGGATGTAGAGTCCTCCTGGAACCATTCATAGACATAAGTTAGTTGGGCTGCTATAAAATAGTGTCGCAAGTTCGGGCAGGCCAGTCCCCCATCCCCCTTAGGGGCCTGGAGGGAAGCCTTCGCTATTCTGGGGTTAGTCCCCTGCCAGAGGAAGGAGGATAATAACGAGTCTATTCTTTTGAAGAGTTTTTTGTAGAGAAAAATAGGGGATGCCATAAAGGCATATAAAAATTTAGGTAGGTATATCATTTTAAATATGTTCACCCGCCCTATCAAATTCAAAGGTAATGAGGCCCAAGTTTGCAACCTGGTCTCCATGTGTGTAACAATTGGGGCAATGTTAAGAGATTCAAAAAGGGACAAGTCTGCATTAATGTAAATGCCCAAATATTTAAATGTGGGACTGACTGACAGTTTAGAGTGAGATAAGTAAGTATAATCCTGTTTGGGGCCTATGGGAAAAGCAACAGACTTGTCCCAGCCCACCTTTAGTCCCGAGACCTTCCCGAACTCCTCCACCATGTCCATTAAAGATTTAAAGGACTGTTCCGTGCCATCAAGGTATATTAGCGCGTCATCAGCATATAGTGATATCTTCTCTGTAAGATTACCATAACAGATGCCGCCCACCGACGCCGTCTGCCGCACTGCCAGAGCCAAAGGCTCTATGGCAAGTGCGAACAGGAGTGGCGAGAGTGGGCAGCCCTGCCGTGTTCCCCTGTGTAAAGAGAAGACATCCGACACATCTTTGTTAGTACATATTCTTGCCCTGGGATTGGTGTACAGCAGGCAAACCCATTTAATAAATTGGTGACTAAAGCCCATTCGGTGCATGACTTCCCACAAAAAGGTCCAATTCACAGTATCAAAGGCCTTCATTACGTCAAGTGATAACACTAGGCCACTTTTATGCTCAGTGTCAGCTCTATGGATATGTATGAACAATCGTCTAATGTTGTCGTATGTACTCTTTCCAGGCATGAATCCAGTCTGGTCCCTATGGATAAGATGTAGGATAACCTTTTGCAGTCTGACTGCCAGTACTTTGGCCAATATCTTAACATCGCTATTGAGTAAGGAGATTGGACGGTATGAGCCGCATTGCAATGGATCTTTGTCAGGCTTGGGAATTACCACAATCAGGGCCTCGCACATGGAGGAGGGCAGAGCGCCCTCCTCCATTGCCTGCCTGAACTGAGAGTGTAATTTCTGTGCCAAGTCTTTAGCATAGTGTTTGTACCATTCAGCGGGCAAGCCGTCCAATCCAGGAGTTTTGTTCGGGGGGAGTGAGTATATGGCAGTGGTAATTTCGTCTACTGTCAAAGGTTCATTTAAAATAGATTTATGTGAGTCCTCCAGTACAGGGAGCTGGAGAGATTCAAAGAAACCCAGAGTTTCCCATTCAGGTGGAGAGGGCTGGGATGAATATAGATCCTCATAGAAGGATTTAAAAATTAGATTAATGGTCATAGGGTCTGAAGCGATGGAGCCGTCCCGCACCTGGATTTGCGGAATAGTCCTATCAACATAGTCCATGCGGGAGAGATATGCTAACATCTTACCATTTTTCCCACTGTGTTCAAGCAGCCTGCTTGTCAGATATCTGTTTCTGCATTACATCCACCCTGTGGAGATCCAGGGCCCTATGCGCCCCCACCAGGACCCCATGGGAGTCCGGGGTGGGGGACGCAGAGTACTGGGCCCTAGCAGTCTCCAAGGAGGACTCTAGGGCTAAAAGAGTGGCCTGGAGATTTGTTTTATGTCTGGTAGTGTTAGAGATGTATGACCCCCTCACAGTCGCCTTAAAGGCGTCCCATGTGGGGCCTGGGGAGGCAGATCCTTCATTATCCGCCCAAAAGTGGGACATGTCCTGTCCAACCGGGTCCTGTACTTCGGGGGTGGAGATCCAGCAGGGGCTGAGTCTCCACTGCCGAAATGAGGGTCGATGGCCCATCACTAAATCTATCCTAAGGGCTGAATGGTCTGAGATTGTCTGTGAAAGGTATGCGACCGACTTAACATAGGGGACCATATCAGAGGTTCCCAGGGCATAATCCAGCCTAGACAGAGTACCATACGTTCTGGATTGACAGGAGTATTCTTTTGTCAGTGGATGGCCACGCCGCCAAAGGTCAACGTAACCAAAGGAGGCACACCATTGGCTAAATAGCTTGGATTCATATTGGAGGGGCCTCAATCTGTCCAGACCAGGGTCCAGTACAGAGTTGAAATCCCCCAACACAAGGGTAGGTAGACCCGGCAACTTAGAAAACTGTAAACTTAAATCAGTAAAGACTGCAGCCGTGACCGGGGGGGGGGGGGGGCGTATACTACCACTAAAAGCAATGGGGTGGCGTGGATTTTACACAGTAGAAAAACATACCGACCCTTTGGGTCAATAACTACCTGGTCACAGGAGAAAGGGAGTCCCTTCCTTATGAGGACAGAGACTCCCCTAGCATAATTAGAGTACGTGGAATGATACCCTTGTGACACCCAGTGTTTTTTTCAAAGCAAGTATTTTGGAGCCTAGGAGATGTGTCTCCTGCAGGCATAGTATCTGTGGCTTATGTGGCTAGAGAAATTCAAATAAGGATGCTCTTTTAAATTTAGAATTTAACCCCCGGACATTCCAGGAGATGCATGTGATCATAGACATGGCGGGGGGTTAAAAAGGGGCCCATATATGATGGCACAAATCAGACCCTTGTCACCGGCACGGCTGCAATCCAACACTGGGGGGGGAGCAGGAGAAAAAGAGTACCCATGCACACAAACACACAACCACCATCCATGCAAACACACATACCATTACACATACATTACCAGTTGAAATCCACATTGATTTCGTTACTACTCCTGCCGTGCCCCAAGAACAAGGGGCCAGCTTTGTCCCGAAACTTCTAGTAGACACTAGGAACATGGCCAATACAGGCAAGTCAGCAAACAACTTCGATCAGTCAACGATCAGGGAACAAAAAACTGCAGCAACTCAATCTTCCACATAAAGATCCGTAGCCTCTTGTCGAGCTGTAGAATAAGGTACCTGCCATAGGCACAAAGAACCCCCGATTGGGGCGAGGAAAAGAGAATGAAGTGGCATTGTAGCCAGTGCGGGGGGATACCCCGATCAGGTTGCAGGTGGTCGGTCAGATGCGCGGCCTGGTTGGTACAGGGATTCATACCAGGAAAGTGCAGTAGCAGGGTTCTGGAAAAAGTGCACTTGGCCCTGGTGGATGACTCTCAGCCTCGCAGAAACGCATGGAGTATTGTATGGTCTGTTCTCTCAACTTCTGTTTAACATGCTGATACTTGGCTCTCGCAGCACGGACTGCTGGGGAGTAATCTGGGAAGAGGGAGACCAATGCGTTGTTGATTTTCAGGCTTCCCTTTATGCGGGCAGCCCTCAGGATAGCGTCCCTGTCTCTATAATTTAGGAGACGGATAACCATGGTGCGAGGGGGGTTGCCAGCAGGGAGCGGTCTCCCAGGGACCCTGTGGGCCCGTTCAATCACAAAGCATGGGGACAGGCAGTCTTTGCCAAATTCCTGGGTAAACCAGCATTCTAAGAAGGATACCGGGTCCGCACCCTCGACCCGTTCTGGGAGGCCCACCAGGCGCAGGTTGTTCCTGCGTAGACGATTTTCCAAATCGTCGATCTTATCCGCCAACGATTGAATTCTGGTGCCATGGGTTTTCAGTACAGGCAGGGCCGGGCCTACAGTGTCTTCCAGGTCACTAATGTGGCGTTCCGTCTCAGCAACCCGGTCCCTGACCTTATGCATGTCCTGGCGCATTATGGTAATGTCCAGCTTTAGTTCCTCCACCTTCCATAATATCAGAATGGTTTACCTTCAGGATTTTGAGAACATCAAGCAGGGCAGGCTCCGGTTTCGGCCCTTCCTCGAGACCGTCATCGCTAGGAGCGGGGTGGGCCGAGGGTGCTGAAGGGGCTGAAGTCCCAGGGGATGGTGGTAGTGAGGTGTCCGGATCGTCACCGAAGAGCTCCAGTGTAGAGGAGAGAGGTGTTTGTAGCATGGTGGAGCGGCGGCCATCTTGGGAGGAACGTGTGTTAATGTTCATCCTGACTGGGGGCTGTTTTCTCCCTTTTCTTCCTCCCATCCACCAAAATTCTTCCGTGGATGGGTAGCAGGGTCTCTCTTGGGTGTCTGGAGAAAGTTTTGGGCCGATTTGCTTGGCAGGTTAGCAGGATTGCAAAGGATTGTGCAGAGGGATCCAGGAGCTGCAGAGAGAAACGTCTGCTCACATGCTGCGTCAGGCCACGCCCCTTGGGTTTGTCACATACAACAGAACATCGTCTGCATAAGCAGCTATTTTATGTGTTTCTCTGCCTACCTTCACCCCGCCCACATCCTGATTTTTCCGCAGTGTCTCAAGAAAAGTCTCCATTGCTAGGACGTATAGGAGAGGCAATAACGGGCATCCTTGACGCGTTCCATTGTACATCCCAAACACCGGGGACAATCTCCCGTTCACCTTCACTATCCCAGTTGGTCCCTGGTATAGATTCCCAATCCATTTCATGAACTTTGGTCCTATTCCGAGATACCTCAGAGTATCCATCATGAATCCCCAGTCTACCCTGTCAAATGCCTTTTCAATTTTAATGTTGAGAAAAAAAAGCCCTAATGAATCCCCAGCTCTATTCCTGGCATCTATTGACAGGAATAGAGCTGGGGATTCATTCAGGCTTTTTTTTCCTCAACATTAAAATTGTTTTTATTCCGTTATCCCTTCCCTTTCTACGAAGCCAGTCTGGTCAGGGTTTATCCATAATGGCATTTTCCTGACAGACTCCATGGCAGCAACGTGTGGGTTTAGCCCCGCCTCCATTACCCTATAGGACACTACTCCCATAAATCTTTGCTCCCTGCCCACGGCCGTGTTCTTTTTTTGTCCTCCTCCGAAGGACCTAGTTGGTGGTCTTTCTACCTGAAGATAAATTTTCCCCACGATCCTGATTGGCCGATCTGCGACTCTGGATGGGAAAGTCGCATGGCTCCGCTAAGCCCTAGCTATTAGCAGGGTATGGAGTGGGCAGTGGAAGAGGCGCAAGGAAGAAGCCCTTATCCTAGCCACTGGCAGGCAGGCTGCGCACTGGTCAGACAGCCAGCTACTAGCAGGTGACCCGTTTTGCCCTGGAGAAGTCCGGTCTTACCTTCGGCCTGGTCGATCGTGGTGGAGTGGTGAGAGTATCGATATTTCTTTTCATGGCAGCAGTGTTTGTTATTACCTCCTGTGCGGTTCCTGTAGTTGCTTGTTTGTTTGAAGCATGTGTGTTTCTCAGGCATGGCGGCTGGTTCTTCCTGCGTTCCAGCCGCCGTATCACTTCCGCTTTCGTTTTTCGGGCGTTCTGCGCATGCGCGAGCGCGGTACGAGAGCGAGGCTTGGTTCGCGCATGCGCGATAGCGGCAATTTGCCGCTATTCGCGCATGCGCATTGGGACGGCAGTGACGTCACAGGGGCGCGCTATTTAAACTAGGGAAATAGCCTGCAAGCTTTGGGAATGTCTGCAGGTTACTCCAGTGACATCCCCAGGCTCCTGTGTGTGCAGCTACTGGTAAGTGGCTTTTCTGGGACAGGTCAGAGGAATCTTCCTGTCCCTTGCATTGATCTCTTGTCATTCTCAGTTCAGATGGACATCGCTGAGGACATGGATTCACCACTGCCTGTCTGTGGCCAGCCCTCTCAAAAAAGGTATTGGGAATGTGTTTTTTCCTGATGGTCTGATAATTAGGGGAGGGTGTGTGCCTGATTGCTTATCTATTGCCTGATGTTTTGTTTTGTGTGTGGTCTTTGTCTTTTGTTTTTTTTCCTCAGCCCTTCTAGATCAGATACGCATCGCAGCTCTCATAGAGGAAGCGACTCCTCCAAGTCGCAAAACCGGCAATCCTCTTCCAATTCAAAACATGGTGGTTCCTCCTCTAAATCAGGACACCGTAGTGGTGAGCGCTCTCACTCCAGTCGCTCTACTAATTCCTGCTGGGGTTGCAGAAGTCAAGCTCCCCCAGGAAGATCCTTATGCGACCTTTGTTTTTCCAAAGCCTCCAAAGAAAGAGGGGATACGGATCAACATCTTAAATCCCTGGTGGAAAGGGTTGTGAAGGAGTCGCTCAGGAACATGGATGATCATTCCCATACACCTCCAGCGGAGCAGTCTCGTTCTCCAGTAAGGGAGACACAGTTGCAAGATACCTGGGAGTCCTCGGTTCAGAGCCACCCTTCGGTTGCCATATCCGACAGTGACTCAGAGGAAGATAGCCCTCCTGTGGGCTTTGATTTTGCTCTGCTCCCACCCTTGGTTAAGGCTATCAGAGAATCGCTTAATTGGGAAGACCCAGTAGAAGCTGCTCCCAAACAGAGGAAATTCTTTAAACAATTAAAGAAAGAGCGTGTTAATTTTCCTTTTATTGCAGAGCTTGGCGAAATCGTCACGGACGAATGGGGCAAGGTGGAGAAGAAAAATTCCATGCTTTCCAAAATCGCAAAACTCTATCCCTTCAAGGAGGAAGAAGTGAAGCACTTGGAGTCTGCTCCCTTGATAGATGCAGCAGTCATGAGGTTGGTGAAGCATGTGACTCTCCCTTTAGAGGACACAGTGTCCTTCAAAGACGTGTTAGACCGTCGAATTGATGCAGACCTGAAGAGGGTGTACCTAACAGCAGGCATGGCCTGTAAGCCAGCTCTTGCCCTAGCCGCTTTGTCTAAAGCGATGGAAGTGTGGACTGACAGTGTAGATGAGACACTGAGAGGCATCTCGGATGATACGGCTAGATGCTCGCCTATTCAAGAATTGAGGCTTGCGTCGGCTTTTCTTGGGGAAGCCTCTATTGACATCATACGCCTGACGGCTCGGATAATGCTTTCATCTGTCACTGCCAAACGGGCGCTGTGGCTCCGCCCCTGGTTAGCCGACCCAGCCTCAAAACAAGTCTGGTGTCGTATCCCCTTTGAGGGGTCCTCCCTGTTCGGGAACAAGTTGGACGAGGCGATTACCCGGGCCACTGGTGGGAAGTCGGGGTTCCTCCCCCAAGATCGTCGACCCCAAGGTCAGAGAAGATCTTTCCCAAAAAGGCAGTACCAGGAAAGAGCTAGGGAAGCTCGCAGTTACAGACCTGGCCGGGAATTTTCCAGATCCTGGAAGTCAAGACAATCGTCTTTTAAGAAGACAGCAAAAAGTGATTCCAAAGGAGAGAGGGAGCCGACCAAATCCTTTTGAGGTTGGGCCCGCTCAGACAGGTCAGGTGGGGGCTCGACTTTTCCACTTTCGTCATGTCTGGGCGGCTTCGATCCAAGACTTTTGGACCCTCAATACGGTCTCCTCAGGTCATGCTTGGACCTTCAGGGAAGCCCCCAGGCTCAGGTGGGTCCCTACTTCCCTTCCGACTACAGAAGAAAAAAGACAAAGCCTTCTGACTTACATAAAATCTTTATTGGTTCAAGGCGCTGTTATCCATGTCCCGGCCGACCAGCGAGGCAGGGGGATCTACTCTCCCCTCTTTTTGGTCCAGAAAAAAAGCGGGGCCTGGAGGCCGGTCATAGACCTGACCCATCTAAACACCTTCATAAGAAAGGAAAGGTTCAAAATGGAAACACTGTCCACAATACAACATTCCGTCCAACCAGGAGATTGGATGATCTCCATAGATCTCAAAGACGCCTATTTTCACGTTCCCGTTGCCGAAAACTATCAACAATTCCTTCGCTTTTCAGTAGGCAAGCTCCATTTTCAATTCACGTGCCTTCCCTTCGGGCTATCAACTTCTCCGCGTGTGTTTTTAAAAACTCTGTTGGCAGTGGTAGCTCTTCTGAGAACCAGGGGAATTCGTCTACATCACTATTTAGACGACCTTCTACTATTGGCACAAGACAGAGAACAGCTTCTAATTCACAGACGGCAAGTTATCTCCACTCTACAGGAGTTCGGGTGGATACTGAATCTGGAGAAGAGCCAACTGACCCCATCACAAACCCTACTATTCTTAGGGGCTCTGTTCGACACAGTCAGGGGCACTATCTCACTACCAGAGGAAAAGATCTCAGTGGTAAGGGACAGAATCCGTCCAGCTCTTACGGCTTCCTACCTTCAAGCTCTCCAGTGCCTGAGAATTATAGGCACCATGGTTTCAACAATCCCGATGGTGAGATGGGCACAGTGGAGGATGAGGCCTTTTCAGAAGGGCTTCCTTCAGCAATGGACAGGCAACAAAGCCCAGACGATTCGGATTACTTCATCCATGAAGAACTCCCTTCTATGGTGGTTCCTCAAGGCGTATGCCTTTCCTCCAATTCCGATCATGAATGAATGAATGAATGAATGAGTAACTTGTATAGCGCTACAATGCGAACTGAATCGCCTCAAGGCGCTGTTGGCGTTTGGTTATCAGCTTCTAGAAGAGGTAGGTCTTGAGTTTCTTCCTGAAGGCCTGATGGTTTTCTTCCATGCGAATGTCGGTTGGTAGAGCGTTCCATAGCCGAGGTCCCTGGACAGCGAATCTCCGTTCCCCCTTTGATTTGTAGCGGGATTTAGGAATGAGGAGAAGATTTTGATTAGCCGATCGAAGACTGCGATTCGGTGTGTAGTGTTTTATTTTCTCGCAAAGGTATTGCGGAGCGTTTCCATGTGCGCATTTGTGGGTGAGGCAGAGGGTCTTGAATGCGATCCGATTCCTTACGTTTAGCCAATGTAGGTTCCTCAGGGAAGGGGAGATGGATTCCCAGGGTTTTTTCCCTGTTATCAGCCTTGCCGCCGTGTTTTGGATAAGTTGTAAGCGCGCAAGTTGATATTGGGGTAATCCTATGTAAAGGGAGTTAGCGTAGTCCAGTCGAGAATTGATGACTGTTCCAACTACCACTGCTTTGTCCTCCTTTGGAATGAAGGGGAGGAGTCTGCGTAGCAGGCGGAGCAGATGGTGAGAACCACTGACCACTGCTCCTATTTGGGCATCCATTGACATTTCCGAGTCAAAAATGACTCCGAGACTCTTAGCCTTGGTCCTTGGGGCGATGGTCTGTCCAAAGATGGTAGGAGGTGTCCAAGGGATCTTGGTTCGGGGGTTATGCTTTGCGTGTAGAATAAGAAGTTCTGTTTTTGATTCATTAAGTTTGAGGGAGCTAGTGGTCATCCAGTCGTCTATCATAGAGAGGCATTTTCCTAATTGCTGATGATGGTCTTTTTGTCCGGTGATACGAAAATATAATTGAGTGTCGTCAGCGTATGAATGGAAGCAGAGGTCTGATCTTCTGATGATGTTGAGGAGTGGGCGGATGTAGATGTTGAAGAGCACTGGCGACAAGGGTGATCCTTGAGGGACTCCACAGGAGATTGCCCGGGTTTCAGAGGTGAAAGCTCCTAGTTTCACCGTCTGAGAGCGATTTCCTAAGAAGGATGCGAACCATTGTAGATCTGAGCCAGTGACTCCTGCTACTTCTGTGAGGCGGATGAGTAGAGTGTTGTGGTCCACAGTATCAAACGCTGCACTGAGGTCCAACAGTACCAGGAGACATGATTCTCCGTCATCCGCTGCTTCGAGGGCGTCGTCCCAAATCTTCAGGAGTGCGGTTTCTGTCCCATGGCCTGGGCGGAATCCTGATTGTAACGGGTCCAGGAGTGTGTGTGTGTCCAGGTGGCGTTGTATCTGTTGTACTACCGCTTTCTCCATGATCTTGGAAATGTTGTTCAAGCTTGTTATCGGTCTTCGGTGGTTGGGGTCCCTGGGGTCGAGGTTGGGTTTCTTTAGTAGGGGTTTGATGATGCCTTGTTTGAGGGCGCCTGGAACAATCCCTTCTTTGAACGATTGATTTATGAGGTGCGTTATGGTGGGAGCCAGGATGTCGGAGCATTCTTTCAGGAGTTTTGTGGGGATGATGTCAATAGACGATGTGCTGTCTCTGAGATTTTTGATGATGTTTTTAGTGGTATCCGTGGTGATTGGGATCAGAGAAAACCTTGGTGGTTGTGGGATATTTGTGTCGATATCGACTTTTTGCTCTGTTTGCCTGCCGTCGGATGTTTTTTTCTGATCAATTGTAATCCTAATGTTGACGATTTTATTGATGAAAAAATCTGATAATTCATTGCAGAAATCTTGGGTTTCATTAGCGGGGGGCTCTAAGCATGCTGGGTTCATCGACTGAGCGACTATTTTAAAAAGTTCCCGGGGGCGGTTTAAGGCCGCTGAGATGGTATTTGAGAAATGGTCTTTTTTTGCTTTGAAGATTGCCTTCTGATAATTCTGTGTCAGTCCTTTGTATTTTGTGTGATTTTCCTTGGTGGGATTTATTCTCCATGCTCTTTCGGCTCTTCTGCGTTCTTGCTTGAGTAGCGTGAGCGAGCTGTTGAACCATCCTGCGTTTTTCCTCTTGATGAGTGTTCTGCGTTTTGGAGCCACTGAGTCTGCTGATTGTAGTAATGCATTGTTTAGGGAGCTGAGAGTTTGCTCCGATGAGTGGGTTAAATTCAGAGTTGCTATTTTGTTTGATAAGGTGGTTTTGAAGGATTCGGAATGCAGTTTTTTCTGCGATCTGGTCCAATGGGTTGTTGTTGCAGGTTTCTGTTTTTGGTGGGTGATGTTGGTGGAGATTTTGAATTTGATGGCGTGGTGATCCGTCCATGGTAGTGGTATGTTGTCTACTGTGTTGATGTCCAGATTTTGTTTGAAGATGAGGTCCAGAGTATGTCCTGACCCGTGTGTGGGGGTCTTTATCAGTTGCTGGAGACCCAGTTCTTCTAGTTGGCTGATGCAGGCGGTCGCGATAGGGTCTTGGGTAGAGTTTGCCCAGAGGTTGAAGTCTCCAAGTACCAGGAGGTTTTTGGATTTCAGTGTGTGTATTGAGATAAACTCCGTGAGTGGTGTAAGCAGATTGGTCTTTGGTCCTGGCGGTCTGTAGCAGAGTAAAATGTGGGTGGTATCATGGGGTGTTGATTGAAGATGTAGCGTCAGTGTCTCCATAAAAGGTACTGGGTTCTGTAAGATCGGTTTGGTGAGCCCCAGGTGCGATTTAAAAATCACTGCTAGGCCTCCTCCTTTTTTTCCTATCCGATGTTCAGTTAGGATCCTGTAGTTCTCCGGCACCAATTCGGTGAGGATGGTGTTGCAGTCGGGTGTTAGCCAGCTTTCCGTGATGAAGAGGCAGTCTATATTGTTTTGAGTGATGAAGTCGTGTACTTCTAGTCTGTGTTTGGCTGCAGATCTGGTGTTGATCATGGCACATGCTAATTGTTGTGGTTGGGTCGGTATCTTCCTGTTTTTGCAGGTTGATTGTAGATCGGTCTTTAATAGATGTTCTTTCCGTAGAATTTTTTGAATGGGAGCTGGCAAAGTTGCGGTGGAATTTCTTAGTCTGTGGAGGACTTCTGCTGAATATTTAAAGTAGCACATGGCCAGAGGATGAAGTTTAATGGTCCTTGGATGACTGAGCTGATGATCCGGATCCGGGTTTGTCCTGTTATCAGTCTAAGTATCAGACTTGCCGCCGCGTAGACTAAAGCCAGCAAGTTGATCGTGTGGTGCCCTATGTGTGAAGATGTTGATCCTGATCCGGGTTTGTCCTTTTATCAGTCTAAGTATCAGACTTGCCGCCGCATAGACTAAAGCCAGCAAGTCGATCGTGTGGTGCCCTATGAGTGAGGACTCGGTTTGGTTGGGTAGTAGATTCCTGGCTGTTCCAGCTGCCTCTGCTTGTTGCGAGGAATCCTGGACCAGAAGAATGCTGCAGGTGACAGCTGCGGTGTGTTGCTTAGTTGGAGCAAATAGTTCCTGTAGGGGTGATGGGGGCCTGTTGAACCTACCACCCTCTCGTTGATCCAGAGGAAGGCGAAAAAACCCCTAACTGTGCCAGCCAATTGCTCAGCGAGGGGAAAAAAATTCCTTCCTGACCCCGAGAGGCGGTCGGACCACAGTGCCCTGGATCAACTGCTAGTGGGGTGGGGGGGGGGACCCCGAGAGCTTACCTGTTTGGAGATAATCCCTGAAGCGCTTGCTGTGTTGCCTGGTGCTTCTGCGATGAAGTCGGTTGCTGGGTAGGGGTGTGCTGAAGGGGGAGTGGGCACGCCGACCTGCGGAAGGAGGAAAGGATAAGCTGGGGGGTGGGATGAGGTGGGGTGAGTCTCATCCGCAGCCAGTTCCTTCCTCGTCTATAGGCTAGAAGCGCGGTGGTGGCGGCTGTGGATGTGACCCCACCTGGGGGACTGACCTGTGGTGGAAGGAGTGCCCGAAGTGTCTGCTGGGGGGTCCAGGAGGTCCTGGGGATGTCCTTGCAGTAACTGGGTGTAGTGGGTGTACCAAGATGGCCGCCGGACTAGGCCCAAGCTGCAGCCTGTCCTGGCTCTGGTGGTTCCTGGTTCTTGGTGAGTGCTGGAGGGCTTGGGGGCTAGGAGGCGGGGGGGGGGGGACTTGCCGCAGCCCAGTTGGACCAAAAGGGGCTGTAGAGGCGATTGGGGGGGGGGGGGGGTGGCCGGGACTAGGCCGAAGCCGGGGACTCGCCTGTCGGCTGAAGCCCAGGTGGGCAGCTGTGGACGGTGTGGCAGAAGTAGGGGGGCGATTGGTTGCGGGGGCCCACGGGAATCCGCAGTGGGGTCCGGGTATGCTGAGCACTGGCTGGGACTCCTGACTAAGGCAGAGGGGAAGCAGATGGCCGGCTTCGGCCGGGACTAGGCCGGAGCCGGGGACTTTCCTGGCTGCTAAGCCCGACGGGCGGCCGCGGCCGGCGCGGAGAAAAAGGGCCAATTGATTGCGGGGGGCCTGCGGGGGCTGCGGGGCTGCAGTGGGTCCTAGTGGATGGGGGGACTGGCTGGGACTGGCTGGGTCCCGCTCCCCGGGGCTGTGGGCTCCTAAGCCTCCTAAAGGCTGGAGCTGCTGCCTGGGGCTGCTGGCTGGCTGGAGCTGCTAGGCGCACGTCTGCACGTCTTTTCTGGAGTCACGTGGGCCAATCATCCTTTGATTCAACAGTTTTTCAAAGGTGCAGTCAGGCTTAGGCCACAGAAGAAACCCAGGTTCCCAAAATGGGACCTTCCTCTGGTGTTGGATTTCTTTACTCAACTCAACAAATCACTTTCAGTTAAGGAACTAACACTTAAAACCTCTTTTCTGGTGGCCATAACGTCGGCGAAGAGAATTTCAGAGATTCAGTCGCTAGGCTCCAAGGAGCCTTTCCTCACCTTCTTCCCGGACAGAGTGGTCCTCATTCCAATGCTGGGATCAAATCCCAAAGTAACCACTGTTTTCCATGAAAACCAGGAAATCACTCTACCTACCTTCATGTCTGATGGAAGTTCGGATCCACATCCTCTTGACATGGGTGCTACACTAAAGGAATATCTGGACGTTACAGCTTCATTTCGTCAGACTGACTCCCTCTTTGTTCTGTTTCATGGAAAGAATAAGGGCTCTAAAGCTTCTGTTAGATCCATTGCTGCGTGGGGGGTCCAAGCCATCCAGTGGGCTTACAGGGAGAAGGGCTTGGCTCCTCCTGAGGCAGTGACGGCACATTCCACCAGGAGTCTTTCCACATCATGGGCAGCCTCGCGTCACGTGGCGCCGGAAGTAATCTGCAGGGCAGCGTCTTGGTCTTCAATACATACGTTTATGACCCATTACTGTGTTGAACCTGCATCCTTAACTTCTGTTAAATTTGGTTTAAAAGTCCTGTCGGTTGACAGCGTTAAATAAATCTTTTCTGTTCAGCATTTTGCCCACCCAAGTGTGTTTATTGGGCGAGTTATTTCCCACACGTTGCTGCCATGGAGTCTGTCAGGAAAATGGAAAATTCCTATCAAAATACTTACCGTAATTTTCCTTTCCTGATGGACTCCATGGCAGCAGGAGTTCCCTCCCAAATGGCTGGAGTAGTACTAGTTATCGAACACGGCCGTGGGCAGGGAGCAAAGATTTATGGGAGTAGTGTCCTATAGGGTAATGGAGGCGGGGCTAAACCCACACGTTGCTGCCATGGAGTCCATCAGGAAAGGAAAATTACGGTAAGTATTTTGATAGGAATTTTCCATTATTTATTTCAACCTGGTAGCCAGGATCTTAGCATATACTTTTGTGTCAGCATTTAAAAGGGCAATCCGTCTATAGCTCGAACAGTTATGCCGCGTACACACAGTTGGAATTTCCGATGGAAACAGTCCGATGGGAGCTTTTCATCTGATTTTTCTGTCGGAATTTCCAACGGACTTTGGATTGAGAACCTGTTCTTAATTTTTCCGACGGAAAACCTTTCTATCGGATTTTTTTGTGTATGCAATTCCGACACACCAAAAATCACGCATGCTCAGAATCCAGTACAAGACGGAACCGCTCGGTCTGGTAAAACTAGCATTCGTAATGGAGATAGCAGATTTTTCATACTGCAATTTTTTTTCTCTTCTTTATAATGCTAGAAGAATGAAGTTGTTTTGCTGCTCATATTCACACAGAGTTTTCACAAACTTATTTCTTTATTATTTCTAGGTCTCTCCTGAATAATATTTATATTAGAATTTAAGCCACATCTGCCTAAAATATATATATTTTGTGCTTTTTTTTGTGCTTTTTTTTCTTTACTAACAATATTTGTATTATTGTATTATTTTCTCGTGCTCTCCTTTTTATTTATGTTACGTTTCCACAACACCATTATTATGTATTATTTGTAAACCTGTTTGTTGTTGGTGTCCCTTGTTAATTTTGACATTGTATTTTTGAAATGTACCTGCCTACTCACCCAAAATACATTTATTTGCTATTTGTAGAAAAACACATAGGCAAGTATTTTCTGAAACCAAAAACAAAATTTATTTTACATCATAATAACAAAATAAAGATAAATGCAACGCTGGAGAAGGAGCTTGAATTTGCGCAGCCTTTGGCCCCCAAGGCAGACATCAAAATCTTGGTAGCTTAAGAAGTCCAATCTGGTCCAGGAATCCCAGAGAACAGGAGCAGCAGCAGATGATGTAGTACCACAGCCTGGGTACATATAACAGGCTGTGTGTTCTGTGTGACCAGACTGAAGGCAGGGGATCACTTTCTGGTCTTCCGTGCAGCCTTCCCTGCAGCCTTCCCTGGAGGCTGTGGCTCTGGAGGTGGACTTGTGGCAGGAGGAGGAGGAGAAGGATGGGGGAGAGGACACAGGTGGTCATCTTCACAAATTTCGCCACTCAACCCCTTGTGGATTGTAGTAAAATGAGTTTCTCACATTTGCGCCGTTGGCCCTCCTCCATTTGTTGTAAATTGGAGGCTATGTGGATGCCATAGGTATCTACAGCAACGAGGGGGGATTTCAGGGCGTCATTAGCCTCCTTGATGAGGGCCAGTGCTGCCTCCTCTGTTTTCGTGCCCTTCCTGGGCCTTTTGTATGGAAGGATGAGGGGAGGCACCTGGGATTGTGTGTGACTGGGCCCTGCCACCTCCTGGCTGACAATTCCCCCTGCCTCCTCCTGTGTGCCACTTGCCAGAGCCTCATCCTGGCTGAAGTCATCCTGTGTATGAAAAAGGGACATAGTTTTAGTTTTTTGTTCATCAAACACACACAATTTTCAGCTCATGACTGTTGCAAATTTAATGTTAAAAAATAGAAAAGACTATCATTCTGAGCCCAGCATTTTCCTTCTTGTCCTAATCTTTTTTGGGCACTTCTGTCTATTGATATGTGAAACACTTTTTGTTAATTCATTCATTTATTATCAATAATAACATCTACTTACCAACAATCATTTTTTTTTCACAGAAAAATTATGTATAAAAAACCTATACCTGGCTCCATCTGGGATCCTCAATCTCTTCCTGTATGGAAGGCCCAGGTTGGTCCACAGATGCCTCAGCTGGGGTTGAGGGAAGGCTGGATGGAAGGCTGGTTGGAAGGCTGGAGGGAAGGGGTGCCGGAAGAGTCGAAAGGGATTCCCTGCCCTCAATCTGGTCATCAAGCTGAATATTTCTATCTCTGGACCCCCCCCCCCCCCCCTCATCGCCTAGTTTAAAAACCCCTCTAACTTTTTGGCCATCCTTATTCCCAGCTGATCTGCACCCTCCTCATTTAGGTGCAGTCCGTCCATTATACAGTACTGGTTATCGACTGAGAAGTCGTCCCAGTCCTCCAGGAACCCAAACCCCTCCTTACTACACCAGCTCTTCAGCCACTTGTTTACTTCCCTAATCTCCCTCTGCCTTTCTGGTGTGGCTCGATGTACCGGTAGTATTTTTGAGAATACTACCTTGGAGGTTCTTTTCCTCAATTTAGCTCCCAAATCCCTAAAATCATTTTTTAGGACACTCCATCTGCCTCTGCCTTTGTCATTGGTGCTAACGTGCACCATGACAGCTGGGTCTTCCCCAGCCCCTCCCAGTAATCTGTCCACCAGATCCGTGATGTGCCAACATGATGGGAGATAGCACATGTTGACATTAGGAATGGGATCAGGATGTAAATCCCCAGTTTGACTCCCAATTTGCGTGCATCTTCAAAATTAGGCTTTTACAGGGGTGACTTCACCCCATCTGTTGAAGGCAAGATCCACACATTTTGGACAATGTAATGTGTGATCTTGCCTTAAAAGTTTTTCTACGTTGAACTTTGTTATGTTCCAGAGTTGTGTATGTTGTGTTTGGAACTATGGCTCTTTATGTAACGTAACACAAATTTTTTTTGGGGAAAACGCAAAAATTTGTATTTTTAAAAAGAAAAAAAATGAAAAAAAAAAAAAGCACATGTGAATGTGTATGGAGTAAAAGGATTTTTTACTCTACAATGTGTGGCTTCTTCTTTCAATGATCAATACCAGTTTTTTGTGTTGAAATTGGTGTTTACAGTGACAATGGGTGTTTAGATAATAATGTACAAACCACTTGGCACTACAAGTGCACTAGGAGACACAAAAAAGAAACACAAGCAGGAAATCCAAAGCAAGATTTTACCAGATTAATAAATGTAAAATTTATTCCAAAAGTGCTGGCAAAGCAATGGCCCCCCTCACCGAAAAATATTCTGAATAATTTTGGCGCACTTCACGGGTGCTTTAGGGAGGCAAGCCAGGACGGGCCGCTTCCAGGGACGTCAGGGATTGCAGTCCGTCGTCAGGCCCAACTGTAACCACATAATTGGGGTTGGTCCTTTTTAAAAAGTTGTGCAAGATGCAACATGATACCACAATGGTATTAAGTTTGTATTCCGCCATATTAATGGCCGTTTGAAACAGGCGGAACCGGCTGGCCAGAATCCCAAACGCGTTCTTCACGACTCTTCTGGCTCTGGCCAGCCGGTAATTAAATACCCTCTTCTCCGGGGTGAGGGTCCTCTGGGGGAATGGACTCATGAGATGGTTTCCCAAATCTGCGACAAAGACAAATGGCAGTCCTTCGACATTCTCCTCCGGGGGTGGCAATCCAAAGCCACCACTCTTGAGACATCAGGTAGAACTCGGTCTGGGAAAAGACTCCTCCATCCGACATCCGGCCATTCCTCCCCACGTCCACATATATAAACTCATATGTCACCGACACCACCGCCATCAACACGATACTATGAAACCCCTTATAGTTAAAATAGTATGACCCCGAATGGGGTGGTGGGACAATGTGGACGTGCTTTCCATCGATTGCCCCTCCGCAGTTAGGAAAATCCCACCGCTGGGCAAACTGGGAGGCCACAGTCTGCCATCCCTGTGGCGTGGAAGGAAACTGTGGAGTCAAACAAGAAAATATAAGTAAATTTGATAATAAACATTACAAGCAGATTATACAGAAACATTGTTGGCAAACATCAGTATAACATTTCTTGTAGTATTTAAAGGCTAAAATATAAGGTCCACTTATCAGATTCCTCCCCCCTCTGATGGCCCCTTGAAAATATTTTAGGGGGGAGTTATGTTTTGGACAGGTAACCACCCTCTCCACTACGTAATGGAATAACAAAGTAATGTGTGATAGTTTGGCCAGCCCCTCCTTAATTACACTATTGGCAGCCCACTGGACAGGTAAGAAGAAGTGGCCTCAAAAAAAAAAATGGAAGACACATTTTTTGATTCTGCAATTACCTATCACGATAATAATAGGAGAAGAAAAATGAAAACAGTAGCATTTGAAAGTATTGAGGCAGGCCCTTGCACTACATGCTTTGAAAAAATTCATCCATAAATCTGACCACT
This sequence comes from Lithobates sylvaticus, assembly GCA_028564925.1. Classification (NCBI taxonomy): domain Eukaryota; kingdom Metazoa; phylum Chordata; class Amphibia; order Anura; family Ranidae; genus Lithobates; species Lithobates sylvaticus. The sequence continues at coordinate 198,866,311 of CM053027.1, read as the reverse complement.
AAAGAGGTAGGTATAGTGTGTATTGGGTTTGGCAAAGTCAGCATATAGAGGATTGGGATCAGCTGACTGAGCAGTTGGGGGGGGGGGGGTTCCCAAAGTTTTTGGGCACCACAAAACAAAGCCTTAGGCACTCTGCATGAATTTAAGGACAACTATAACATTTGTACACATTTTAGGGGGTGTTTAGGGTAAAGCATTACAATGCAGCTGACAAAATACATTGTTAAGTGACTAGACTATAGGTATATATGGGCCCCAGATAGCATGCTGGGGGGGTTAGTGAAGGCAAATATGCATGAAGGACAAAAAAGGAACATACAAAAATCCAACATGCATGAGGACAAAATGGCACAGCATATTACAGCATATTGAAATCCTGGTAATTAGGGAACGATGAAAGAAATACAATACATTAGCAAACAGTAAATACATAAAATGTGATGTTAAAGGATAAAACTTACCCTCATATAGTCCTTCTGCAGGACCTGGATAATGGCAGAACAGGTCTCTGGAATAGGGATGAGCCGAACACCCTGTTCGGTTTGCACCAGAACCTGCGAACAGACCTAAAGCTCGTGTGAACTTTAGAACCCTATTAAAGTCTATGGGACTCAAATGTTCAAAATCAAAAGTGCTCATTTTAAAGGCTTATATGCAAGTTATTGTCATAAAGAGTGTTTGGGGACCTGGGTCCTGCCCCAGGGGACATGTATCAATGCAATTTTTTTTTTTAAAACGGACGTTTTTTCAGGAGCAGTGATTTTAATAATGCTTAATGTGAAACAATAAAAGTGTAACATTCCTTTAAATTTCGTACCTGGGGTGTGTGTATAGTATGCCTGTGAAGGGGCGCATGTTTCCCATGCTTAGAACTGTCCCTGCACAAAGTGTAATTTTTGCAGGAAAAAAAGCTATTTAAAATCACTCGCGGCTAATGAATTGCCGGCTCCCGTAATACAGAGAGCAGTCATTTATTAAAAGTCAAAATAAACTGGTATGATAAAATCGTTCGTGCTCCTACTATTCCACACCACCACTGCGCACAAAGAAAAATTACTTAACCACTTCAGCCCCGGACCAATTGGCAGCCAAAGGACCAGGCCCCTTTTTTGCGATTCGGCACTGCGTTGCTTTAACTGACAATTGCGCGGTCGTGCGACGTGGCTCCCAAACAAAATTGGCGTCCTTTTTTTCCCACAAATAGAGCTTTCTTTTGGTGGTATTTGATCGCCCCTGCGGTTTTTATTTTTTGCGCTAAACAAAAGTAGAGCGACAATTTTGAAAAAAATGCAATATTTTTTAACTTTTTGCTATAATAACTATCCCCAAAAAATATATAAAAAAACATTTTTTTTCCTCAGTTTAGGCCGATACGTATTCTTCTACATATTTTTGGTAAAAAAAATCGCAATTAGCGATTATTGATTAGTTTGCGCAAAAGTTATAGCGTTTACAAAATAGGGGATAGTTTTATAGCATTTTTATTAATATTTTTTTTTTTTACTAGTAATGGCGCGATCAGCGATTTTTATTGTGACTGCAACATTATGGCGGACACATCGGACATTTTTGACACATTTTTGGGACATTTGTCATTTATACAGAAATCAGTGCTATTTAAATAGCACTGATTCCTATGTAAATGACAGTGGCAGTGAAGGAGTTAACCACTAGGGGCAGTCAGGAGTCAGTGTGAGGTGTTGTGTTTTTTTTACAGTAGGGGGGCGTGGCTGTACGTCTGACGTCATTGATCGGCTTTCCCGATGACAGGGAACAGCTGATCAATGACAGGCAGAGTAGGAAGCGCGGGGAGAGGTTTGTTTACATAGACCTCTCCCCGTTCTTCAGCTCCGTAACCCGATCGCGGGATACCAGCGGCGATCGGGTCCGCTGGTCCTGCAGACGTGGTCACGGAGCTCCCGACCGGGTCGCGAGCGCGCCGCTGGTGGCGCGCGCGCGACCCACAGGCAGGCACATGCACGATCACGTACAGGTACGTGATTTTGCCTGCCCGTGCCATTTTGCCGACGTATATCGGCATTAGGCGGTCGGGAAGTGGTTAAAACACCTATGTGTATAAAAATAAACTAAGCAGCTACTTAAATAGATAAATAATGTAAAGTGATTTTAAATGAATAAAACAGCAGCGCTAATAATCACAGTGTCTGTGAAAAAACTAAATATTTAACCTGTGTAGACAATACTGAAAAATAATCACCCTGTATAAACAGTGCTAAAAAAACAACAACACAATTAATCACCTATATACATAAAGTGAAAAATTAAAGTGAAGTGTGATTATATATTTCTTGCAGGTGTCCAAATAAAGAAAACAAATCCAAATAAAAGTCTATAAACTGTTACTTGTAGTGATAATGTTTCAAAAAGTGACAGAAAAAAGTGAATGAAAAATCTTGAAGCAAATAAAGTTTTGAAGTGTCTTTAAACAAAATTCTTGAAGTGACTTGAAAAAATATCTTCCACCACACCACCTGTGTTCAGTGCTACCGCACCCTAAGGAAACGCACTCACCAGCAGTATATGCCTTGCACTCTCATGCTCGGCCAACTCGCTTAATAGCTCCACATGGGTCACAGATGGATCCAGACAGAATGTTAGATAACTGCACTCCACATATAAGGAAAAAATAGATGCTTCCAATAGTGAAGTAGAGTAAACCATTTATTTCAACAGCACACAAAATTCCTCAACCATTGTACTCACATCCTTCATATAAAAATAAGGCACTTCAGCATAATCTTTTCAACAGGAAACAAGGACCCAGCAGTGGTGACCTGATATATTATGGTCTCGGCGGACCCGGCGTTAATACCAATATGTCTCACCCTCCACGCTGTCTAATTTCTCTTTCACTTCACTTCAAAACGGCACAGCACACCCAGTAACTGGAACGTTGAATGTTAAATGCTCCTCACAGTTGCCATGTAACCATACCTAGACATGTTTCGTCGAAGTGACTTAATCATTAGGGTTCTTTAGGATTAGTTACCCAATGGCCAGGGTTGTGGGGAAGAGGCCCTTGTCCTCATCAACATGGGGACAAGGTGCTTTGGGGGGGACCCCAAAGCACCCTCCCAATGTTGAGGGCATGTGGCCTGGTACGGTTCAGGAGGGAGGGGGCCGCTCTCGTCCCCCCCTCTTTTCCTGCGGCCTGCCAGGTTGCGTGCTCAGATACGGGTCTGGTATGGATTTTGAGGGGGACCCCACGCCATTTTTTTTTTTGGCCGGGGTTCCCCTTAAAATCCATCCCAGACCTCAAGGGCCTGGTTATTGAATTTGGGGGGACCCCCACGCTTTTTTTTTTGTTTTTATCAATGACTTTTTTTTTTATCAATGACTTTCAATGAATGACTGTTCTCTGTGTTACAGGAGCTGTCAATTCATTAGCCGTGAGTGATTTTAAATAGCTTTTTTTCCTGCAAAAATGACACTTTGTGCAGGGACAGTTCTAAGCACGGGAAACATGCGCCCCTTCACAGGCATACTATAGACACCCCCCAGATGTGATACTGCAATGCTGTACTAACAGCACGCACACACTAATCCCCAGAATCACAGCAGATAATGTCAGCAGTCAGCAGCACATAATAACACTGGCACTGGAACACAATATACGAGGCCACCGACGCGGCGGTCTTTTATAATGTGGGGCGTGTACTAAGCCCCCTGAGCTATAATTGGCCTGTGGCCAATTATTGCTCTCCTCGCCGCTGGCTCTATGCTTGGTCAAGCATGCGGGTCACAGTGCATGCTTGGCCAATCATCAGCCAGCAATGCACTGCGACTGGCGCAGTGCATTGTGGGCCACTCGCATCACACCAATTTGATGCGAGCGGCCCAAATAGTTCTAGGCTCGCCGAGCGGGCGAACGCCCGATGTTCGATTCGAACATGGGTTCGAATCGAACACCGGGCCCATCCCTAATGACGACCTGCCATGCAGTCCATTGGCAACAACTAGGGATGGGCCGAACACCCCTCGGTTCGGTTCGCACCGGAACCTGCGAACGGACCGAAAATTTGAGCGAACTTTAGAACCCCATTAAAGTCTATGGAACTCGAACATTCAAAATCAAAAGTGCTAATTTTAAAGGTAAATATGCAAGTTATTGTCTGAAAAAGGGTTTGGGGACCCAGGTCCTGCCCCAGGGGACATGTATTAACTGCTTAAGGACTGCCTCCTGCACATATATGTTGGCCTTTAAGAACCCAGCCGTGGGGCATGCTCGTGACCCGGTCCTGAGCTCCTAGACCGCGGGACCAGTGGACCTGATCGCCGCTGGTGTCCCCCGATCGGGTCACAGAGTTGAAGAACGGGGAGAGGTATGTGTAAACAAACCTCTCCCTGTGCTTCCTAGTGACACTGTCACTGATCGTCTGTTCCCTGTCATAGGGAAAGACGATCAGTGATGTCACACGCCAAGCCACGCCCCCAGACAGTTAGAAAACACACACAGGGCTCACTTAACCCCTCCCCGCCCCCCTAGTGGTTAACTCCTTCACTGCCAGTGTCATTTACACAGGAATCAGTGCATTTAAATAGCACTGATTGCTGTATAAATGACAATGGTCCCAAAAATGTGTCAAAAATGTCCGATGTGTCCGCCATAATGTCGCAGTCCCAATAAAAATCGCTGATCGCCACCATTACTAGTAAAAAAAATAAAAAAAATAAAAATGCTATAAAACTATCCCCTATTTTGTAAACGCTATAACTTTTGCGCAAACCACTCAATAATCGCTAATTGCGATTTTTTTTTACCAAAAATATGTAGAAGAATACGTATCGGCCTAAACTGAGGGAAAAAAAAAAAATTTTATATATTTTTTGGGGACATTTATTATAGAAAAAGTAAAAAAATATTGCATTTTTTTCAAAATTGTCGCTCTATTTTTGTTTATAGCGCAAAAAATTAAAAACGCAGATGTGATCAAATACCCCCAAAAGAAAGCTCTATTTGTGGGAAAAAAAGGACGCCAATTTTGTTTGGGAACCACGTTGCATGACCGCGCAATTGTCAGTTAAATCGACGCAGTGCCGAATCGCAAAAAGGGGCCTGGTCCTTTGGCTGCAAATTGGACCGGGGCTTAAGTGGTTAATGCAAAAACAAGTTTGGGCAGTGATTTTAATGACGCTTAAAGAGAAAAAAAAAATATCGTACCTGGGGAGTGTCTATAGTATGCCTGTAAAGTGGTGCGTGTTTCCCGTGCTTAGAACAGTCCCTGCACAAAATTTAATTTTTAAAGGAATAAAAGTCATTCAAAACTGCTTGTGGCTTTAATGTAATATCGGGTCCCCCCCCGTCCATTACCAGGCCCCTTGGGTCTTGTATGGATGTTAAGGGCAACCCTGCACCAAATTAAAACAAGGAAAGGCGTGGGGCCCCCAGGCCCTATATACAGTGGTGTGAAAAAGTGTTTGCCCCCTTCCTCATTTCCTGTTCCTTTGCATGTTTGTCACACTTAAGTGTTTCGGAACATCAAACCAATTTAAACAATAGTCAAGGGCAACACAAGTAAACACAAAATGCAATTTGTAAATGAAGGTGTTTATTATTAAAGGTGAAAAAAAATCCAAACCATCATGGCCCTGTGTGAAAAAGTGGTGTGTGGTTGTCCACACCTGAGTTCAATTTCTCTAGCCACACCCAGGCCTGATTATTGCCACACCTGTTCACAATCAAGGCATCACTTAAATAGGAGCTGCTTGACACAGTAAGGTCTACCAGAAGATCCTTAAAAGCTACACATCATGCCGAGACCCAAAGAAATTCAGGAACAATTGAGAAAGAAAGTAATTGAGATCTATCAGTCTGGAAAGGGTTATAAAGCCATTTCCAAAGCTTTGGGAATCCAGCGAACCACAGTGAGAGCCATTATCCACAAATGGCGAAGACATGGAACAGTGGTGAACCTTCCCAGGAGTGGCCGGCCGCCCAAAATTACCCCAAGAGCGCAGCGACGACTCATCCAAGAGGTCACAAAAGACCCCACAACAACGTCCAAGGAACTGCAGGCCTCACTTGCCTCAGTTAAGGTCAGCGTTCATGCCTCCACCATCAGGAAAAGACTGGGCAAAAATGGCCTGCATGGCAGAGTTCCAAGGAGAAAACCACTGCTGAGCAAAAAGAACATCAAAGCTCGTCTCAATTTCTCCACAACACATCTTGATGATCCCCAAGACTTTTGGGACAACATTCTGTGGACCGATGAGACAAAAGTGGAACTCTTTGGAAGGTGTGTGTCCAAGTATATCTGGCGTAGAAGGAACACTGCATTTCAGAAAAAGAACATTATACCAACAGTAAAATATGGTGGTGGTAGTGTGATGGTCTGGGGCTGTTTTGCTGCTTCAGGACCTGGAAGACTTGCCGTGATAAAAGGAACTATGAATTCTGCTGTCTACCAAGAGATCCTGAAGGAGAATGTCCGACCATCTGTTCGTGTACTCAAGCTGAAACGAACTTGGGTTCTGCAGCAGGACAATGATCCTAAACACACCAGCAAGTCCACCACCGAATGGCTGAAGAAAAACAAAATGAAGACTTTGGAGTGGCCTAGCCAAAGTCCTGACCTGAATCCTATTGAGATGTTGTGGTATGACCTTAAAAAGGCCGTTCATGCTCGAAAACCCTTTAATGTAACTGAATTAGGACAATTCTGCAAAGATGAGTGGGCCAAAATTCCTCCAGGACGCTGTAAAAGCCTCATTGCACGTTATCGCAAACGCTTGGTTGCAGTTGTTGCTGCTAAGGGTGGCCCAACCAGTTATTAGGTTTAGGGGGCAATCACTTTTTCACACAGAGCCATGATGGTTTGGATTTTTTTTCACCTTTAATAATAAACACCTTCATTTACAAATTGCATTTTGTGTTTACTTGTGTTGTCCTTGACTATTGTTTAAATTGGTTTGATGTTCCGAAACACTTAAGTGTGACAAACATGCAAAGGAACAGGAAATGAGGAAGGGGGCAAACACTTTTTCACACCACTGTACTCTGAACAGCAGTATACAGGCGGTGCAAACAAGACAGGGACTGTAGGTTTGTTGTTAAGTAGAATCTGTTTGTAATTTTTAACTGATACATTTTTAAAGTGTAGCTCCAGCCCCAAAAAAAAAAATTAAGCTTTTTGGATAACATAGGGAAGGGTTATCACCCCTGTAACATTTGTTTTGCTATCTGTGCACCTCTTCAAAAGATTTCATCTCACTTCCTGTCCCAATGACAAATGTTTAGTGAAACAAGGATTGGTGATAAAGCAGCAGTGGAGAGGAGACACGTTTTTCCCATATTAACTCTTAAGCCCCATACACACGGTCGGACTTTTTCATCAATTTGGTCCGATCGGACAAGGTTGTTGAAAAATCAGACCGTGTGTATGCACCATCGGACAGTGTTCGTCGGTTTGTCCGTCGGACAAAGTCTTATCTCCTGCTGGAAAGATTTGCCGTCAACCCGGTCCGATCACACCAAATCCGATCGTGTGTACGGTTGTCCGACCGGACAAAGTGCTACGCATGCTCAGATCACATTACAAGACCAAAGCTATTGGCTACTAGCCTCTACGTAGTCCCGTCGTAGGCAACAAACGTCACCACGTTCAGAATGATCGGATTTTCCGACAACTTTGTCCGACCGTGTGTACGCAAAACCAACATCGGACAAAGTATGACGGACATGGTCCGACGGACCTGGTCCGCGGATTGTCCGACCGTGTGTATGGGGCTTTACAGGAGAGAATTTTCATTCCTAGAGGTAGATTTAATCTCACTTCCTGTTGTCTGCTTCCGTTTGCAAGTAGGAATCGTTTGTAAGTTGGATGTTTGAAAGTAGGGGCCTGCCCTATATTATCTGCAGAAATGTGGGTGTTGGTGTTGCCACAACACTGTAAGCCCTCACAGTTACTCTTGGTGGGCGCTGGAACGCCCTGCTGTGAACTATTATATCAAGAATTGTAATTACATGCCATTGTTGAACAGTCATAGAGAAATTGGGCCTTTGGTGGTGGTGGTGGTGGTGCTGGTGCCACAACACTGTAAGTCCTCACAGTTACACTTGGTGGGAGCTGGAACGGGCCCTGCTGTGAAATATTATATCAAGAATTGTAATTACATGCAATTGTTGAACAGGGGCAGAAAAATTGGGCCTTTGGTGGTGGTGGTGTTGCCACAACACTGTATGCCCTCACAGTTACTCCTGGTGGGCGCAGGAATGAGCCCTGCTGCAAAGTATAGCATCAAAAATTGTAACTACATGCCCCTGTTAAACAGGGGCTGAAAAATTGGGCCTTAGGCACTGGTGCTGGAGCCACAACACTGCAACCCCTTACAGATATTGTAGTTGAGCGCAGCAATGAACCCTCCTGCAAAATATTGCATCAAAAATTGTAATTACATGCCCCTGTTAAACAGGGGCTGACAAAAATCGGCCTTAGCCACTGGTAGCAGCGCCCAGAACCAAAAATGTTCTTACAAGCCATCAGTATGATCATTAAGGAGGAAGAAGATAGTCATTCAGCATAACAGGATAGTCACTCAGCATCAGCATAGGCAGTCTTGAAGGGCTCTGACATTTCAAAAACAATTATTCGGTTACATCAGCATCAGGTGGATCAAGACTGATTAATTTTTATGAAGGTCAGTCGATCGACCGAGTCGGTGGACAGGCGCACCCTGTGATCAGTTACAAAGCCTCCACCAGCACTGAATGTGCGTTCCAAAAGAACGCTGGATGCAGGACAGGCCAGTAGCTCAATCGCATACTGTGCAAGCTCTGGCCAGTGATTAGGGTTGAGCGAACCCGAACTGTAAAATTCGGGTCCGTACCGGACTTTTGGGTGTCCGGGTCCCGGAGCCGAACCCGAACTATAGGCTGTATGTTCGGGTTCAGGTCCGGTGTTCGGCGATGTATTGGCGCCTTTTACAAGCTGCAGGGCAGCCAATCGATGCTAGTTTCACTAGTGTGCCCTTAGAAGCCATCACAGCCATGCCTACTAATGGCATGGCTGTGATTGGGCAGTGCAGCATGTGACCCAGCCTCTATATATAGTACAGACACACAGCACACAGCGTCACTCTGCTATAGACAGGTTCCTGTGCTGCTAAGAGAGGATTTTAGGAGTTAGTCTGATAAAGTCAGTCAGTCCACATTCCTTAAATTTTCTTCAAATTAGTTATATCAGTGAGCGATCTACATAGCTAGAGTAGACTAGAGAGTGTCTTTATTAAGGAAAAAAAAGAGGCAGAGAGAATTATTCAAGAGATTCCTAAATCAATTGTACCCTGGCTGGGGTGCAGTGCACAGTCTTTTAACAGTGCCATGAGGCCAGTGTCAGACAAAATATAAGTTTTACCAGCAAGCTCAGTGCAGCATCACTGCACTGCATATTTTAGTAAGAGATACACCATACTCTGTGTGTATTCTGCTATTGGAAAAACATTGCAAAAAAAATTTAATTTTGCTGTGATTTTCTTTTTTTCTTTTTTTTTTCCAATAGCATTTTCTGCAGTTTAGCAGTTTTTGAGATACACGCTTTACATACTGTGTGTGTATTCTGATATTGGAAAAACATTGCAAAAAAATTTAATTTTGCTGTGATTTGGGGATTTTTTTTTTCCAATAGCATTTTCTGCAGTTTAGCAGTTTTTGAGATACACGCTTTACATACTGTGTGTGTATTCTGCTATTGGAAAAACATTGCAAAAAAATTAAATTTTGCTGTGATTTGGGGATTTTTTTTTTCCAATAGCATTTTCTGCATGTTCATACACGCTTTAGACACTGTACGTGTATTCTGCTATTGACAAAAAATAAAATATTTCAGTGCTTTGTGCAGGAGTGTGACGACATACAATCGATCGATATTTCTTCTAATGCACTGTCCCAAAAAACAGTGAGTGACATTTTTTTTCCCAATAGCATTTTCTGCAGTTTAGCAGTTTTTGAGATACACGCTTTACATACTGTGGGTGTATTCTGCTATTGCAAAAACACCCATTTAGGGCGAGATCATAAATTTTGAAAATATGAGGAGATCATCAAAAAGGGGACGTGGCCCGGGTCGTGGTGCTGCTGGTGGCGCTCCTGTTGCAGGAAGAGGACGTGTTCGATCTATGCCAGCTACACGCACTAGTGAAACACCTTCCTCAGGTGCGAGTAGGCGACAGAGTCTGCAGCGGTATTTTGGCGCGCCTAATGAGGCTGTACGAATGTTGAGGCCAGGACAAGTACAGGCGATAGTAGATTGGGTTGCTGACAGTGCCTCCGGTTCCTTCACATTGTCTCCCACCCAGTCTCCTGATGAAAGTTCAGAGTTGGCACCTGCAGCCGATGTCGATCAGTCTTTCACCTCACCCCCTTGCAAATCAGCCAACAGTCTGAGCCCCAAATCATGCAGCAGTCTCTTCTGCTTTTTGATGACTCTGTTAGCAGGGTTTCCTAGGGCCATCCACCTAGCCCTGCCCCAGAAGTGGAAGAGATTTTGTGCACCGATGCCCAACCACTTATGTTTCATGATGAGTACATGGGAGGACCATCGCAGCATGTCTCAGATGATGACGAAACACAGGTGCCAACTGCTGCTGCTTTCGCCATTGTGCAGACCGACAAGGAGGGCAGGGGTGAAGACTGGGTGGAAGATGATGTGGAGGACGATGGGGTCCTTGACCCCACATGGAATCAACGTCATGCAGGTGACCAGTGTAGTTCGGCGGAAGAGGCGGTGGTCGCACAGAGCCACCAGCACAGCAGAAGAGGGAGCAGGGTGCAAAAGCGGAGCGTCCGTCCCCTAGACAGTACGTCTGCTACTGCCCAACGCAGCAAGGGACCGAGCACACCAAAGCCAGGTCCAAGGAGTTCCCTAGCGTGGAAGTTCTTCAGACAATGTGCTGATGACAAGACACGAGTGGTTTGCACGCTGTGCGATCAGAGCCTGAAGCGAGGCATAAACTTTCTCAACCTAAGCACAACCTGCATGACCAGGCATCTAAGTGCAAAGCACGAGATGCAGTGGAGTAGACACCTCAAAAACCAAGAAAGGTCTCTGGCTCCTCCTGCTTCCTCTTCTGCTGCAGTCTCGGCCTCTTCATCCACCTCTGTAGTGACAGTGGCAACTGCCAACCCGCAAACAGAGGATCTGCCAGCAACACTACCACCTGGGTCACCAACCATCTCCACAATGTCCCATGGAAGCGTTCAGCTCTCTATTTCCCAAACACTGGAGCGGAAGAGGAAATACCCCCCTAACCACCCACGATCCCTGGCCCTGAATACCAGCAGTTCAAAATTCCTCGCCTTTGAAATGCTGTCACTCCGTCTGGTGGAGACGCAGAGTTTTAAAAAGGCTGATGTCATTGGCTGTCCCACAGTACGTCGTGCCCAGCCGCCACTACTTTTCCAGACGAGCTATCCCTTCCCTGCACAACCAAGTGGGGGACAAAATCAGGTGTGTACTGCGCAACGCCATCTGTGGCAAGGTCCACCTAACTACGGATGCGTGGACCAGTAAGCATCTATATCTCCCTAACAGCACACTGGGTAAATGTAGTGGCGGCTGGGTCTGAGGCGGATAGCACTTTGGCGCATTTCCTTCCACGACCGAGGATTGCAGGGCACTTCAGTTTGCCTCCTGTTGCTAACTCCTCCTACTCCGCCTCCTCATCCTCTACCGCCTCCTCATCCGGTCAGCGTAACACCTTCACCACCAACTTCAGCACAGCCAGGGCTAAACGACAGCAGGCAGTTTTAAAACTTTCCTGTTTGGGGGAAAAACCCCACACCGCGCAGGAGTTGTGGAGGGACATGGAACAACAGACCGATGAGTGGTTGGTGGCAGTGAGCCTCAAGCCCGGCCTGGTGGTGTGCGATAATGGGCGAAATCTCGTAGCAGCTCTGGGCCTAGGCGGTTTGACGCACATCCCTTGCCTGGCGCATGTTCTGAACTTGGTGGTCCAGAGGTTCCTTAAGAATTACCCCGATATGCCAGAGCTGCTGCAGTTAAAATAGTATGACCCCGAATGGGGTGGTGGGACAATGTGGACGTGCTTTCCATCGATTGCCCCTCCGCAGTTAGGAAAATCCCACCGCTGGGCAAACTGGGAGGCCACAGTCTGCCATCCCTGTGGCGTGGAAGGAAACTGTGGAGTCAAACAAGAAAATATAAGTAAATTTGATAATAAACATTACAAGCAGATTATACAGAAACATTGTTGGCAAACATCAGTATAACATTTCTTGTAGTATTTAAAGGCTAAAATATAAGGTCCACTTATCAGATTCCTCCCCCCTCTGATGGCCCCTTGAAAATATTTTAGGGGGGAGTTATGTTTTGGACAGGTAACCACCCTCTCCACTACGTAATGGAATAACAAAGTAATGTGTGATAGTTTGGCCAGCCCCTCCTTAATTACACTATTGGCAGCCCACTGGACAGGTAAGAAGAAGTGGCCTCAAAAAAAAAAAATGGAAGACACATTTTTTGATTCTGCAATTACCTATCACGATAATAATAGGAGAAGAAAAATGAAAACAGTAGCATTTGAAAGTATTGAGGCAGGCCCTTGCACTACATGCTTTGAAAAATTCATCCATAAATCTGACCACTAAAGAGGTAGGTATAGTGTGTATTGGGTTTGGCAAAGTCAGCATATAGAGGATTGGGATCAGCTGACTGAGCAGTTGGGGGAGGGGGGGTTCCCAAAGTTTTTGGGCACCACAAAACAAAGCCTTAGGCACTCTGCATGAATTTAAGGACAACTATAACATTTGTACACATTTTAGGGGGTGTTTAGGGTAAAGCATTACAATGCAGCTGACAAAATACATTGTTAAGTGACTAGACTATAGGTATATATGGGCCCCAGATAGCATGCTGGGGGGGTTAGTGAAGGCAAATATGCATGAAGGACAAAAAAGGAACATACAAAAATCCAACATGCATGAGGACAAAATGGCACAGCATATTACAGCATATTGAAATCCTGGTAATTAGGGAACGATGAAAGAAATACAATACATTAGCAAACAGTAAATACATAAAATGTGATGTTAAAGGATAAAACTTACCCTCATATAGTCCTTCTGCAGGACCTGGATAATGGCAGAACAGGTCTCTGGAATAGGGATGAGCCGAACACCCTGTTCGGTTTGCACCAGAACCTGCGAACAGACCTAAAGCTCGTGTGAACTTTAGAACCCTATTAAAGTCTATGGGACTCAAATGTTCAAAATCAAAAGTGCTCATTTTAAAGGCTTATATGCAAGTTATTGTCATAAAGAGTGTTTGGGGACCTGGGTCCTGCCCCAGGGGACATGTATCAATGCAATTTTTTTTTTTTTAAAACGGACGTTTTTTCAGGAGCAGTGATTTTAATAATGCTTAATGTGAAACAATAAAAGTGTAACATTCCTTTAAATTTCGTACCTGGGGTGTGTGTATAGTATGCCTGTGAAGGGGCGCATGTTTCCCATGCTTAGAACTGTCCCTGCACAAAGTGTAATTTTTGCAGGAAAAAAAGCTATTTTAAAATCACTCGCAGCTAATGAATTGCCGGCTCCCGTAATACAGAGAGCAGTCATTTATTAAAAGTCAAAATAAACTGGTATGATAAAATCGTTCGTGCTCCTACTATTCCACACCACCACTGCGCACAAAGAAAAATTACTTAACCACTTCAGCCCCGGACCAATTGGCAGCCAAAGGACCAGGCCCCTTTTTGCGATTCGGCACTGCGTTGCTTTAACTGACAATTGCGCGGTCGTGCGACGTGGCTCCCAAAACAAAATTGGCGTCCTTTTTTCCCACAAATAGAGCTTTCTTTTGGTGGTATTTGATCGCCCCTGCGGTTTTTATTTTTTGCGCTAAACAAAAATAGAGCGACAATTTTGAAAAAAATGCAATATATTTTTAACTTTTTGCTATAATAAACTATCCCCAAAAAATATATAAAAAAAATTTTTTTTTTCCTCAGTTTAGGCCGATACGTATTCTTCTACATATTTTTGGTAAAAAAAATCGCAATTAGCGATTATGATTAGTTTGCGCAAAAGTTATAGCGTTTACAAAATAGGGGATAGTTTTATAGCATTTTTATTAATATTTTTTTTTTTTACTAGTAATGGCGCCGATCAGCGATTTTTTATTGTGACTGCAACATTATGGCGGACACATCGGACATTTTTGACACATTTTTGGGACATTTGTCATTTATACAGAAATCAGTGCTATTTAAATAGCACTGATTCCTATGTAAATGACAGTGGCAGTGAAGGAGTTAACCACTAGGGGCAGGTCAGGAGTCAGTGTGACGTGTTGTGTTTTTTTTACAGTAGGGGGGCGGGGCTGTACGTCTGACGTCATTGATCGGCTTTCCCGATGACAGGGAACAGCTGATCAATGACAGGCAGAGTAGGAAGCGCGGGAGAGGTTTGTTTACACAGACCTCTCCCGTTCTTCAGCTCCGTAACCCGATCGCGGGATACCAGCGGCGATCGGGTCCGCTGGTCCTGCAGACGTGGTCACGGAGCTCCCGACCGGGTCGCGAGCGCGCCGCTGGTGGCGCGCGCGCGACCCACAGGCAGGCACATGCACGATCACGTACAGGTACGTGATTTTGCCTGCCCGTGCCATTTTGCCGACGTATATCGGCATTAGGCGGTCGGGAAGTGGTTAAAACACCTATGTGTATAAAAATAAACTAAGCAGCTACTTAAATAGATAAATAATGTAAAGTGATTTTAAATGAATAAAACAGCAGCGCTAATAATCACAGTGTCTGTGAAAAAACTAAATATTTAACCTGTGTAGACAATACTGAAAAATAATCACCCTGTATAAACAGTGCTAAAAAAACAACAACACAATTAATCACCTATATACATAAAGTGAAAAATTAAAGTGAAGTGTGATTATATATTTCTTGCAGGTGTCCAAATAAAGAAAACAAATCCAAATAAAAGTCTATAAACTGTTACTTGTAGTGATAATGTTTCAAAAAGTGACAGAAAAAAGTGAATGAAAAATCTTGAAGCAAATAAAGTTTTGAAGTGTCTTTAAACAAAATTCTTGAAGTGACTTGAAAAAATATATCTTCCACCACACCACCTGTGTTCAGTGCTACCGCACCCTAAGGAAACGCACTCACCAGCAGTATATGCCTTGCACTCTCATGCTCGGCCAACTCGCTTAATAGCTCCACATGGGTCACAGATGGATCCAGACAGAATGTTAGATAACTGCACTCCACATATAAGGAAAAAATAGATGCTTCCAATAGTGAAGTAGAGTAAACCATTTATTTCAACAGCACACAAAATTCCTCAACCATTGTACTCACATCCTTCATATAAAAATAAGGCACTTCAGCATAATCTTTTCAACAGGAAACAAGGACCCAGCAGTGGTGACCTGATATATTATGGTCTCGGCGGACCCGGCGTTAATACCAATATGTCTCACCCTCCACGCTGTCTAATTTCTCTTTCACTTCACTTCAAAACGGCACAGCACACCCAGTAACTGGAACGTTGAATGTTAAATGCTCCTCACAGTTGCCATGTAACCATACCTAGACATGTTTCGTCGAAGTGACTTAATCATTAGGGTTCTTTAGGATTAGTTACCCAATGGCCAGGGTTGTGGGGAAGAGGCCCTTGTCCTCATCAACATGGGGACAAGGTGCTTTGGGGGGGACCCCAAAGCACCCTCCCAATGTTGAGGGCATGTGGCCTGGTACGGTTCAGGAGGGAGGGGGCCGCTCTCGTCCCCCCCTCTTTTCCTGCGGCCTGCCAGGTTGCGTGCTCAGATACGGGTCTGGTATGGATTTTGAGGGGGACCCCACGCCATTTTTTTTTTTTTTTTGGCCGGGGTTCCCCTTAAAATCCATCCCAGACCTCAAGGGCCTGGTTATTGAATTTGGGGGGACCCCCACGCTTTTTTTTTGTTTTTATCAATGACTTTTTTTTTTATCAATGACTTTCAATGAATGACTGTTCTCTGTGTTACAGGAGCTGTCAATTCATTAGCCGTGAGTGATTTTAAATAGCTTTTTTTCCTGCAAAAATGACACTTTGTGCAGGGACAGTTCTAAGCACGGGAAACATGCGCCCCTTCACAGGCATACTATAGACACCCCCCAGATGTGATACTGCAATGCTGTACTAACAGCACGCACACACTAATCCCCAGAATCACAGCAGATAATGTCAGCAGTCAGCAGCACATAATAACACTGGCACTGGAACACAATATACGAGGCCACCGACGCGGCGGTCTTTTATAATGTGGGGCGTGTACTAAGCCCCCTGAGCTATAATTGGCCTGTGGCCAATTATTGCTCTCCTCGCCGCTGGCTCTATGCTTGGTCAAGCATGCGGGTCACAGTGCATGCTTGGCCAATCATCAGCCAGCAATGCACTGCGACTGGCGCAGTGCATTGTGGGCCACTCGCATCACACCAATTTGATGCGAGCGGCCCAAATAGTTCTAGGCTCGCCGAGCGGGCGAACGCCCGATGTTCGATTCGAACATGGGTTCGAATCGAACACCGGGCCCATCCCTAATGACGACCTGCCATGCAGTCCATTGGCAACAACTAGGGATGGGCCGAACACCCCTCGGTTCGGTTCGCACCGGAACCTGCGAACGGACCGAAAATTTGAGCGAACTTTAGAACCCCATTAAAGTCTATGGAACTCGAACATTCAAAATCAAAAGTGCTAATTTTAAAGGTAAATATGCAAGTTATTGTCTGAAAAAGGGTTTGGGGACCCAGGTCCTGCCCCAGGGGACATGTATTAACTGCTTAAGGACTGCCTCCTGCACATATATGTTGGCCTTTAAGAACCCAGCCGTGGGGCATGCTCGTGACCCGGTCCTGAGCTCCTAGACCGCGGGACCAGTGGACCTGATCGCCGCTGGTGTCCCCCGATCGGGTCACAGAGTTGAAGAACGGGGAGAGGTATGTGTAAACAAACCTCTCCCTGTGCTTCCTAGTGACACTGTCACTGATCGTCTGTTCCCTGTCATAGGGAAAGACGATCAGTGATGTCACACGCCAAGCCACGCCCCCAGACAGTTAGAAAACACACACAGGGCTCACTTAACCCCTCCCGCCCCCCTAGTG
Organism: Lithobates sylvaticus; assembly: GCA_028564925.1. Classification (NCBI taxonomy): domain Eukaryota; kingdom Metazoa; phylum Chordata; class Amphibia; order Anura; family Ranidae; genus Lithobates; species Lithobates sylvaticus. The sequence continues at coordinate 198,849,169 of CM053027.1, read as the reverse complement.
GTTAACTCCTTCACTGCCAGTGTCATTTACACAGGAATCAGTGCATTTAAATAGCACTGATTGCTGTATAAATGACAATGGTCCCAAAAATGTGTCAAAAATGTCCGATGTGTCCGCCATAATGTCGCAGTCCCAATAAAAATCGCTGATCGCCACCATTACTAGTAAAAAAAAAAAAAAAAATAAAAATGCTATAAAACTATCCCCTATTTTGTAAACGCTATAACTTTTGCGCAAACCACTCAATAATCGCTAATTGCGATTTTTTTTTACCAAAAATATGTAGAAGAATACGTATCGGCCTAAACTGAGGGAAAAAAAAAATTTTATATATTTTTTGGGGACATTTATTATAGAAAAAGTAAAAAATATTGCATTTTTTTCAAAATTGTCGCTCTATTTTTGTTTATAGCGCAAAAAAATTAAAAACGCAGATGTGATCAAATACCCCCAAAAGAAAGCTCTATTTGTGGGAAAAAAAGGACGCCAATTTTGTTTGGGAACCACGTTGCATGACCGCGCAATTGTCAGTTAAATCGACGCAGTGCCGAATCGCAAAAAGGGGCCTGGTCCTTTGGCTGCAAATTGGACCGGGGCTTAAGTGGTTAATGCAAAAACAAGTTTGGGCAGTGATTTTAATGACGCTTAAAGAGAAAAAAAAAATATCGTACCTGGGGAGTGTCTATAGTATGCCTGTAAAGTGGTGCGTGTTTCCCGTGCTTAGAACAGTCCCTGCACAAAATTTAATTTTTAAAGGAATAAAAGTCATTCAAAACTGCTTGTGGCTTTAATGTAATATCGGGTCCCCCCCCGTCCATTACCAGGCCCCTTGGGTCTTGTATGGATGTTAAGGGCAACCCTGCACCAAATTAAAACAAGGAAAGGCGTGGGGCCCCCAGGCCCTATATACAGTGGTGTGAAAAAGTGTTTGCCCCCTTCCTCATTTCCTGTTCCTTTGCATGTTTGTCACACTTAAGTGTTTCGGAACATCAAACCAATTTAAACAATAGTCAAGGGCAACACAAGTAAACACAAAATGCAATTTGTAAATGAAGGTGTTTATTATTAAAGGTGAAAAAAAATCCAAACCATCATGGCCCTGTGTGAAAAAGTGGTGTGTGGTTGTCCACACCTGAGTTCAATTTCTCTAGCCACACCCAGGCCTGATTATTGCCACACCTGTTCACAATCAAGGCATCACTTAAATAGGAGCTGCTTGACACAGTAAGGTCTACCAGAAGATCCTTAAAAGCTACACATCATGCCGAGACCCAAAGAAATTCAGGAACAATTGAGAAAGAAAGTAATTGAGATCTATCAGTCTGGAAAGGGTTATAAAGCCATTTCCAAAGCTTTGGGAATCCAGCGAACCACAGTGAGAGCCATTATCCACAAATGGCGAAGACATGGAACAGTGGTGAACCTTCCCAGGAGTGGCCGGCCGCCCAAAATTACCCCAAGAGCGCAGCGACGACTCATCCAAGAGGTCACAAAAGACCCCACAACAACGTCCAAGGAACTGCAGGCCTCACTTGCCTCAGTTAAGGTCAGCGTTCATGCCTCCACCATCAGGAAAAGACTGGGCAAAAATGGCCTGCATGGCAGAGTTCCAAGGAGAAAACCACTGCTGAGCAAAAAGAACATCAAAGCTCGTCTCAATTTCTCCACAACACATCTTGATGATCCCCAAGACTTTTGGGACAACATTCTGTGGACCGATGAGACAAAAGTGGAACTCTTTGGAAGGTGTGTGTCCAAGTATATCTGGCGTAGAAGGAACACTGCATTTCAGAAAAAGAACATTATACCAACAGTAAAATATGGTGGTGGTAGTGTGATGGTCTGGGGCTGTTTTGCTGCTTCAGGACCTGGAAGACTTGCCGTGATAAAAGGAACTATGAATTCTGCTGTCTACCAAGAGATCCTGAAGGAGAATGTCCGACCATCTGTTCGTGTACTCAAGCTGAAACGAACTTGGGTTCTGCAGCAGGACAATGATCCTAAACACACCAGCAAGTCCACCACCGAATGGCTGAAGAAAAACAAAATGAAGACTTTGGAGTGGCCTAGCCAAAGTCCTGACCTGAATCCTATTGAGATGTTGTGGTATGACCTTAAAAAGGCCGTTCATGCTCGAAAACCCTTTAATGTAACTGAATTAGGACAATTCTGCAAAGATGAGTGGGCCAAAATTCCTCCAGGACGCTGTAAAAGCCTCATTGCACGTTATCGCAAACGCTTGGTTGCAGTTGTTGCTGCTAAGGGTGGCCCAACCAGTTATTAGGTTTAGGGGGCAATCACTTTTTCACACAGAGCCATGATGGTTTGGATTTTTTTTCACCTTTAATAATAAACACCTTCATTTACAAATTGCATTTTGTGTTTACTTGTGTTGTCCTTGACTATTGTTTAAATTGGTTTGATGTTCCGAAACACTTAAGTGTGACAAACATGCAAAGGAACAGGAAATGAGGAAGGGGGCAAACACTTTTTCACACCACTGTACTCTGAACAGCAGTATACAGGCGGTGCAAACAAGACAGGGACTGTAGGTTTGTTGTTAAGTAGAATCTGTTTGTAATTTTTAACTGATACATTTTTAAAGTGTAGCTCCAGCCCCAAAAAAAAAAAATTAAGCTTTTTGGATAACATAGGGAAGGGTTATCACCCCTGTAACATTTGTTTTGCTATCTGTGCACCTCTTCAAAAGATTTCATCTCACTTCCTGTCCCAATGACAAATGTTTAGTGAAACAAGGATTGGTGATAAAGCAGCAGTGGAGAGGAGACACGTTTTTCCCATATTAACTCTTAAGCCCCATACACACGGTCGGACTTTTTCATCAATTTGGTCCGATCGGACAAGGTTGTTGAAAAATCAGACCGTGTGTATGCACCATCGGACAGTGTTCGTCGGTTTGTCCGTCGGACAAAGTCTTATCTCCTGCTGGAAAGATTTGCCGTCAACCCGGTCCGATCACACCAAATCCGATCGTGTGTACGGTTGTCCGACCGGACAAAGTGCTACGCATGCTCAGATCACATTACAAGACCAAAGCTATTGGCTACTAGCCTCTACGTAGTCCCGTCGTAGGCAACAAACGTCACCACGTTCAGAATGATCGGATTTTCCGACAACTTTGTCCGACCGTGTGTACGCAAAACCAACATCGGACAAAGTATGACGGACATGGTCCGACGGACCTGGTCCGCGGATTGTCCGACCGTGTGTATGGGGCTTTACAGGAGAGAATTTTCATTCCTAGAGGTAGATTTAATCTCACTTCCTGTTGTCTGCTTCCGTTTGCAAGTAGGAATCGTTTGTAAGTTGGATGTTTGAAAGTAGGGGCCTGCCCTATATTATCTGCAGAAATGTGGGTGTTGGTGTTGCCACAACACTGTAAGCCCTCACAGTTACTCTTGGTGGGCGCTGGAACGCCCTGCTGTGAACTATTATATCAAGAATTGTAATTACATGCCATTGTTGAACAGTCATAGAGAAATTGGGCCTTTGGTGGTGGTGGTGGTGGTGCTGGTGCCACAACACTGTAAGTCCTCACAGTTACACTTGGTGGGAGCTGGAACGGGCCCTGCTGTGAAATATTATATCAAGAATTGTAATTACATGCAATTGTTGAACAGGGGCAGAAAAATTGGGCCTTTGGTGGTGGTGGTGTTGCCACAACACTGTATGCCCTCACAGTTACTCCTGGTGGGCGCAGGAATGAGCCCTGCTGCAAAGTATAGCATCAAAAAAAAATTGTAACTACATGCCCCTGTTAAACAGGGGCTGAAAAATTGGGCCTTAGGCACTGGTGCTGGAGCCACAACACTGCAACCCTAGGGTTGAGCGAACCCGAACTGTAAAGTTCGGGTCCGTACCGGACTTTTGGGTGTCCGGGTCCCGGACCCGAACCCGAACTATTGGCTGTATGTTCGGGTTCGGGTCCGGTGTTCGGCGATGTATTGGCGCCTTTTACAAGCTGCAGGGCAGCCAATCGACGCTAGTTTCACTAGTGTGCCCTTAGAAGCCATCACAGCCATGCCTACTAATGGCATGGCTGTGATTGGGCAGTGCAGCATGTGACCCAGCCTCTATATATAGTACAGACACACAGCACACAGCGTCACTCTGCTATAGACAGGTTCCTGTGCTGCTAAGAGAGGATTTTAGGAGTTAGTCTGATAAAGTCAGTCAGTCCACATTCCTTAAATTTTCTTCAAATTAGTTATATCAGTGAGCGATCTACATAGCTAGAGTAGACTAGAGAGTGTCTTTATTAAGGAAAAGAAAGAGGCAGAGAGAATTATTCAAGAGATTCCTAAATCAATTGTACCCTGGCTGGGGTGCAGTGCACAGTCTTTTAACAGTGCCATGAGGCCAGTGCCAGACAAAATATAAGTTTTACCTGCAAGCTCAGTGCAGCATCACTGCACTGCATATTTTAGTAAGAGATACACCATACTCTGTGTGTATTCTGCTATTGGAAAAACATTGCAAAAAAAAAAATTTAATTTTGCTGTGATTTTCTTTTTTTCTTTTTTTTTTCCAATAGCATTTTCTGCAGTTTAGCAGTTTTTGAGATACACGCTTTACATACTGTGTGTGTATTCTGATATTGGAAAAAACATTGCAAAAAAAATTTAATTTTGCTGTGATTTGGGGATTTTTTTTTTCCAATAGCATTTTCTGCAGTTTAGCAGTTTTTGAGATACACGCTTTACATACTGTGGGTGTATTCTGCTATTGGAAAAACATTGCAAAAAAATTAAATTTTGCTGTGATTTGGGGATTTTTTTTTTTCCAATAGCATTTTCTGCATGTTCATACACGCTTTAGACACTGTACGTGTATTCTGCTATTGACAAAAAATAAAATATTTCAGTGCTTTGTGCAGGAGTGTGACATACAATCGATCGATATTTCTTCTATTGTGCTGTCCCAAAAAAAAAATTGTAGTGACATTTTTTTTTCCCAATAGCATTTTCTGCAGTTTAGCAGTTTTTGAGATACACGCTTTACATACTGTGGGTGTATTCTGCTATTGCAAAAACACCCATTTAGGGCGAGATCATAATTTTGAAAATATGAGGAGATCATCAAAAAGGGGACGTGGCCCGGGTCGTGGTGCTGCTGGTGGCGCTCCTGTTGCAGGGAGAGGACGTGGTCGATCTGTGCCAGCTACACGCACTAGTGAAACACCTTCCTCAGGTGCGAGTAGGCGACAGAGCCTGCAGCGGTATTTCGGCGCGCCTAATGAGGCTGTACGAATGTTGAGGCCAGGACAAGTACAGGCGATAGTAGATTGGGTTGCTGACAGTGCCTCCGGTTCCTTTACATTGTCTCCCACCCAGTCTCCTGATGAAAGTTCAGAGTTGGCACCTGCAGCCGATGTCCATCAGTCTTTCACCTCACCCCCTTGCAAATCAGCCAATCAGTCTGAGCCCCAAATCATGCAGCAGTCTCTTCTGCTTTTTGATGACTCTGTTAGCAGGGTTTCCTAGGGCCATCCACCTAGCCCTGCCCCAGAAGTGGAAGAGATTTTGTGCACCGATGCCCAACCACTTATGTTTCATGATGAGTACATGGGAGGACCATCGCAGCACGTCTCAGATGATGACGAAACACAGGTGCCAACTGCTGCTGCTTTCGCCATTGTGCAGACCGACAAGGAGGGCAGGGGTGAAGACTGGGTGGAAGATGATGTGGAGGACGATGGGGTCCTTGACCCCACATGGAATCAACGTCATGCAGGTGACCAGTGTAGTTCGGCGGAAGAGGCGGTGGTCGCACAGAGCCACCAGCACAGCAGAAGAGGGAGCAGGGTGCAAAAGCGGAGCGTCCGTCCCCTAGACAGTACGTCTGCTACTGCCCAACGCAGCAAGGGACCGAGCACACCAAAGCCAGGTCCAAGGAGTTCCCTAGCGTGGAAGTTCTTCAGACAATGTGCTGATGACAAGACACGAGTGGTTTGCACGCTGTGCGATCAGAGCCTGAAGCGAGGCATAAACGTTCTCAACCTAAGCACAACCTGCATGACCAGGCATCTAAGTGCAAAGCACGAGATGCAGTGGAGTAGACACCTCAAAAACCAAGAAAGGTCTCTGGCTCCTCCTGCTTCCTCTTCTGCTGCAGTCTCGGCCTCTTCATCCACCTCTGTAGTGACAGTGGCACCTGCCAACCCGCAAACAGAGGATCTGCCAGCAACACTACCACCTGGGTCACCAACCATCTCCACAATGTCCCATGGAAGCGTTCAGCTCTCTATCTCCCAAACACTGGAGCGGAAGAGGAAGTACCCCCCTAGCCACCCGCGATCCCTGGCCCTGAATGCCAGCAGTTCAAAATTCCTCGCCTTTGAAATGCTGTCATTCCGTCTGGTGGAGACGCAGAGTTTTAAAAAGGCTGATGTCATTGGCTGTCCCACAGTACGTCGTGCCCAGCCGCCACTACTTTTCCAGACGAGCTATCCCTTCCCTGCACAACCAAGTGGGGGACAAAATCAGGTGTGTACTGCGCAACGCCATCTGTGGCAAGGTCCACCTAACTACGGATGCGTGGACCAGTAAGCACGGTCAGGGACGTTATATCTCCCTAACAGCACACTGGGTAAATGTAGTGGCGGCTGGGTCTGAGGCGGATAGCAGTTTGGCGCATGTCCTTCCACCACCGAGGATTGCAGGGCACTTCAGTTTGCCTCCTGTTGCTAACTCCTCCTACTCCGCCTCCTCATCCTCTACCGCCTCCTCATCCGGTCAGCGTAACACCTTCACCACCAACTTCAGCACAGCCAGGGCTAAACGACAGCAGGCAGTTTTAAAACTTTCCTGTTTGGGGGAAAAACCCCACACCGCGCAGGAGTTGTGGAGGGACATGGAACAACAGACCGATGAGTGGTTGGTGGCAGTGAGCCTCAAGCCCGGCCTGGTGGTGTGCGATAATGGGCGAAATCTCGTAGCAGCTCTGGGCCTAGGCGGTTTGACGCACATCCCTTGCCTGGCGCATGTTCTGAACTTGGTGGTCCAGAGGTTCCTTAAGAATTACCCCGATATGCCAGAGCTGCTGCAGAATTACCCCGATATGCCAGAGCTGCTGCAGAAAGTGCGGGCCGTCTGTGCGCACTTTCGGCTTTCTCACCCTGCTGCTGCTCACCTGTCAGCGCTGCAGCGTAACTTCGGCCTTCCCGCTCACATGTCACGTCCTATGTGACGTGCCCACAAGATGGAACTCCACCTTGCACATGCTTGCCAGACTGTGCGAGCAGCAGCAGGCTATAGTGGAGCTTCAGCTGCAGCACGCACGCGTGAGTCGCTCTGCGGAACAGCACCACTTCACCGCCAATAACTGGGCCTCCATGCAAGACCTGTGTGCCTTGTTGCGCTGTTTCGAGTACTCCACCAACATGGCCAGTGCCGATGACGCCGTTCTCAGCGTTACTATCCCAGTTCTATGCCTTCTTGAAAAAACTCTTCAGGCGATGATGGAAGAGGATGTGGCACAGGAGGAGGAGGAGGAGGAAGAGGGTTCATTTACAAGGCTTTCAGGGCAGTCATTTACAAGTGGTGACGAGTGTGGGTTCCTGCACCAACAAGCGCCAGGTACACAATTGTCCGTCAGCAAGGGCACAGTTCTGGAGGATAACGAGGTGGAGGATGAGGAGGAGATGGAGGAGGAGGAACCATGTTCACAGCAGGGTGGCACCCAGACCAGCTCATGTCCATCACTGGTGCGTGGCTGGGGGGATACAGAGGACACAGACGATACACCTCCCACAGAGGACAGCTTTTCCTTGTCTCTGGGCAGCCTGGCACACATGAGCGATTACATGCTGCAGTGTCTCCGCAACGACCGCCGAGTTGCCCACATTTTAACTGGTGCTGATTATTGGGTGGCCACCCTGCTGGATCCCCGTTACAAGGACAACGTGCCGTCCTTAATTACCTCACTGGAGCGTGATCGTAAGATGCACGAGTACAAGCGCACGCTGGTAGACGCGCTGCTGGTGGCATTCCCACTTGGCAGCGGGGGTACGGTGGAAGCACAAGGCGAAGGCAGAGGAGGAGGAAGAGGTCGCTAACGCAGCCGGGGCACCGCCAGCACCACGGAAGGCAGGGTTAGCATGGCCGAAATGTGGAGAAGCTTTGTCAGCACGCCACAACAACCAGCACCACCAGCTGAGATGGAACGTCTTAGCAGGAGGCAGCATTTCACCAACATGGGGGAGCAGTATGTGTGCACACGCCTACACGTACTGAATGACGGGTCTGCCCCCTTCAACTTCTGGGTCTCCAAATTGGACACATGGCCTGAGCTTTCCCTTTACGCCTTGGAGGTGCTGGCCTGCCCTGTAGCCAGTGTATTATCTGAACGTGTATTTAGCACGGCAGGGGGCGTTATCACAGACAATCGCAGCCGCCTGTCCAGAGCCAATGTGGACATGCTCACGTTCATTAAAATGAACCAGGCATGGATCCCACAGGACTTGTCCGTACCTTGTGCAGAATAGACACGTATACCGGTGTTCTGACAAAAACTGTCTGGCCATCGGCTAGTGTCCGGCCACTTACTGTGCAGGCGGACAAGGAGATTCACAAAATCTCCAAAGATGAACGTCGCCTGGGCAGTGAGTGCAGGTTCAAGCCCCACCATCCAAGTGGACATACGGTAGCACATAGTAACAGGGCCCCTCACGGGCTCGCTTGGCTAGGCTTCAACCTCGGATGATGTGGCTTGAACCTGGAGTCACCGCGCATCGTCTACGGAGAGTTTTAAAATCCCCTTGTCCTACGTACTGAGCAAGCGCAGTACAGGGCGGACACTATGCGACGGGGGACAGAATTCGACACATCATTCACCACTAGCCTTACCCAGCCATTGTTGTATTTTTGAACCAGTGTTGGCTACCTCGTCCTCCTCCACTGCCGCTTCCACCTACACCGCCACATCCACCGCCACCTCAACCTCCTACTCCATATGGACCTCATCCTCCTAGGTCAAGATTATAATTTTTTCATTTTTGTTAATTTCCAAGTATTTTATTTCCCCACTATCTTATCCATTAAATTTAATATTTTTTTCCAGAAAGTGCGTATTCTGGGGTATTCCCACCATATGTGCGGCATTGTTCTGTTGAGTTTCTGAGGTTCTTAATGACTTCCTGTACCTCTTCTGCTGAGCAGGGGGCCTCCAGCATTTTATTTTTATTTTTTTTATGTTATTTTAAGTTATTTCCCTATCCACATTTGTTTGCAGAGCACTTGCCATGCTCTTAACAACATTTTGTTGCCATTTGCAGCCCTCTAGCCCTTTCCATGACTTTTTTACAGCCATTTTAGTCTTCAAAAGTTCGGGTCCCCATTGACTTCAATGGGGTTCGGAGTTCGGGGTCAAGTTCGGGTCAAGTTCGGTCCCGAACCCGGACTTTTTTCCGAAGTTCGGCCGAACCCGCCGAACCCGAACATCCAGGAATTTTTAACCTCCCAGTCTCTGGGAACACTTTGCACAGACCTTTCTGAAAAGCCTCCCAAAGATGTTTCATCCTCTGTTCCCTCTGCGACGGCAAGATCCCGAAACCTTATGCTTGTAACGTGGATCAAGGAGGGCTGCCATCCAGTAATGATACCTCTCCTTGATCCGACGACTACGAGGATCCTTCTGCAGGCTTTGCAGGATCAGAGAGGCCATGCAGCGTAGGTTAGCTGAGGCATTCGGTCCGAAGTCCTCAGGGTCACTAAAGACGACATGATCCGCAGCCACCTCCTCCCAGCCATGGGTTTCTTGGGACTGTAAATTATCCCTTAAAGACTTCTGCTGATGCTGAGTGCTAGGCTCCACCTCCATGCTGACACAATCCTCCTCCTCTTCCTGTGTGATCGGTGCGCCAGCAGGAACACTGTCTGGATAAAGGGGGCCTTGAGAGGTAAGGAAGTTCTCCTCTTCCTGCCTCTGTTCTGCCTCAAGTGCCCTGTCCATTATTCCACGCAGCGTGTGCTCCAACAGGTGTACAAGAGGGACAGTATCACTAATGCATGCACTGTCACTGCTCTCCATCCTCGTGGCCTCCTCAATTGGTGACAGGACAGTGCATGCATCCCTGATCATGGCCCACTGGCGTGGGGAAAAAAAACAAGCTCCCCTGACCCTGTCCTGGTGCCATAGTCGCACAGGTACTCATTGATGGCCCTCTGCTGCATGCGCAACCGCTGCAGCATGGCCAACGTTGAGTTCCACCTGGTGGGTATGTCACAGAGTAGGCGGTTCTTGGGCACATTAAATTCCTTTTGGAGGTCAGCCAGCCAAGCACTGGCATTATATGACCGGCAGAAATGCACACAGACTTATCTGGCCTGCCTCAAGTCATCCTGTAAGCCCGGCGTACCTGCCCAAGGACCGCTGCACCACCAAGTTAAGGACGTGAGCCAAAGAGGGCACATGGCTGGGTCAGTTGTCCCTGTCAGAGGGCGGAGAGGAGGTTGGTGCCATTGTTGCAAACCACCATTCCTGGCTTAAGCTGGCATGGCGTCAACCACCTCTGAGCCTGCCCCTGCAGAGCTGACAGAATCCCTGCCCCAGTGTGGCTCCTGTCCCCCAAGCACTCAAGCACTGCATGGCATGTTTTTGCCTGCGTACTTGCGTAGCCCCTTGAATGCCTACGGAGCACCACTGGTTCAGAGGACAAAGCATAGGAAGAGGCCATGGAGGAAAAGAAGAGGAGGGGTGGAGGAGAGAGGTGTGTAAGAATCACCAGTAGTAGCATTTTGGAGGCATGGTGGCGGAACAACCACCAACACTACTGCACCTTGTCCTGCATCCTTCTCAGCTGACAGCAGAGTCACCCAATGTGCCGTGAAAGATAGGTAACATCTCTGTCCATGCCTGCTGGACCATGAGTCAGCGGTAATATGCACCTTACCGCTGACCGCCCTGTCCAGCGAGGCCAAGACATTGCCTTCCACATGCCGGTAGAGAGCCGGAATCACGGAGTCGGAAGGGGGCCGAGTCTACCAACTGAAAAGGCAGCAGTTGAAGTGCTAGCAATTTAGCCAAGCTAGCATTCAACCGCTGGGCATGTGGATGGCTGGGAGTGAACGTCTTTCGACGGTCCAGCAGCTGGGGCAGGAAAATTTGCCTGGTACAATCGGACGTCGGTGTACTGATAGCAGAGTGCCCGCAAGTACTTGGCTGTGACACACCTAATTCTACACCTTCATTCCTCTCAGTGCAGGTTTCAGAGAGGACTGAAGGTATAGTGGGGTTGGAGACCCAGCTGATGAGGAGTAGGGATGGGCCCGGTGCTCGATGCGAACCCACGTTCGCATCGAGCACCGGGCGTTCGCTCGCTCGGCGAGCCCAGAACTATTTTGGCCGCTCGCCTCACGTTCGGGTGATGCGAGCGGCCCCGCAATGCATTGCGGCCGGCGCGGCCGGCGCAGTGCATTGCTGGCTGATGATTGGCCAAGCATGCACTGTGACCCCGCATGCTTGGCCAATCACAGCCCCGGAAACTCGAAGAGCCATAATTGGCTACAGGCAGGACGCCTGTAGCCAATTACAGCTCAGGGGCTGTAGTACACGCCCCCCCCTATAAAAGGCCGCCACGCCGTCTGCGCCGGTCACATGCTGTTCCGGCGCAGATAGAGCAGGCTAGATCTGTGACACTCTGCTGGATTTAGTTAGTTAGAGAGATTTACTTAGAGAGATCGAGTTAGATAGATTCATTCATTTAGATTGATTTAGAAAGAGGGGCTTGTAGTGTGCTCGTGGCAGGCAGGCAGAGCTCCTATATTTTGTTCCCAGAAGCACCTATAGGACTTGTAGTGTGTTCGTGGCAGGCAGGCAGAGCTCCTATATTTTGTTCCCAGAAGCACCTATAGGACTTGTAGTGTGTTCGTGGCAGGCAGGCAGAGCTCCTATATTTTGTTCCCAGAAGCACCTATAGGACTTGTAGTGTGTTCGTGGCAGGCAGGCAGAGCTCCTATATTTTGTTCCCAGAAGCACCTATAGGACTTGTAGTGTGTTCGTGGCAGGCAGGCAGAGCTCCTATATTTTGTTCCCAGAAGCACCTATAGGACTTGTAGTGTGTTCGTGGCAGGCAGGCAGAGCTCCTATATTTTGTTCCCAGAAGCACCTATAGGACTTGAAGTGTGTTAGTCCCATCACACAGAGATCATATATTTTGTTCCCAGAAGCACCTATAGGACTTGAAGTGTGTTAGTCCCATCACACAGACCTACATTTTCTTCCCAGAAGCACCTATAGGACTTGAAGTGTGTTAGTCCCATCACACAGACCTACATTTTGTTCCCAGAAGCACCCATAGGACTTGAAGTGTGTTAGTCCCATCACACAGACCTATATTTTCTTCCCAGAAGCACCCATAGGACTTGAAGTGTGTTAGTCCCATCACACAGAGCTCCTCTATTTTCTTTGCAGAAGCACCCACAGGACTTCTAGTGTGTTAGTGGCATCACACAGAGCTCCTCTATTTTCTTTGCAGAAGCACCCATAGGACTTCTAGTGTGTTAGTGGCATCACACAGAGCTCCTATATTTTCTTCTCAGCAGCACCCACAGGACTTCTAGTGTGTTAGTGGCATCACACAGAGCTCCTCTATTTTCTTTGCAGAAGCACCCACAGGACTTCTAGTGTGTTAGTGGCATCACACAGAGCTCCTCTATTTTCTTTGCAGAAGCACCCACAGGACTTCTAGTGTGTTAGTGGCATCACACAGAGCTCCTCTATTTTCTTTGCAGAAGCACCCATAGGACTTCTAGTGTGTTAGTGGCATCACACAGAGCTCCTATATTTTCTTCTCAGCAGCACCCACAGGACTTCTAGTGTGTTAGTGGCATCACACAGAGCTCCTCTATTTTCTTTGCAGAAGCACCCATAGGACTTCTAGTGTGTTAGTGGCATCACACAGAGCTCCTCTATTTTCTTTGCAGAAGCACCCATAGGACTTCTAGTGTGTTAGTGTCATCACACAGAGCTCCTCTATTTTCTTTGCAGAAGCACCCATAGGACTTCTAGTGTGTTAGTGGCATCACACAGAGCTCCTATATTTTCTTCTCAGCAGCACCCACAGGACTTCTAGTGTGTTAGTGGCATCACACAGAGCTCCTCTATTTTCTTTGCAGAAGCACCCACAGGACTTCTAGTGTGTTAGTGGCATCACACAGAGCTCCTCTATTTTCTTTGCAGAAGCACCCATAGGACTTCTAGTGTGTTAGTGGCATCACACAGAGCTCCTCTATTTTCTTTGCAGAAGCACCCACAGGACTTCTAGTGTGTTAGTGGCATCACACAGAGCTCCTCTATTTTCTTTGCAGAAGCACCCACAGGACTTCTAGTGTGTTAGTGGCATCACACAGAGCTCCTCTATTTTCTTTGCAGAAGCACCCATAGGACTTCTAGTGTGTTAGTGGCATCACACAGAGCTCCTATATTTTCTTCTCAGCAGCACCCACAGGACTTCTAGTGTGTTAGTGGCATCACACACAGAGCTCCTCTATTTTCTTTGCAGAAGCACCCATAGGACTTCTAGTGTGTTAGTGGCATCACACAGAGCTCCTATATATTCTTCTCAGCAGCACCCACAGGACTACCGACTACAATGGCTGGAAGACTGCCAAGGGGAGGCAGAGCGTGCAGAGCCAAGAACACAGGGCAGGCAGGCTCTGTTTCTAGTGGACGTGGCCGTGGACGTGGACGTGGTCGTGCATCGTCATCAGCACGTGGCCATGGGACACGCGCGTCTTTGTTTTCGGCAGCTGGACATGTGGAGCCGCATCATGCTGAAGGCTTGGTAGAATGGATGACCAAGCCCTCCTCATCCTCCTCATCCTCTCTCACCCAGGCTCAGGGTACTGACAGAGCATCATCAGCCACCCCTTCCCTAGACCCACCATGTCCTCCTGAGGAGTCCCCCGAACTCTTTGAGCACAGTGTTGGGTACATGCTCCAGGAGGATGCCCAACGATTCGAAGGCTCGGATGATGATACCCAGCTTGAGGAATCTGGCAGTACTGTTCCACCAGCTGCAGCTTACTGCCAGGTTTGCTCTAGTGGTGAAGAGGGAGGGGATGATGAGGTCACTGACTCCACGTGGGTGCCTGAAGGGAGAGAGGATGAGGAGGAGGACGAGGAGGAGGAGGATGCGGCGTCACATGTCCAACGAGGCAGGATGCCCCCTGGAGGCCAGGTAGAGGCCAGCACAGCAACTGTACAACACCGCAGAGCTCCGCCTGTGCAGGGCGCTGCCTCTGCACGTTATCAGAAAAGTTCTTTGGTGTGGGCCTTTTTTGAGACGAGTGCAGCAGATCGCACCACTGCTATTTGCAATATTTGTCTCAAGCGTATCTCGCGTGGCCAAAACATCAGCCGCTTGGGCACCACAAGCATGACCAGACATATGGCGACCTGCCATGCAGCTCGTTGGCAGGCACACATAAAAGACCCACACCAAAGAACTAAGCGGACCTCTCCTTGCTCCTCCTCAGCTGGGATCTCCATCCCCACTACACCTTCAGTCCTCTCTGAAAGCTGCTCTGAGAGGACTGAAGGTGTAGAATTAGGTGTGTCACAACCAAGTACTTGCAGTACACCGACGTCCGATTGCAGCAGGCAAATTTCCCTGCCCCAGCTGCTGGACCGTAGAAAGAAGTACACTCCCAGCCATCCACATGCCCAGCGGTTGAATGCTAGCCTGGCTAAATTGCTAGCACTTCAACTGCTGCCTTTTCAGTTGGTAGACTCGGCCCCCTTCCGTGAGTTTGTTCAATGTGCGGTTCCTCAGTGGCAGGTTCCCAAACGCCACTTTTTCTCACGGAAGGCGATTCCGTCTCTCTACCGGCATGTGGAGGGCAATGTCCATGCCTCGCTGGACAGGGCGGTCAGCGGTAAGGTGCATATTACCGCTGACTCATGGTCCAGCAGGCATGGACAGGGACGGTACCTTTCTTTCACGGCCCATTGGGTCACTCTATTGGCAGCTGGGAGGGATGCAGGACAAGGTGCAGTAGTGTTGGAGGTTGTTCCGCCACCACGCCTCCAAAACGCTACTACTGCTACTGGTTGTGACACACCTCTCTCCTCCACCCCCCTCCTCTTCTTCTTCCTCCAGTGCTCTGTCCTTGGAACCAGCGGTGCTCCGTAGGCGTACAAGGGGCTACGCAAGTACGCAGGCAAAAAGATGCCATGCCGTGCTTGCGCTGGTGTGTTTGGGGGACAGGAGCCACACTGGGCCAGAGGTTCTGGCAGCTCTGCAGGGGCAGGCCGAGAGGTGGTTGACGCCACGTCAGCTTAAGCCAGGAATGGTCGTTTCTGACAATGGCACCAACCTCCTCTCCGCCCTGCGACAGGGGCAGCTCACCCATGTGCCCTGCATGGCTCACGTCCTCAACCTGGTGGTGCAGCGGTTCTTGGGCAGGTTCCCAGGCTTACAGGATGTCCTGAGGCAGGCCAGGAAAGTCTGTGTGCATTTCCGCCGATCTTATAATGCCAGTGCTCGGCTGACTGAGCTGCAAAAGGAGCTGAACCTGCCCAAGAACCGCCTAATATGTGACATGCCCACCAGGTGGAACTCAACGTTGGCCATGCTGCAGCGACTGCACACGCAGCAGAGGGCCATCAATGAGTACCTTTGCGACTACGGCACCAGGACAGGGTCAGGGGAGCTTGTTTTTTTTCCCCACGTCAGTGGAGCATGATCAGGGATGCATGCACTGTCCTCTCACCATTTGAGGAGGCCACGAGGATGGTGAGCAGTGACAGTGCATGCATCAGTGACACTGTCCCTCTTGTCCACCTGTTGGAGCATACGCTGCGTGGGATAATGGACAGGGCACTTGAGGCAGAACAGAGGCAGGAAGAGGAGGACTTCCTTGCCTCTCAAGGCCCCCTTTATCCGGACAGTGTTCCTTCTGTCCCACCCATCACACAGGAAGAGGATGAGGAGGAGGAGGAGGAGGAGGAGGATTGTGTGAGCATGGAGGTGGAGCCTGGCACTCAGCATCAGCAGCAGCAGTCTTTTAGGGATGATGTACAGTCCCAACAAACCAGTGGACTTGTACGTGGCTGGGAGGAGGTGGCTGGCGATCATGTCATCCTCAGTGACCCAGAAGACTCCGGACCGAATGCCTCAGCTAACCTACGCTGCATGGCCTCCCTGATCCTGCAAAGCCTGCGGAAGGATCCTCGTGTTCTTCGGATCAAGGAGAGGGACCATTACTGGCTGGCCACTCTCCTTGATCCGCGGTACAAGGGTAAGGTTGCGGACCTTATCTTGCCGTCGCAGAGGGAGCAGAGGATGAGACATCTCAGGGAGGCCTTGCAGAAAGGTCTGTGCAACGCGTTCCCAGAAACTGGGAGGCTACAAACTCCTGGTCCTGGGCGACGAGTTGCTGAGGCTTCGGTCAGTGGCAGAAGGAGCAGTGGGGAAGGTGGACGTCTGACCGATGCGTTCAGACAATTTTTTAGTCCGCAGCCCCAAGGTATGATCGGTTCCAGCAACCATCGCCAGCGTCTGATATACATGGTGCAGGAATACCTTGGGGCAAGGTCAGACTTGGACACCTTTCCCACCGAAAATCCTCTGGCTTACTGGGTCCTGAGGATGGATCACTGGCCAGAGCTTGCACAGTATGCAATTGAGCTACTGGCCTGTCCTGCCTCCAGCGTTCTTTCCGAACGCACATTCAGTGCTGCTGGAGGATTTGTGACTGATCATAGGGTGCGCCTGTCCACTGCCTCGGTTGATCGACTGACCTTCATCAAAATGAATCAGTCTTGGATCACCACCAGCTACCAGGCACCTGAGGCGGATATAACCGAATAATTTTTAATGTCACATCCCTTCAAGACTGCCTATGCTGATGCTGAGTGACTGTCCTCTTATGTTCACTGACTATCCTCTTCCTCCTCCTCAATGATCCATGCCACCACACCAGTGCCTAAGGCACAATTTTTCAGCCCCTGTTTAACGGGGGCGTGTACATACAATTTTTATAAAAAAATGCTTCGCAACACGTGTGACTGCTGTGCTCCAAGTACAGTATCTGTGAGGGCCGGGTTGCAGTGTTGTGGCACCAGCACCAGTGCCTAAGGCACAATTTTTCAGCCCCTGTTTAACAGGGGCGGGTACTTACAATTTTTTAAAAAAATGCTTCGCAACACGTGTGACTGCTGTGCTCCAAGTACAGTATCTGTGAGGGCCGGGTTGCAGTGTTGTGGCACCAGCACCAGTGCCTAAGGCACAATTTTTCAGCCCCTGTTTAACAGGGGCGGGTACTTACAATTTTTTAAAAAAATGCTTCGCAACACATGTGACTGCTGTGCTCCAAGTACAGTATCTGTGAGGGGTTGCAGTGTTGTGGCACCAGCACCAGTGCCTAAGGCACAATTTTTCAGCCCCTGTTTAACAGGGGCGTGTACTTACAATTTTTTAAAAAAATGCTTCGCAACACGTGTGACTGCTGTGCTCCAAGTACAGTATCTGTGAGGGCCGGGTTGCAGTGTTGTGGCACCAGCACCAGTGCCTAAGGCACAATTTTTCAGCCCCTGTTTAACAGGGCGGGTACTTACAATTTTTTAAAAAAATGCTTTGCAACACATGTGACTGCTGTGCTCCAAGTACAGTATCTGTGAGGGGTTGCAGTGTTGTGGCACCAGCACCAGTGCCTAAGGCACAATTTTTCAGCCCCTGTTTAACAGGGGCGTGTACTTACAATTTTTTTAAAAAAATGCTTCGCAACACGTGTGACTGCTGTGCTCCAAGTACAGTATCTGTGAGGGCCGGGTTGCAGTGTTGTGGCACCAGCACCAGTGCCTAAGGCACAATTTTTCAGCCCCTGTTTAACAGGGGCGTGTACTTACAATTTTTTAAAAAAATGCTTCGCAACACGTGTGACTGCTGTGCTCCAAGTACAGTCTCTGTGAGGGGTTGCAGTGTTGTGGCACCAGCACCAGTGCCTAAGGCACAATTTTTCAGCCCCTGTTTAACAGGGGCGGGTAATTACAAATCTTGATCTAATAGTTCACAGCAGGGCCCATTCCTGCGCCCACCAAGAGTAACTATGAGGGCCTGCAGTCTTGTGGCAACACCGTCCACCACCACCGCCAAAGGCCCAATTTTTCTGCCCTGTTCATCAGGTGCTTGCAATTACAAATCTTGATCTAATAACTCACAGCAGGGCCCATTCCTGCGCCCACCAAGAGTAACTATGAGGGCCTACAGTCTTGTGGCAACACCGTCCACCACCACCACCACCCCCAATTTTTCTGCCCTGTTCAACAGGTGCATGCAATTACAAATCTTGATCTATTAACTCATAGCAGGGCCCATTCCTGTGCCCACCAGTCTTGTGGCTACACCAACATCTAATAGGGCAAATTTCTGCAGAGTATATACGCCAGGGCCCTACTTTCAAACATCCAACTTACAAACGACTCCTACTTGCAAATGGAAAGAGAAAACAGGAAGTGAGAGGAAATCTACCCCTAGGAAGGGAAATTCTATCCTGTTAGATTTAATTTGGGAAAAAGGTATCTCCTCTCTACTGATACTTTATCACCAATCCTTGTTTCAATTAAAACCCCACTTTTCCAAAAACATTTGTCATTGGGACGGAAAGTGAGGTGACATGTTCTGAACAGATGTGCAAAGACAGCAAATGTTACAGGGGTGATAACCCCTCCCTATGTTCTCCAAAAAGCTTAAAAATAGATTTTTTTGGGATGGAGCTACACTTCATAATGTACCTGTTCAGATTCTACTTAAGAACAAACCTAAAGCCGCAAGTGGTTTTAAATGGCTTCTTTTTTTCCTTTACAAATGTCATTTTGTGCAAGGACAGTTCTAAACACGGGAAACACATGCCACTTCACAGGCATACTTTAGACACCCCCCAGGTACCATATTTAAAGGAAAATTTCACTTTTTTTTTTTTCACTTTATGCATCATTAAAATGACTGCTCCCGAAAAAACGTTAGTTTTTAAAAGTTCTTTTTGCATTGATATATGTCCCCTGGGGCAGGACCCGGGTCCCCAAACCTGTTTTATGACATTAACATGCATATTGGCCGTTGTAATTAGCACTTTTGATTTCGAACGTTCGCGTCCATTATAACGTATAGGGTTCGAAAATTCGCGCGAACTTTCGGTCGGTTCGAAGGTTCTGGTGCGAACCGAACCCGGGGGTGTTCGGCTCATCCCTAATGAGGAGCAAGGAGAGGTCTGCTTTGTTCTTTGGTGTGGGTCTTTTAGGTACGCTTGCCAACGAACTGCATGAAAGGTTGACATATGTCTGGTCAAGCATGTGATGCCCAAGCGGGTGATGTTTTGGCCACGTGATACATATATGCTTGAGACATATGTTGCAAATAGCAGCGGTGCGATCTGATGCACTCGTCTCAAAAAAAGCCCACACCAAAGAACTTTTGGAATAACGCGCTGAGACAGCAGCGTTCCCTGCACATGCGGAGCTCTGCGGTGTGATGCAGTCGGTGTGCTACCCTTAAGCTGGCCCCTGGAGGGCATCCTGCCTCGTTGGAGATGTGCCTCCTCTTCTCTCTTATCAGGCACCCACGTGGAGTCAGTGACCTCATCATCCCCTCCCTTCTCATCACTGGAGCAAACCTGGCAGTATGCTGCAGCTGGGGGAACATGATTGCCAGATTGCTGTCCTTCTTGGGCACCCCCTCTCTCTGGGCTCACGTTTATGCCTTCCTCTAGCTGGGTACCATCATCAGAGCCTTCAAAACGCTGGGCATCCTCCTGGAGCATGTACCCAACACTGTGGTCAAACAGTTTGGGGGACTCCTTAGAAGGACATGGTGAGGCTAGGGAAGGAGTGACCGATGCCATTGAGCCGAGGGAAGAGGCCGCGTTGGCAGCTGCTTTGCCAGACAAAGTACCCTGAGCCTGGGTGAGAGAGGATGAGGAGGATGAGGACGGCTTGGTCATCCACTCTACCAAGTCTTCAGCATGCTGCGGCTCAACATGACCAGCTGCCAAAAAAAAGGACAAGTGTGTCCCACAGCCACGTGCTGATGAGGATGCACCGTGTCTGTTGCCTCTAGACACAGAGCCTGCTTGCCCTCTTTTATTGGCTTGTGACTGTCTGCCTCTCCTTGTTGGCCTTCCAGACATACTAATGGCCTGCAGGGAGATGTAGCTGCACAAAGCTGGGATATATATATATATACATATATACTGATTATACTGCAGCTAGCAGAATCAACTACCTGCCTGTAGTATTATTAGTATGAGAACACCAGCAATTGTCTTTAGTTAGCTTTAGTTGCACACTGTGCAGAGGACACACTACACAAACTGAAAATACTGCAGCTCCCTGTCGGTATAAGTATGAGAACACCAGCAATTGTATTCAGGTAAGCTTTAGGTGCACACTGTGCAAAGGACACTAAATCAAAATACTGCAGCTCCCTGCCTGTAACTGTTACAGTGATTCTGCCACATCTGTCTGCTCCACCCCTCCTCTTCTTCTTCCTCTATAGCCTCTTCTGCTGAATTGTCCTCTGAAACAACAGTGCTTCCTAAGCGTTCAAGGGGCTACGCAAGCAGTCAGGCTAAGAGATGCCATGCTGTGCTTCAGTTTGTCTGTCTAGGGGACAGGAGCAACACTGGGGCTTTGAGCCTGCCCCTGCAGAGCTGACAGAATCTGAGGTGGTTGACGCCATGGCAGCTTGAGCCAGGAATGGTTGAATGTGACAATGGCACCTACCTTCTCTCCGCCCTCCGATGGGGACACTTGACACATGTTCCATGCTTGGCCCACGTTCTGAATTCAGTGGTGCAGCGTTTCTTGACCAGGTACCCAGGCTTACAAGATCTTCTCAGGAACGCCAGACAAGTCTGTGGGCATTTCCGCCAGTCATACAATGCCAATGCTCAGCTGGCTGACATTCAACAATAATTCAACCTGCCCACCAACCTTCTCATTTGTGACATGCCCACCAGGTGGAACTCAACATTGGCAATGCTTCAGGGGCTGCACACACAGCAAACGGCCATTAATGAGCACCTGTGTGAGTATGGCACCAGGACAGGTTCAGGGGAGCTTGGCTTCTTTTTGCCATGCCAGTGGCTACTGATAAAGGATGCACACGCTTTGTGGAATCATGAACAGGGCACTTGAGGCAGAACGGCAGGAGGAAGAGGAGGACTTCCTTTCCTCTCAAGGTTCCCTTTATGCAGATTCCATTTCTGCGGTCCCGCCAAACACACAGGAGGAAGAGGAGGAGAATTGTGTCAGCATGGATGTAGAGGATAACATGCAGCAGTCTTCAAGGAATGGTTTTCAGTCCCCAGAAACCCAAGGGGTTGTACATGGCTGGGAGGAGGTAGTTCCTGACAATGCCATCCTTAGTGACCCAGAGGACTCAGAATCTCATGCCTCTTCAAACTTACATTGCATGGGCTCCCTTATTCTGCAAAGCCTGCAAAAGGACCCAAGGATTCGTGGTATCAAGGAGAGGGATCACTACTAGCTGGCAACCCTTCTTGATCCTCGTTACAAGGGTAAAGTTGCAGAGTTCATCCTGCCTTTGCAGAGGGAGCAGAGGATGAAACATCTTTAGTAGGGATGAGCCCGATGTTCTAGTCGAACGTAAGTTTGAGTCAAACATCGGGTTTCACCTGTTCGCCAAACAGCGAACAATATGCGGTGTTCGCGGCAAATTCGAAAGCTGCCGGAACACCGTTAAAGTCTATGGGACACTAACATGAAAAATCAAAAGTGTTAATTTTAATTAATAATAAGGCCTATATGCAAGTTATTGTCATAAAAAGTGTTTGGGGACCCGGGTCCTGCCCCGGGGGACATGTATCAATGCAAAAAAACTTTTTAAAAACGGCAGTTTTTTCGGAAGCAGTGATTATTTTTAATGCTTAAAGTGAAACAATAAAAATGTAATATTCCTTTAAATATCGTGCCTGGGGGGTGTCTATAGTACGTCTGTAAAGTGGCACATTTTTCTCATGTTTAGAACAGTACCACAGCAAAATTTTATTTCTAATGGAAAAATTGTAATTTAAAACTAATTGCAGCTGTAATGAATTGTCGGGTCTCTGCAATATAGATACAGATAATTGAAAAAAAGAGCATGGGATCCCCCCGTCCATTACCAGGCCCTTAAGGGGAACCCCAAATCAAAATTTAAAAAAAAATGCGTGGGGGTCCTCCCCAAAATCCATACCAGACCCTTCGGGTCTGATATGGAAATTAAGGGGAACCCTGCGCCAAATTTAAAAAAAATGGTGTAGGGGTCCACCCCAAAATCCATACCAGACCCTCCAGGTCCAAAATCCATACCAAACCATTATCCGAGCACGCAACCTGGCAGGCCGTAGGAAAAGAGGGGGGAGAGAGAGAGCGCCCCCCCGAACCGTACCAGGCCACATGCTCTCAACATAGGGAGGGTGCTTTGGGGTAGCTCCCCAAAGCACCTTGTCCCCATGTTGATGGGGACAAGGGCCTCATCCCCACAACCCTTGTCCGGTGGTTGGGGGTCTGCGGGTGGGGGGCTTATCAGAATCTGGAAGCCCCCTTTAACAAGGGGA
Source organism: Lithobates sylvaticus (assembly GCA_028564925.1). Lineage (NCBI taxonomy): Eukaryota > Metazoa > Chordata > Amphibia > Anura > Ranidae > Lithobates > Lithobates sylvaticus. Next base: position 198,826,589 of record CM053027.1, on the reverse strand, counting down.
CCCCCAGATCCCGGCCTCCCCCCCGTGTGAATTGGTAACGGGGTACCCTATCATTTCTTAAAAAAAGTGTCAAAATGGTAAAAAAGACAAGAGAGCTTGGGACAAGTGCTTTATTAAAAAAAAAAAAAAAAAAAAATGTCCCACAGTGTAAGTTCACGCCACCCGATGGACCTAAAAAGGGAAAAAAGCCGCAACCAACCCTCCTCCATGGGAGGCCCCAACCGTCTGACGCATCTTCACTGTGACAGCTCTTATATAACTAAGGGCGGGGCCAGCCGGTGAGGTAACTGGATGACCCCGCCTCCCTCTGGTACCATGATGACTTCACCTTGGCTTTCCCGTGGCATCAGAGGGGGCGGGGCCACTGGTGACATAAACAGATGACCCCGCCCCCCTCTGACGCCACGGGAAGCCATGGGGAAGTCCCCATGGCATCAGAGGGGGGCAGGGTCACCAGGTTACATCACTGGGTGGCCCCGCTCTCAGTTATATAAGAGCTGTCACAGCAAAGACGTGTCAGACAGCGGGAGCCTCCCATGGAGGCGGTTCGGTTGTGGCTTTTTCGTTCCGTGGGGCGGCGTGAACTTACACCGTGGGACATTTTTATTTTTTATTTTTTGAATAAAGGACTTGTCTCAAGCTGTCTCTTGTCTTTTTTACCATTTTGACACTTTTTTTTTGTGAAATGGTAGGGGTACATTTGTACCCCGTTACCAATTCACACAGGAGGGAGGATCTGGGGATCCCCTTGTTGAAGTTATGATAAGCCCCCTGCCCACAGACCCCCACAACCACCGGGCAAGGGTTGTGGGGATGAGGCCCTTGTCCCCGTTAACATGGGCTACCCCAAAGCACCCTCCCCATGTTGAGGGCATATGGCCTGGTACGGTTCAGGAGGGGGGCTGCTCGCTCACCCCCCCCTCTTTTCCTGCGGCCTGCCAAGTTGCGTGCTCGCATAAGGGTCTGGTATAGGGTCTGGTATAGATTTTGGGGGGCCCCTATGCCATCTTTTTTAATTTTGGTGCCGGGTTCCCCTTAAAATCTTTTGGGATTTTTGGAAGGACCCCTACGTCTTTTTGTTTTAAAATTTGGGGCAGGGTTCCCTTTAATTTCCATATCAGACCTGAAGGGCCTGGTGTGGATTTTAGAGGGACCTCCATGCAATTTTTGTTTTTTAATTTTGATTCGGGCTCCCCTTAATATTCATACCAGACCCAAAGGGCCTGGTAATGGATGGAGGGGGGATCCCATGCCCTTTTTTTTTAATTATCTGTATCTATATTGCCGAGACCCGACAATTCATTACAGCCGCAATCAATTTTAAATTACAATTTTTCCTTTAGAAATGTTATTTTGCTGTGGTACTGTTCTAAACACAGGAAAAATGCGCCACTTTAAAGGCGTACTATAGACACCCCACAGGCACGATATTTAAAGGAATATTTCATTTTTATTGTTTCACTTTAAGCATTAAAAAAATCACTGCTCCTGAAAACACAGACGTTTAAAAAAAAAAATTTGCATTGATACATGTCCCCTGGGACAGGACCCGGGTCCCCAAACACTTTTTTTGAAAATAACTTGCATATTCCTTTAAAATTAGCACTTTTGATTATTCATGTTTGTGTCCCATAGACATTAACGATGTTCGTGTGTTCTGCAGAATTTTTTGCTTGTTCGCATGTTTTGCTGCAAACTGAACAGAAGGGTGTTCTTTCCAGACCCTAAGAGGTTACCATTTCCTGGTCCTGGACAACGTGTTTCTGAGGCTTCGTTTGGTCAGAGGAAGAGCAGTGGAGAAGGTGGCCGGCTGACCGATGCCTTTAAACAATTCTCTAGTCCTCAGCACCCAGGGCTGTTAGTTTTATAGGTCTCCCTTTCCCCCAGATATTGCTGCACCATATCATGTAGACGCTGCCGATTGTTGCTTAAACCTGAGTATCCACTGGGTTACTGGGTCTTGAGGATGGACCACTGGACAGAACTTGCTCAATATGCAATTGAGCTACTGGCCTCTCCTGCATCCAGCGTGCTTTCTGAATGGACATTTAGTGCTGCTGGAGGGTTTGTTACGGATCAAAGAGTGCACCTGTCCACAGACTCAATTGATAGGCTTACATTTATCAAAATTAATCAGTCATGGATCAGCAACTATCAAGCCCCTGATGCTGATGTAACTGGTTGAAGACCGCCTATGCTGCCTATCCTATTCCTGAATCTTGATTATGCTAGCTTCCAACAATATTTATGGTTTAGGGCACCACCAACACCTAAGGCCACATTTTTCTGCACCTGTTTAACAGGTGCATGTCATTCCATTTTTTTTTTTATAATTTTTAACAGCAGGGCCCGTTCCTGTGCCCAACAAGAGTTACAGTGTTCAGGCACCAACAACACCCAAGGAATGATTTTTCAGCACCTGTTTGACAGGGGTATGTCATTTCAATTTTTTTTACACATTTTTAACAGCAGGGCCCATTCCCATACCCAACAAGATTAATTGTGAGCGGTTACAGTGTTCAGGCACTGCCAACACCCAAGGCCCAATTTTTCAGCACCTGTTTGACAGAGGCATGTAATTGACAGGGACATGTAAATCCTGCACCCAACAAGAGTAACTGTGAGGGGTTACAGTGTTCTTGGTGACCTTGAGCCTGGGCTCAGCTATGGATGGGACCCTCGTAAAAAAACACAGTGGTGTCCTGGACAGGAGGCACAGGAGGAGCAAGAGAGGACAGCAGAAGAGAGCACTGCCAGACAAGTCTCCAGGGAAAGGAACAACTGGTCGCAGCCAGGAGGGCTGGAGAGCGACATGCACAGACGTGAGAAAACTGGGGAGGCACGCCTGAGATGACTGGGAGCATGCAGTCTGGGATGGGTGCAGAGCCAGAGGAATGGACTGTGGTGTCATGGGCAGTGGAGAAGAGCAATTGCAGCCAGGAGGGCTGGTAGGGCCTGAAGATGGCTGACTGGGCTCAGTAGCCGCATGTAGGACAGCTAGCACCAGAGACTTTCTATCTTGCTACACTATAGGGGCCCACAGTCCCCGCCTGTAAAGGGCAATTTCTAAGACCTGGCTGTGCCTGTGTCAGGCCTAACCATGCAGTGCTAGCTGTGCCTAGAAGCTCATGCAAGTAGAGTGCTGGAGGAGCTGAGGAGTAATAGTCTGCAGTAAGAGTTGTGCTGGAGGAAGAGAGGCCTCTATATACCTGAGAGTTTATAAGTTGTCCCAATCGATTGTTCTAAAATTCACCAATTGGTTTTTCTAAATGTCTCTGGGCATTCCATTCTTCTGATACCCTATCCAAGTTCAATCCCCTCAATAAAAATATAAAACAAAGCCACAACACTTAGCATCCCCTATGGGGGTATATATATATATATATATATATATATATATATATATATATATATATATATATATATATTATAGTGGAGAGTATATAGTGCCATCAGTGTAGTATATATAATTAATTGCAGAGTATAGCCAATCAGCCTCTAATTTCAGATTGTTCAATTAAGCACTTAAGCCCCGGACCATTTTGCTGGCCAAAGACCAGAGCTTTTTTTGCGATTCGGCACTATGTCGCTTTAACTGACAATTGTGCGGTTGTGCGTCGTGGCTCCCAAACAAAATTGACGTCCTTTTTTTCCCCCAAAATAGAGCTTTCTTTTGGTGGTATTTGATCACCTCTGCAGTTTTTATTTTTTGCGCTATAAACAAAAAACATTATTTTTTACTTTTTGCTATCCCTGAAAAATATATAAAAAAATGTTTTTCCTCAGTTTAGGCTGATACGTATTCTTCTACATATTTTTGGTAAAAAAAAAAAAAAAAAATCGCAATAAGTGTTTATTGATTGGTTTGCGCAAAAGTTATAGTGTCTACAAAATAGGGGATAGTTTTATGGTATTTTTATTCATCGATCAGCGTTTTTTATCATGACTGCAACATTATGGCGGACACATCAGACAATTTTGACACATTTTTGGGACCATTGGCATTAATACAGCGGTCAATGCTAAAAAATTGCATTGATTACAGTAAAAATGTCACTGGCAGTGAACCACTATGTCCTAGGGAGTGATTCTAACTGTGGGGGGAGGGGCTGTGTGGGCTGTGTGTGACACATCACTGATCACCGCTCCCGATCACAGGTTGTGTCATTAGGCAGAACGGGGAGATACTTGTTTACATTAGCATCTCCCCGTTCTTCCTCACCTTGAGACGTTTGTGGGTATCCCCACAAACATCGAGTCTGCTGGACCGACCATTATGGTATTTGTAAATTTAAATAATATCCCCTCTCAAGCGTCTCTTCTCCAAAGAGAATACGTTCAGTGCTCGCAACCTTTCTTCATAACTAACCTCCAAACCCTTTATTAGCTTTTTTGCCCTCCTTTGTACTCACTCCATTTCTAGTATATCCCTCCCGAAGACTGGTGCCCAGAAATGGACAGCATACTCCAGGTGAGGCCAGACCACAGTCTTGTAGAGCGGGAGAATTATTGATTTATCCCTCGAGTTAATCCCATTTTTAATGCATGCCAACATTCTGTTTGCTTTGTTAGCAGCAGGTTTGCATTACATGCCATTGCTGAGCCTATCATCTACTAGGACACCCAGGTCATTTTCCATCCTAGATTCCCCCAGAGGTAGATTGCATTCATATTTTTGCCACCCAAATGCATTATTGTTTCCAGCATGATCCCGTCACACTGGTTCTCTGGGACAGGTTTTCGTACCAGCACGATCCCTTCGCGCTGGTTCTCGCACTGGCTGCAATAGGAAAATGTCACATTTTCCTATAGCAGCGAGTGCAAGAAATAAGCGACAATGTCGCCTCTCTAATAAGACCTGTATGCCTTCAGGGGCATACCAGGCCCTTAGGTCTGGTAGGGATTTTAAGGGTAACCCCCTAAGCAGAAAAAACGGCATGGGGTCCCCCCGAAATCCATACCAGACCCTTATCCGAGCACGCAGCCCGGCCGGTCAGGAAAGGGGGTGGGGACGAGCGAGCGCCCCCCCCCCCTCCTGAGCCGTACTAGGCCGCATGCTCTCAACATGGGGGGGTGGGTACATTGGGGAAGGGGGTGCCCTGTGGCCCCCCACCCCAAAGCACCTTGTCCCCATGTTGATGAGGACAAGGGCCTCTTCCCGACAACCCTGGCTGCTGGTTGTCGGGGCCTGCGGCGGGGGGCTTATCAGAATCTGGGATCCCCCTTTAATAAGGGGGCCCCCCAATCCCAGCCCCACCCTATGTGAATGAGTATGGGGTACATCGTACCCCTACCCATTCACCTGGGGAAAAAAGTCAATAAAAAAAACACACTACACAGGTTTTTAAAGTAATTTATTAGACAGCTCCGGTGGTCTTCTTCCGACTTTGGGGGTCTCCTCCGACTCCTTCGTGCTCTCGGGTTCTTCTCCGCACTCTCCGGTTCTTCTCCTGCTCTCCGGACTCTTCTCCCGCTCTCCGGTTCTTCTTCTGGGCTCCTCCGCTATCTTCTTGCAGCTCTTTTACTAGCGGAGGAGCCCGGTCTCCTCCGTCCTTCTTCCCTCTTCTCTCTTCTTCCGATGTTGACACGATGCTCTCTGCGGCTGAAATGCCTTGTGCGAGGTGCGCGGCGACTTATATAGGCATGGGGCGGGGTCGCCGGGTGATGTCACATGGTGACCCCGCCTCTTATGACGTCACAGTCCCAGGGCTTTTTTTATTGACTTTTTTCCCCAGGTGAATGGGTAGGGGTACGATGTACCCCATACTCATTGACATAGGACGGGGGGCCGGAATCTGGGGGCCCTCTTATTAAAGGGGGCTCCTGAATTCTGATAAGCCCCCCACCCGCAGACCCCGACAACCAACGAACAGGGTTGTCGGGAAGAGGCCCTTGTCCTCATCAACATGGGGACAAGGTGCTTTGGGGTGGGGGCCGCAGGGCACCCCCCTTCCCCAATGCACCCACCCCCCTGTGTTGAGGGCACGCGGCCTGGTACGGCTCAGGAGGGGGCGCTCGCTTGTCCCCACCCCCTTTCCTGACCGGCCGGGCTGCGTGCTCGGATAAGGGTCTGGTATGGATTTTGGGGGGACCCCCATGCCGTTTTTTCTGCGTAGGGGGTTACCCTTAAAATCCCTACCAGACCTAAGGGCCTGGTATGCTCTTGGAGGGGGAACCCATGCCGGTTTTTTATTTTAAATTTGGCGTGGAGTTCCCCCTCAAGATTCATACCAAACACAGTGCCTGGTATTGGCAGGGATCCAAGTCGGATCCCCGCACCAGTGACAGAGACGGGGCTCGCAGGGTGTCAATCTCACCGATAAAAGCAGCGAGGTTGACACAGTATCGCGGGCACCAACTGTATATGGCTTTAAACTTACAATAACGCAATGAAATATATGGCATTAAACTTGCAGTAATGCACACAACTATATGGCAATAATCTTTCAGTAACGCAATGAAATATATGGCATTAAACTTGCAGTAACGCAATGAAATATACAAAGTTAAACTTGCAGTAATGCACAGAATTATATGGTGTTAAACTTGCAGTAACGCAATGAAATATATGGCATTAAACTTGCAGTAACGCAATGAAATATACATATATGGCAATAATCTTTCAGTAACGCAATGAAATATATGGCATTAAACTTGCAGTAACGCAATGAAATATACAAAGTTAAACTTGCAGTAACGCACAGAACCATATGGTGCTAAACTTGCAGTAACGCACATAACCATATGGTGTTAAACTTGCAGTAATGCAATGAAAAATACGGTGTTAAAATGGCAGTAACGCACAGAACTATATGGCTTTTAACGTTGTATATTTCCTTGCATTACTGCAAGTTTAACGCCATATAGTTCTGTGTATTCCTGCAAGTTTAACGCCATATATTTAATTGCTTTACTGCAAGTTTAACTTTATGGCATTAAACTTGCAGTAACGCAATTAAAGATGTGGTGTTAAATTTGCAGTAGTGCAATGAAATATATTGAGTTTAACTTGCAGTAATGCACAGAACTATATGGCATTAAACTTGCAATAAGGCACAGAACTATATGGCGTTAAACTTGCAGTAACACAATGAAATATACAGTGTTAAACTTGCAGTAACGCACAGAACTATATGGAATTAAACTTGTAGTAACGCAATGAAATATACAGCGTTAAACTTTTAGTAATGCAGACAACTATACAGCGTTAGGCCCCATGCACACGAGACGTAGATGCAAACTCTGCTGAACGCGTGCTTTAAAAAGCAGAAACCTGCGTTTAAAAACGCGCGTTTTGCTGTGTTTTCATGCTGCGTTTAGACGCGTTTAGACGCGTTTGCGTCTATAAGCATTTGTACAGATAACATCATATAGACCCTCCCCAAGCTCAGAAAGCATGTATTATTAACTATTTCTGCCATTTTGATCAGAGTGAGCAGCAGCAGCAGAGAGAGCAGTTGTACACTTGCATTTCCCTCTCTTTCTGTGTGTTTTTTTTTTTAAATGGATCCCATATTGAATAGATGTCAGGTAATGCTCCTGATGTTGCTCTTGATGCGGCAGCAATGTCGTTGCAAATTTGCATGAGAGGTCCAGAATCAGAGCTTGTCGATATTGGACCCATCCATTGATGGCACAGCGAATGTCCGTTGGATATTTCACAAACATGTATGCATGTCACAAACATGTATGCATTTCACAAACATGTATGCATTTCACAAACATGTATGCATTAGTGAGTATATATGCTCTATGAACTCTAAACTAATTACGACATTTTAAACCAATTTTTCTAGTATTTTTTATGGTTTACCATCATATTTCTGAGTTTTCTGGTCCAAAAAATTGGGTTCCTTTAAAAAGGCTTATAAACGCAAACGCGGCTAAACGCAGGTGCCTGCGTTTAGCCGCGTTTAGCTGCGTTTTGCGTCTGAAACGCAGCAAAGTGTCTGAACGCATTTTTTTGCTTCTGGAAAAACGAGGTTAAACGCAACTGCATAAAAACGGGAAAAAACTAGACTGTGTACATGGACACATAGGATAACATTGCATGCGTTCAGGTGCAGTTGAAAAAAGTGTCCAACTGCCTCTGAACGCGCGTTTAACAGCGTCTCGTGTGCATGAGGCCTTAAATTTGCAGTAGTGCACAGAACTATATGGCGTTAAAATTGCCATAATGTAATGAAATATACGGTGTTAAACTTGCAGTAACGCACTGAACTGTACAGCATTAAACTTGCAGTAATGCAACTAAAATATACTGTGTTAAGCGCGCAGTAACGCCCAGAAATGTGCTGCGTTAAATGGCACGTAACACACTGAAATATATGACGTTAAACTTGCAGTAACACAATAAATATACTGTATTCAACGGTCACTACACTCACACTGACTGAACCATCCCTACATTCACACTAATGTGAAGATAAATGGTGGTCGCGCTACCCTCACACTGACTGAACTATCCCTACATTCACACTAATGTAAAGATGAACACACACACAGAACTCTCCCTAGATGCACACTAAACTAATATTCTACACTGACAATAGAATCAGAATAGCACACTATAGCACACTAACTGTCTATTAGCACTGAACAGAGCCCTGTTCTATCTCTCTCCACGCCGCTATCACACTACGAATGACCGCTATGGAAAGAATACTTTTATAGTGTGGAGCGGGATTAAGAGCAATAAGCCATGATTGGATACAGTCATGACAGCGTCCAATCATGGCTCTGAGAGTGTTCTGTGCATTGATTGGGCAAAGCTTTTATTTCTTCAGCCAATCAGGGCTTTCAATGCACTGTGCGGCGGCCCAACACATTGTGATCATTTGGCAAACGGGCGAACAGCCAAAGTTCAGGCCGAACTCATGCTCGGCCTAAACCGTTCGCCCATCCCTACTGTACAATATATATGTAAAGTGCTGCATAAATTGATGGCGCTATATAAGTACCTGTAATAAATAAATAAATACATACATATAAACATACTACACTAAGGTATTGACACTTTTCCAATTTGTACCAAATTTGTGTGGCAAGTCTCTAGCAAAAGCAAAGCTGCAGTGCTGAGTCCACAGCAAGAGCTCTGCAAGTTACAGTGACCCCTGTGGTGGGATGGTGATTGAACAACATAACAGCCAAAACTTGCAGCAGACTTGCAGAATGTTTGCAAAGGATGTTGATATGAAGTTATGCAATGCGGAGTTGCTGCAATTGCGCAACAAACTTGTGAAGGCTGGCAAGTCTGTACAATAGCAATGATATTTTAAAGGTGATAAAGATATGATGTTTACCACATGGAGTCTTTTTTTATATGTATGAAATCCTAATTGCCTTTCTCTTCTTGCATTCCAGCCTCTGGTGAACGCCAGCCCATGTTCTCTCTGCCCTCCCGGGGGTGAGTATCCCTTGCCTTTCCCCACTTCCCGGCACACTGAGGAGACCCTGGTTCATTCCAGTGATTCTCCTCTTAGTGCATTCTATTTTCATGCCGCTAGTTGGAACCTTGTGGTGCCGGCGGCGTCCCGTGATCGTCACTGGACACCACGAGCGCCACGATAAATCACGCATGCGCGTGACGTGAGAGCGTCATGCCGTTGCCACAGTGACGACGGCAGCTGTCAGGGTTAACCCTCTGGGAATGCTGAGGGAGTCACACCCCAGCTGCCTTGATTGGCGGCTTAGACACAGGGGAGTTCCCAGGGGAGAGGGTTAGGAGCACCGGGCCAGCTTATCCCTATCAGCTTAATTGCGAAACACTATAAAATACTACAGCCTTCATTTGATCTTAGAGAGATCCCTGGATGACTGCCAAAACACTGCTAGTCTCATAAACATCATTATATGGCAACCGTTACCAACGGACTAATAAGTATGTTCCGTTTATCTGTTTTTTTAACGTTGCATAATTTATCCTGTACCAGCATTAAATAGAACTTCTATTCTTGAAGTTTCACAGACACAGAAGTATTGCATATATCAGGGATGGAGGCACATGAATATCTGAAATGTGGCTATCACACCGGGGCTCCTTATCTCCCCCTTTACTTGATTTTGTCTTACTTTTGGTTCATATTTATTTGGTCACATTTTCACCATTATATTCCTACCAACCATCGATATCCCTTTGCCATTTACAGATCTGTGGGGTCTGGGGTTGTCCCTGTGTCTGTATCGTCCAGGAGCTGCGATGTTCTCTGGGTGCCCCTCCTCTCCCCCTTCTTGTCATGTACACACGGGGGGTAGGGCGGGCTAGTCCCATTGCACATCGGTGCCATGCATCACGCTGGACATGTGACGCTTTCCCCATGCGCAGCACCACTGGCGTGTCTTTTCCATCTCATAGCTGGCTCGAAAGGAGCCTTTGTGCGCCAATGTGGGCAACATGGCCGCTTCGGTGGAAGCCCTCCTCTCATTGAGCCATGCCAGCGTGACGCTGGTGGGTGGACCCCCGGGTGAGCTTGTCACTTACACATACCCCTGCTTGAATATGTTGGTTCAGCTGTCTGCTGGTTGTGGTTGTAGGGTCACGTCAGCTCTCTATTCCTTCTAATTGGAATCACATCAGGTACTTGTTTTGCATTCAGTGGTTTTGGCAGGCACTTTCTTGTCTCTCTTGGTTCATGACTTCATGACTTCTCTCCCATTCTTGTTTTTCTGGGTAGTTTTATGCACATCTGTTCTCTACCTTCAACATCACTGTGCACCTAGCTGTACTGCTCACCCTTTGGCTTCCCCACACCCACGCACTTTTCATCACTCTAGCTCCCAATAGGCTGTCACTAGTCACAATGGATTATCCCAATATGTTTATTCACCATTTATCTTAATTTAGCTACTCATCTTTCACAGACACCTTGGAGTTATCACTACTTGTCATGACACCGTGGACTTCCTGTTCCAGTGGGGACTTGTGGGCTTGCTCCGCCATGTGGGCCTTTACCACCTCAGCTCCCAGCACAGACATTTTAGATGTTCCCCAGCCACCCAGTATCCAGTTCTGGCACTTGAAATGTGATGTAAGTAGGGGAATGGAGATTTTCTTCCCTTCTACTGCCCCCCCCCCCTTTGCTCCTTTTTTCTACTCCCCCAATCATTGGGGTTAATATAGATTCATTTTTGTATATTTATTGTTCTTTACAGAATTGTCCATTGCCTCTGCTCCTGATGATGTGTTATTTAACTCCGAAATGCGTCAAGCTACTTAAGATGCATGTATATATGACGTGACCTATGATGGAATTTACCTGTGAAATTATGTTTTATTTTATCCTGTTATGAAGCAATATTGGCATATGCCATTCCACACAATTTAGTGTCCTATATATCTCTTTGTACCAGATGTTATGCATTTGTTCTTAGTTTTTACATTAGCACAATATTTTTTACTGTAATGCTCCTTTTTTAACATACTATGCTATGACAATGATTGTTCAATAAAAATATATTTATATCTACGTCTGTTTTTTTCCATGTGCCTCACTCAAAGTCCCAATTTTCCCCTGTTTTATTCAAATTAGGGATGGAGACGTCTCTCTCCCCAAGGTGTTTCATTTAAAGTCCCAACTATTCTCTTTATGTGTAGCAGTTGGAGGACAATGTCATTCTTAGTACATAAGTGTCAATGATAAAACTGCCTGAAAAGAAAGTTTTTTTTTTTTTTACTGGAATGAATTAGAATGGGATGCTGTTGTATATAAGCTACTTCTAAAAGAAAAAAAAAAACATCCCACAGCTGAAAATGTGATGCCAGTGTACAGCTTTAAAGGCTAATTCTACCTTTTGCATAAGATATATTAAATGCACCCATATTGCAAATATGTTTTAGCATTGGAGAATGCAAAGCATTGCAAACCATGATCGGTGGATTCAGGTTTAAATGTTAGGCAACGCTAACCTATTGGATGTACAGTAAGTTTGTTACTTACAGAGTGTTTTTTTCTCCCACCTACCTTATTCTCCCTAAGAGACGAATAAAGGAAGAACTATTTGTTACTTTAAATGCATGTAAAATAATAAAAAAAAAAATGCCTACATTGTTCTTGCAAGAACACGGGGGTTAAACAATTATAATAACAAACTTTATATTAAAAGACCAGCACTATTTAATAAAAAATAAGCTTAAGCCTCATACACACGATCGGACCGTGGAACAACTTTCCCGTGGATTTTTGTACAAAGGGCGTTGGCCCCAAGTTGGTATTGCATACACACGATCGGACTTTTTAGGCAACAAACATGAACGTAGTGACGTTTCAACATACTGACGACACTTCAAAAGAGGATGTTCGAATACTCCAGAGCCACCTTTGGTCAACATCTATATTGTCTGATCTTTTGCATTGGTTCTGAGCATGCGTGTTTGTACTTTGTACAAAAGTCCATTGGTTTTGTGTACACACGGTCGGACTTTGGTCCATCGGACTTTTGCTGGCAGAAAGTTGGTCCATTCGCACAGCCAACAAAAGTCAGATGAAACCTGGAAAAAGTGGGTCTGATGGAGCGTACACAGGGTCGGATGTTGGTCCAAAACAGCTAATTTGCATGTTGGTTGTCAAAAAGTCTGATCGTGTGTACGGGCCTTTAGATAGATGTAAATATTCAAACAATATTTCTGACAATATAAACACAGCCCAAAAGTAAAAAAATTGTACATATTTGCCCAGACATGAAAGAGTAAATTATAGCAGTGTCACAAAGTCTCATACATACAGCATAACATTTTTTACTGAAAAAAAACCCTATGTGTGTGTATAACTTTTTTCTAATAGGCAAGCTTTGATTTGAATGTATAGTTTGAACCAAATCAATAGTAGCATAATAATACTCAGCATGCTTTATAATTTTTATATCATTAGTCTTCATTTTCCGCTCCCCATGCATCAAAATCTTACAACGTGCTCGTAAAATTTATTTAGTATTCCATGAATTCTTTATCAGTTTCATTTCATAATGATTCACAGCGGCCCTTGCCAGGGCCCTGGTGTCAAAAAATCAATAAAACCAAACTCTTTTCCTGATGGCGGCTACAAGGGATCTATTGTAGGGGAATTATGATTTATGTCTGGGCTGCACTACAAGCAGCAGCAAGCGACACGCGAGCTCTCAGCTGAGATGTTCGCCAATAATGATTTATGCTTCAGTTTTTCCCTATTCCCCTCCTCCACTTCATAATAAAGCCTCCCCTTATATATCTTTGTCACCTAGCACTTAAACTGGTCATCTGCTGTACGGTATGTCAGTACTACCACAGAAGGCTTCTGCCTACTGATAGTGTTTATTATAGGCAGCATCTTGTATATCGAATCTTATGATTACCTGTTTACCATATAATGTAACATCAACTGTTTTCATAGAATAACAATTAGTGTTTTGTTACAACACAAAGCAGTAAAGGGTCAAATAAGTAGCATATGATAAAACAATATCAGAGCTTTTATGTGCTACAATATTTGACCTATACCCACATTTGCTGTAAATGTTATAATATTAAAGACCAAAGTATAGTTCCTGACTTTTCATATGGGCCATGGGACTATATCCCCTTCACACATGTTTCCCAAATCTGGCCCCCTAACAAATGGTCACCTCTTCAGCTGCTGATACCATTGTCCTAGTCAAGCAATCCTGCAGATGGCAGGATGTACCCAACACTGGATGCACAACCCCAGAAATCCATGAACAAAAACTCCTGGCCTCGATCCCTGCCCACTCATGTGCAGTCTGTTCTGTCTTTTGTAAATATCTGGGACAGTGCATCCAGAACTTGGTCCATCCTGCCATCATGCCATGGATGGGGAGGATAATTCATTAGCAGCAAAAGGGGTGGGCATTTTTTTGAGGAATGGAACACAGTGCTTTAATGTATTGGGAACATTGTAGTGCACAGAAACCTTTTACGGAAGTGCAATTTGTGCCTAAATGTGCACCTCCCTCTTTGAGGGGGCTATTTTTGAGAAGGCAGCATAAAGGTATGTTAAAATGTAAAAATATATTAAGGTACAATAAAAAAATCCCAATAAGCAAATATTGATTGGTTTACGTGAATGTTATAGCAGCTACGAACCAAACTAAATATCCTAGATTTTTTTTTTATTAAAGGCAGCGATCAGCAACTTATAGTGGGACAGCAATATTGCGGCAGAAATCTGACACTTTGTGGGAACCAGTCACACTAATACAGTGATCCGTGCTAAAAATATGCACTGTCACTGTACTAATGACACTGGCTGGGAAGGGGTTAAACATCCAGGGCGATTAAAGGGGTAAATGTGTGCCTAACCAGTGTTTTTGTGTTTACTATGTGCTGTTTTTACTAAGGGATGTCATGGATTTTATTTCCTGCTTTGCAGGGAAACAAAATCCACCACACCCCTGCTGACAGTTCAAAGCTCTGCCTCGTTTTTCGGTGTCTCTCTTCACCGATAAGCGGGTGCCAGTGGACATCCATTGGCCAGCACCCGCTGATCAGCTTGGGCTGTGTCTGACGCCCCTGCACGACCCCTACCCGGAATCACTAGGTACGTGATCTGGCACAGTAGAGCCACTTAATATTCCCCAGACACAGATTATTTTGACCAAAAAAAAAAAAGACAGCTAGTGAATGTACAAAAAAATAACATGAACAAAATTAAAAGTGCACTGAGACAACCAAGCAATATGTCAAAGCAAATAGTATATCATAAAAGGTAGATATATTATTTTTGTTGTGGTTTCCTTTTAAACCAGGGTGTCTGATCATGCAAAAATAAAAAAATTGTGGTCAAAAAGACTGCAATTCCAGTGGTATTTGGCAAAGTATCACTTAAAAAATGTAGAAGGTTGAATATGCTTGTAGAGTAGATAAAACATAAGTAAATTAAAGGTTACCTGTGTTCGCTTCAGTCATCCTATTGTTTGCAGGAGAATAATTTGTAAACCAGAACTGAACAAAAAAGGGTTATTCCAACCAAAGCACTAATACCTGATGCTAATGGGAACCAGGTCTTTAGTGACGTGATATTCAGGAGGTAGTGTCTGCATTTGGTGGAGAAAGGTCTTTTTACTTTTTTTTTTTTTTTATTAAAATTTTCATAATAAAGTTACAAACATTAAAACAGAGTCAACAGTCAGCACTACAATACACCAGCACCAGTGAACAGTTCCAAACCATACCAGTGACCAGTTTCTTGTAACTAAGGAAAATAAAGCACACCCTTACAGAGTCAAATCGCATCACACCAGGGATATCGACAGGTTTTGGGCCAGGTGCTCACCAAGGCTTGCATATAGTTAGCATTTTGCCCACAGTATAAACTTTTAACCAAAAAGCAGTTAATCCAAAGCAATAGCACTATGATGCATCCAACCACCCCATGCCTTTTCAAATTTAGTTTGTAGCCCTCTACTAAATACGTAGCTTTTTACAGCGGTAAGGTATTATTTATTAATGCCTTCCAAGCCACAATGGTAGGGGCCACTGGTTTCTTCCATGACAAAATGATAATTTGACATGCATGATACAGAAGCGGGGTAAGTAGTGTATGGATCACATTTTTGGGTGCCAACAGGTCCACCAGTCCCAACAAACATACTGCTATGGAAGGTCTGATTATAATCATCATAACTGACTTGACACAGGAGAAAGGCATTTTTAAAAGGTCAGCAAGAAGGTTATATGAATATCACGAATGTGTCTACTTCTCCATGTCAATATACACACCCGGGATGTCAAAATCAACAGCTCAGATTCCTGTACACATAATAAGCACAAATTTGAACAAAGAGCTGGAATCTGATAACATTCCTTCACAATACTTTATTTTGTAATACATAAGTGATCTAAGACATCCAAACAAACCCAGCAAAACTTGTTTTGGTCAAAGCCTAATGCCCTGTACACGCGATCGGAAGTTCCGCCAGCAAAAGTCAGATGAGAGCTTTTGGTCAGAAAATGTGAATCGTGTGTATGCTCCATCGGACTTTTGCTGGCGGAATTTTGGCCTGCAAAAGATGTAGAGCATGTTCTCAATTTTTCGGTCGGAAAAAGTTCAGAAAAAAAAATTCCGTTCGTCTGTACAAATTCCGATGCGCAAAATTCCTACGCATGCTCGGAAACAATTTGACGCATGCCCAGAAGCATTGAACTTAATTTTCTTGGCTCGTCACAGTGTTGTACGTCACCGCGTTCTTGGCGGTCGAAATTTCAGAGAACTTGTGTGACCGTGTGTATGCAAGCCAAGCTTGAGCGGAATTCCGTCGGAAAAACCATCCAAGTTTTTTTCCGACGGAAAATCCACTCGTGTGTACGGGGCATAAGTCATAGATAGTTGAATTAGTCAGCTGAAATGTGTTAGATTCTGTTGGGTTCTGCTGGATGTCCCAGATTGTTTATCTTTTACCAAATAAAGTATTTTGAAGGACTGTTATCTGACTCCAGCTCTCTCTTCAAAGAAGGTTATATGGAACAGAAAATAAGTTGCTCCCAATCCTTTTTGAAATGGCTTACTTATTCACCAGTGCATTCAAGTTGGTAAAAAGCTAAAGTAAATGTGTATTATAATAACCTAATAATTTACTATATTGTTGAAAATAAGACCCAGGGTTGGACACATTTTAATTTCTCTATGTGTATTATTAGTAGAGGAGCATAGGCTTCTCCATTCCTCATACTTGTCAGTCAACAGTTGAGAAGTATAAAGGATCCAAACCAAGTGCTGGCTGTAATATGATATCTAATATAATTCTAAGTATGGTTAATTATGCAATTATTAATTTATCATATTGGTTATTATACCAAACATGGTTCTATAGATCTCCCTGGGAGATTATTTTATTTTCATTAAATTCAAAATTATGTTACCTCAGCTTTATGCATGCATGCAGGGGTCAAGTCCTGGGGAAAAAAAAAGTGTGGGAACTCCCACCCAAGATCCACTCGCCCACCAAAAAAAAAAAATGATACGCTCATATGAACGAACGCTTCAAAAGTGGTATTTTTCATCCAATTTTCGTATTGTTTATTTCGTAGCTTAACTGTTAGTACATAGGGAAAAACAATCCTCAATAAACATAAATACAGTAATTCTCTGAATAATCAGCATTCATTCAATTGTGCTTCCATGCAAATGTGAACATCATGTTCTGATCTTTATTGGGGAATTGTATTTTGTATATAGAGTGTTTATGTGGTGAGTTTACAATTTTCATTGAACAGAGTTTGGATAACACAGGGTTAAACGGAAGGATCATAAATTAACTGCACATTATCTGGGCAGAATGATTGGGGAGATAGTGATGTGTTCCTGCTTAGGAGATATATGTTAGCTTGGGGGGCTGCAAACTCTGCAGGGCTCCAGCACACACACGCTGCTATTCCAACCCTTCACATATTTCCACACAAACTTCCCTCCTGGCATTAAACTTTGCCAGGTATTGTGCTCAGCTTACCACCCCAAACTGATGTTCCCCCCTCAGCTCACCTCTCTCCCTGCATGTCCTGTGAGCAGAATAGCTGTGCTCCTCCTCTGGGTTCTCTCATCATATGGCACTGAAGATAGAGGAGGGGGGGATTCAGCAGGACACACAGAGCAAGTATGCAGGAGACTGGGGGGGGGGGGGGGGCGAGGAGACAGAAAATCAGAAGGGGCCGGCGGAGAGGAGCGCATCATGAGAGGTCTGACTAAATACAATCTCTTAGCAGCAGGGACCTGATCTACCTGTCAGCTAGCTGTGATTGACAGGCAGATCAATGCGGAAGCTGTCATGGGGCCCCCTACTGGCAATGCCTGAATGGTCAGGTGTGCGGCACTTACTATTGCGAGCTGGGTCGGCAGCTGCTGGTGTAGCACCTGCCACACAGCTCGCATACTTCAAAGTCTTGCAGGACACGGCTGCTAAAGGGAACTGAGTTCCTGTTGTGTAAAAAGTACAGGAACTCCGTTCCCATGCATTCCCACAGGACTTGAGCCCTGCATGCATGTACAAAATGTGTGTGTTCACTGCAGCCTGCGAACAGTGAATACAGCTATTAATAGGGTCAATATTATAGTAAGCACCATTATCACTCATTTACTTATTGAATAACAGGTAGTGGCAGAAGCTATCCAACCCAGGGAAAATACAGGCAATGCTTACCAGCAAATATTCAGAATTTTTTTTTATAAATTTGGTTTTAAGTCATAGATACTGTATGTTGTAATTTGAGATGTTTACATGATTGACATTTTAAATTAAACCTCATTTACTTTATTAAAACAGTTTTCTAATCAAAGGAAAGCACTTACAACCTTCATACCTAATCGTTACAGTAATAGAAAAAAGTGACAATGCATTTGAAAACCAATCAGTATTACTACATAAATCCATTTAAATATATTGTAATGCCTAATATTAATATAATGGGGGGAGGTAATAGGCATTCAGCAGACATCCTCTAAGCATCATATTCCAGGCTGCTAAGAAGGGCAGATGCAAGGACATCTAATTTCCACCTTCCAATCCTCTCCATCTAGTGAAAAAGATTGCCCAGCAGTCAAAAATCAAAGTCACACTGTCCTGGTGAGAGCCGGAATGGTAACAGGTCTTAACATGCCAGGAGAACAGACATGCAAGCAAGTGAAAATTTGGTCTCTGCTAGGTGAGGAAAGTCACAGCACACATACAGTATATATATATATATATATATATATATATATATATATATATATATATACACACACACAGAATTATATATTTTTGATTGAGTGCTCATTTACAATATTTCTTGAAAAATAGTAAAAAAATAACTTTTATGCAACAAAATGTGTGTGCAATATTGAAAAAATACAATGTTTTTAATAAGTTACTGTATACATATAGTATATGTTTACAAAATGTTGGATATTATATCAGTCTTTATTTGTTATTTTTTTTTTTAGGGTTTTTGTAAATGTATGGCCAGTTTTCAACTATGTGGATATTCTGTTAAAACTCTAATTTATAAAATCACTATAGACCAGAGTCAATAAAAGATAGGTCAGAATATATATTAAAGCCTGTCTGGGCATGAGATCCTCCCTTCCAGAACACGCACCCCACCTGGAACACTGGAAAGATGAGCTGTGTGTCACAGTCTAGACTACATATTTCTGTTTGTGCATTTCTTACCTCCTTGCTGCAGTGTTTGCCTGGTCTTCTCATTCCTTTTACACGTGTTGTTGGCTTCTGCACTCACCTATAGCACTGTAGATTGAAAAGGAAAGGTAATTTAAGTCACAATTGTATATAATATCTTATTATTATTATTATTATTTTGCTTTTTTTTTTTTTTTCACGAAAGTGAAGTTACCCTTTAAGGTATTTCCAATATGAAATTGGGCTTTCATTTTAAACAACATTAATAATTATTAAAAGGAATAAAAATTCTCCCAAAACTTCACGCTAGTGGTAAATGTGTACTCCAGGAGACTCATTTCCGCACAGATAGCATTCCGGTGTGTTCACGTAAACATTATTCTCAATGGTTCCATAGTACAATGTTGGGCTCCAAAGCAAGAGGGGTATCCATTGCCTGTCACAAACATTTGCCGATACATTACTTGAATCACAAAGCGGACCCAAACGGTAGATATCTTTTCTTAAAGATCAAAATATGGAACAAAATTTTCACAATTGCAAATCTCTATATTCCAAACCAAGCCCAAACTATAATAATTTCGAGGTATCTTAACCTTCTAGCTGATTTTGCAGAAGGTACTGTCCTTGTAGGGGGGGATCTCAATCTCGCTCTTGATCCTACACTAGATACATCAGCTCAAAGATCAAATACTTCGCACTCCCGCTTGAGAGCACTTAAGAAAAAACTTTTTGAACATAGGCTACTTGACCTATGGCGGATCCTAAATCCCAAAGATTGTAATTATACTTATTTCTCCCTAGCTCATAAAACATACAGCAGGTTAGATTACTTCTTAACAGGTACTAAAGTACTAAAATGGCACCCGCAAATGGAAATAGGATTATTTATCTGGTCCGACCATTCTCCAGTATTCTTAACAATAACCCCCTCCCAGACGCAGGGGACAAACTGGTCCTGGCGCCTGAATGATAAACTTATGACAGACCAAACTTGCCATAGGGCAATTTTGGCTGCAATCGACAATTTTATTACAGACCATGAACAAGATGAAACTGCACTCCCTATAAAATGGGAAGCTCTCAAAGCTCTCAACACGGTTCGCGCCTAAAGAAAGAAAAGTCCAAAAAAATTGAAATAACTTTGTCAAAACTCAGTTTGATAGAAACTCAACACAAAACTCATCCCTCGGCAGAATTATTAGCTGACATAACACACACAAGGTCATCTTTATTACAGATTTTTGACACCTACCATAGCTTATACCAACAAAGGAGGGCTATGGGCATGTATAGATACGAGAACAAATGTGGGAGATTGTTAGCTAATAAATTGCATCCACGACTTTCCCAAACTTTTATACCATGCATAAAAAATCCATCGGGAGAGCTTACATCGGATCCACTAACCCTTCAACAAACTTTTAAGGAATACTTTTCGGCTTTATATAATTTGCCCCCACCATCCTCTCTAAAAGAGAATGATATTGAAAGCTACGTACGAGAAAACGCAATACCAATAATAGATGATGATAATAAGATCCTTCTGGACTCACCCTTCTCTCAAAAGGAACTACTAGATGTAATTACTAACATACCAACAGATAAAAGTCCAGGCCCGGACGGTTTCACCCCAAAATTTTATAAAACCTATTTAGAACAGTTATCCCCATTTATGCTTCAAGTATTTAATTCAATCTCCCTCAATAACCAATTCCCAATTCAGTCTTTGGAATCGCATATAACCTTGATCCCAAAACCAGACAAGGACCCAACACTATGCTCTAGCTATCGACCGATATCTCTGATTGGGGTAGATATAAAAATCTATGCCAAATTGATAGCGCTTCGCCTTCAACCTCTCCTCCCTGGTCTAGTACATACAGACCAGGTAGGATTTGTCCAAGAAAGAGAAGCACGTGACAACACGATTAAAACTCTTTTATTAATGAACCATGCCAAAACAGCTAAAATACCAGTATGCCTTTTCTCAGTCGATGCAGAAAAGGCATTCGACCGGGTAGGATGGCCCTTTCTCAAACAAGCATTAATACAAACAGGTCTGGGGGTAAATATATTGAATAAAATTATGGCGCTCTATACCAGCCCAGCGGCAAGGATAAAGATTAATGGATCACTGACAGCGAGGTTTAACATACAAAATGGCACACGCCAGGGATGCCCACTTTCCCCTTTACTTTATGTTTTAGTGATGGAATACTTGGCAACAGCAATTAGACAGAACCCGTCCATAACCGGCATAAAAATTAAGCAAAAAGAAGTAAAGCTAGCCTTATTTGCTGACTATATATTACTATATGTTACTAACCCTCTTATCTTACTACCTTCTATAATATCCGAATTCCAGCGTTTTGGAACTTTGAGTAATTTTAAAGTAAATATCCAGAAATCAGAAATCCTTAATATATCACTTACATCAAAACAAATTATAGCTATAAGAAACAACTTCTCGTTAAAAATTTGTTCATCAGCATTGAAATACTTAGGTATTAAGATTCCTTCAGACCCATCCCACTTATATTCAATGAACTATATTCCTCTCTTGCAATGTACTCTACTAGACCTGAAAAAATATGATGCTAAACAACACTCATGGTTTGGGAGGATTAATATATTAAAAATGGATATAATACCGCGCTTCTTATACCTTTTTCAAACTATCCCTGTACCTATCCCTAGATCTTTTTTCTCAAATCTACAAACAGCTTTTATAAAATTCATCTGGGGATATAAGAAACATAGATTACACAAGAAACTATTATTAGCCCCCAAAAACAAAGGAGGAGTGGGTGTACCTGATTTGTATTATTATTATGCCTCGGCAGTTTTGACTAGACTAGCGAACTAGTTCCATCACTCCAAAATTAAACAATGGGTATCAATAGAGCAGGGGTTGAATCAACTGGATCTTAAGGTACTACCTTGGTTAGATCTATCTACCAGAGATATCGGTCGAGAGCTACAAAAAAATATGCCCCCCCTTACATCTCACTTATTGAAAATTTGGGTAAAAACAGTTGTACAGTTAGAACTGTCCTCTTTTGACGGACCAATGACCCCGTTATTTGGCAACCCTAACTTCCCGCCGGCAGTAAATCGTACACATTTCCTAATATGGAACAAAGAGTCCCACCCAAGATTGGGCCAGACTCTTTATCAAGGAAGAATTCCTCCCTTACAAGACTTATTTCCCAAGCAACAACTGTCATGTATACAAAGGTTGGAATATTGGCAATTAACTTAATTCTGGTCTTCTATTCAATCTAATAGATCCTTATATAGAGAGCTAACCCAAGTTGAAAGTCTCCTGTTACAAGATTCCAAACCAAAACACGTTCTCTCAAGGATATATAAGACGCTTATCACAAAATATTATTCTGAGCCATCGGAATTTATAAATAAGTGGGAGAAGGAGATTAATGTTTAATTTGAGGCTGAAGAGTGGGAGAAGTCGTTTAATCTAACCCATTGTCTATCAACAGCAGTTAAAGCACAGAAAAACAAGCTATAAGCTTCTTTCAAGGTGGTATTGGAGCCCAGTAGCACTACAGAGTATATATCCAGACAAATCAGACATATGTTGGCGTTGCCAAACAGATAGGGGCTCACTACTCCATATCTGGTGGGAATGCCCTCTAATTCACAGTTTCTGGGAAAAGGTCACACAAATATATACTACAATCACAGGGGAGGTAATACCTAATACACCTCAAGCTACCCTTCTCTCTATCTTACCAGATACATATAAAAACATAAAAAAAAAAAACATAAAAAAAAGTCTTCTCTGTCACTGGTTGACAGCAGCAAGACTGGTTATACCGAGGCACTGGCAAGAATTATCCTCTGGTGGATAGCCCTTCCATTTTACTAAAAAATTGAAGCTGACGACCCACCTTCCTGCAGCCAAGTAACGACTCTACCTCGTATTCTTCCACTCCATCAATTGTTATAGGTGGAGGAGGAACTTCTTCTCTGTTTGGGAAAGGACTGGGGACCAAGGGTCTCAGTAGGGAGGCATGAAATACTGGGTGTATTCTGTAGGAACTGGGTAAGGCAAGTTCAAAGGCCACAGGGTTTACCATCTTCTTTATTTCGAATGGTCCAATGAACTTGGGACCCAACTTCTTTGCAGGACACGCGATCTTAAGATGGGTAGTTGCCAGCCATACCTTCTCTCCAATCTTGAAATGAGGATTCTCCTTCCTCCCCTTGTTGTGATACTTTTTATATCCTTCCTGGGCGTGTTGCATGGCGTCTTGAAGTCTTTTGAAGTTGGTTTGAATGTAACTTATCCGTTCTTGTACAGCGGGCACCCGTGATTCAGAGACAACATTAGGGAGAAAAGATGGATGAAACCCAAAGTTAGCCCAAAACGGAGTCTGATTTGTGGTCGAATGGGAAGAGTTATTATATGCAAATTCTGCAAAAGATAATAGGGAGGACCAGTCGTCTTGTGCGGAAGAACAGAAACATCGTAAGTATTGTTCAAGAGTTTGATTAGTGCGTTCAGTTTGTCCATTACTTTGTGGGTGGTAGGCAGATGAAAGACAAATGTTGATATCCAAGGTTTTGCAAAGTTCTTTCCAAAATTTTGAGGTGAATTGTGGGCCCCTATCCGAGACGATGCTCTTGGGTACCCCATGGAGTCTAACAACCTCCTTGACAAAAATGTTGGCGGTCTCCAGGGCAGAGGGAGTGCCGATCATGGGCAAAAAGTGACTCATCTTGGACAGCCGGTCCACTACCACTAGGATAGTGGTGAAGCCTTGTGATGGAGGTAATTCCACGATGAAATCCATCGAAATGTCGGCCCAAGGTCGTTCTGGGATGGGTAGAGGCCTTAGTAACCCCCATGGCTTTGCTCTAGGACCCTTGTTTCGTTGACATGTAATACAGGAGGATACGTATTTTTGGCAGTCACTTCTCTAGCCTGGCCACCAAAAGGTGCGAGAGATATGTTCTGCTGTTTTCTGTACCCCAAAGTGCCCAGCTAGTTTATGATCATGTAGAGCTTTCAGGACTACAGGTCTCACCTCTGTAGGGACGAAAATCTTGTCTTGGAGCCAGAATAAACCTTCACGTCTCTCTAGGGTGTCCAGGATGGAATCCTTGCAGTGAGCCGAAGCGGTGGATAGAGTGGAGATCAGGTCAGTAGGTGTGAGTAGTAGAAAGTTCTGAGGAGTAAGAATGGTGCTGGGTTCTGATACCTGCGAGGACTCTGGGAAGATACGGGATAGAGCATCTGCCTTGCCGTTCTTTGACCCTGGCCGATAGGAAATGTGGAATGTGAACCTTGAAAAGAAGAGTGCCCAACGGGCTTGACGGGGTCTTAAGCGTTTAGCAGTGCGAAGGTATTCAAGATTTTTATGGTCTGTAAAAATGGTAATTGGGTGGACTGCTCCTTCGAGGAGGTATCTCCACTCCTCCAGCGCGGATTTAATGGCCAATAGCTCCCGATCACCAACGTCATAGTTCTTCTCGGCCGGATTGAGCCTTCGGGAGGCGAAGGCCACTGGGTGCAGCAGGGCTTTCGGCCCATGGCGTTGGGAGAGGATGGCGCCTGTGGCTGACTCCGAGGCGTCCACTTCCAGGACGAAAGGTAGCAGTGGGTCTGGGTGCCGTAGGATAGGAGCAGACGTGAAGAGGGTCTTTAGTTTGACAAAAGCTTCCTGGGCCTCCTGGGACCACTGAAAACGGCTGTGTAGGCGGGTCAGTTGGGTGATTGGGCTCACAATGGCAGAGAAACCGGCGATGAACCTCCTGTAAAAATTGGCGAAACCGATGAATCTCTGTACAGCTCTTTTATCCTTAGGGGGTGGCCAGTCTACCACTGCCTTGACCTTTTGTGGGTCCATGGAAGTGCCTTTAGTGGAGATGATGAACCCCAGAAACTGTACGGTAGATCTTTCAAACTCGCATTTCTCAGCTTTAAGATAGAGCTGATGGGCTCTGAGGATGGTGAGGACCTTTCTGACATGTTCCCGATGTAGTTCCAGAGTGGGTGAAAAAACGAGAATGTCGTCTAGGTACACGACTAAAAAGTCATCCAAATATTTTCTAAAAATGTCATTAACCAGGTGCTGAAAAGTGGCTGGAGCATTACATAGGCCAAATGGCATCACCAAGTATTCATAGTGGCCAAAGCGAGACCTGAAGGCCGTCTTCCACTCATCCCCTGCACGGATTCTGACAAGGTTGTAGGCACCCCTTAAGTCGAGTTTAGAGAAAACTTTAGCTGACCGGAACCGTTGGAAGAGTTCAGGAATAAGTGGTAGAGGATATCGGTTCTTGATAGTGATTTTATTAAGTTCTCGATAATCAACGCAGGGCCTGAGTGAACCATCTTTCTTTCCAACGAAGAAAATACCAGCCCCTGCTGGAGAGGTGGATGGCCGGATAAAGCCCTTCTCGAGATTCTCATCAATATAGGCCTTGAGGGCCTTTAGTTCGGTCTCTGACAGAGGAAATATGCGCCCAAAGGGAATTGCGGAGCCTGTGAGCAATTCGATGGGGCAGTCATAGGCCCGATGTGGTGGTAGATGGTCGGCCTTCTTTTTGTCAAAGACATCTTTAAAGTCCTGATAGACCGGGGGAATGTGTTGAAGATTCTCTGATGTCGAGATGACCGATAGGACAGAGCAGGGAGTTGGAGAGATGCAGTGTTGGTGACAATATGGTGATGAGAAGGAGACCTCCTTCCTATTCCAATGAATTTGGGGGTCATGAGCTTGCAGCCAGGGAAGTCCAAGGATAATTGGAAACATTGGAGAAGATATAAGATCAAACCGTAGAAACTCTTGGTGGCCGGAATCTGTGGTGGTGAGGATAGGTGAAGTCTCCTGAGTTACTGGACCAGATTGTGGAAGGGACCCATCAGCTAAATGGACCAATAGAGGATTTGCCTTGTTGAAGCAAGGAACGTGCCATTCCTTGGCGATAGAGATATCCAGGAAGCAGCTGCAAGCCCCTGAGTCAATCACGGCTGGTAGCCGGATCTTCCTTCCCGCTAGCTGTAGGGAGACAGAAAGAGTCACATAAGTTTGGGCCCGATTGACGGCTTGACAATTCATGAAAGGCTGAGGTGGCAACTTACTAGGCCGGATGGGACAATTCAGGAGGAAATGTCCTGAACCCCCACAATAGAGGCACAGATTGGATCTCCGTCTTCGTTGCCGTTCTTCCTGGGTAAGGCGGGGACGGACTAAACCCAACTGCATTGGTTCCCCTTCAGGGGCCGATGGACCGGATGGGACGGTCGGGTAAGCAGCTGGCATCCTTGGGGAAACCCATATTGGTCGGGACCCTTGTATACGTTCTGAGCGACGTTCCCGCATACGTCGATCCAGTTTGGTGGCTACCTGGATCAACTCCTCCAACGAGGTAGGAGGCTCCACCCGGGCTAACTCGTCCTTCAGACTCTCCCTTAATCCCAGTCGATACTGGTAGAGGAGGGCTGCCTCATTCCAGGTGGTATCGGCAGACCATTTGCGGAACTCCGCCGTATAGTCCTCTACCGGCCTTTTCCCCTGAGAGAGGGTATGCAGGGTGGCCTCAGCCGTGGCCTTACGTTGGGGGTCATCGTAGAGTTGGCCCATTGCTTCAAAAAATGTATCAACAGTATTAAGGAGAGGGTTCCTTTGTTCCATGAGACCATGGGCCCAAGATTGGGGTTCCTCGGATAGAAGGGAGATGATAAACCCGACTTTGACAATCTCTGAGGAAAAGGTTCGGGGTTGCAGGGCAAGGTATAGGGAACAAGCATTTTTGAAGGACCTGAACTTCCTGCGATCACCCGAAAATCGTTCTGGAATTGGTACCTTGGGTTCAGGCACGGCCATCATCATGGCAGGTGGAGGTTGAGCTTGAGGTGCAGAAGTCCCACTAGTAGACCCGGAAGCTGAACTTGCTAGAGGGGCGGCCGTGGTCAGTTGTTGGAGTCGAGTATCGACTTGAGCATAACCTTCCTGTAGTTTCTGTACCGCTTCCGTGAGGGCAGACACCTGCTGACATAACATGTCCAGTGGAGAAACCGCTCTGTTGGCCTCTGTCATGGCTGGTTCGTACTGTCATGAACTAGGTACTCACCGAGGCCAAGATGCCGAGAGCGGTTA
Organism: Lithobates sylvaticus; assembly: GCA_028564925.1. Taxonomy (NCBI): domain Eukaryota; kingdom Metazoa; phylum Chordata; class Amphibia; order Anura; family Ranidae; genus Lithobates; species Lithobates sylvaticus. The sequence continues at coordinate 198,799,356 of CM053027.1, read as the reverse complement.
CCCTTGCGACTCGGCGCCCACTGCCCTGAAGGTGACACAGGGACGGTTGGCACCAAGAGGCACAAGCCACCGGTGGGATGGTGACCAGGCGTGGGCTCCTGATGTTGTAGAGAAGGGTAGACTGGAGCAGGGTAGTACGTCCACGAATTCCTAGTTGAGACACGGCAAAACAGACTGGGGATCAAACACAGGCAGGTTAGGTAAATGCAGGCCGAGGGTCAAACACTGGTAGATTAGGTGCAAAGGTATCCTTGAGCAGGAGAGTCCAAGGCAGGCTAGGGATCTAACACTGGCAGATTCAGAAGAGAGTCCAAGGTACAGGCCAAAGGTCCAGGGCAGGAGAAGGTAACAAATCCAAGTAGGCAATCCAAAGGTCAAGGTCAGGAGAAGGCAGAGTAGTCAGGACGATCCGGGTTTGGCAACAGGTAAGACAATCTTCAAGGGTCAAGTACAGGATACAAACAGGAAGCAGCTTGTCAGACGAACCAGCGTCTGTCTGGGCACAGAGGCCCTCCTTTTATAGGGCCGTTGAGGTCACATGAGGTGATGCCGCGCTACTGCGCATGCGCGCGCGCCGCTTGGCGGGAACACGAGTGCGCACGCGCCGCCGCATCTTCTCCCTGTCACTGGCTATGAGCCGGGAAGCTGAACCCGTGCGCCTGCGCACTAGCGTGCGCAGCGGACGGAAGCCCTGACACTGGCGTTCAAATCAGCCCCCATCAATAGCAGAATGGGCTTTAGAAATGGACAATATAGAAAGATTAGAAAAACTTTTAGCATATGAATTAGACACACAGGAGGAAAGTTTGCGGATATGGGCCCCCTGGAGGATTTATAGAGAAACACAGAGAAACTAGAAAATAGAAAGAAATTAAAGTATATACCGTGGTAACAATGGCCGGAGCTTTGACACATAGAAGATGGGAGGGGGGAGGTGGGTGGGGGGGAGGAGGGAGAGGGGGAATGTCAATGCTTAAGCCTATGTTTCTTTTTCGCTTCCCTTTTCTATCTCCGGTTTTTCCCTCTTCTTTTTTTTTTTTTGTTGTGTGTTGGTTTATTATTTGTATTGTTTAGTTTGGTGAAGTATTGTTAGTTATGTGTAGTATGGTTGGGTACATGTAAAGACATTTATAAGAACTTTGTTAGATCAATTAATTGTCCTAATTTTTGTGTAATAATGTAACGGTTCAAAAATGTCTCAGTTTATATAATTTACAATAAAATAAGATTGAATATAAATGTGTACTTGATATGTATACTGTATATGGAAGCTGTTTACCTGCCAAAGAATTTGGATTTCTGGAATCTGGATTTCTGGCAATCCAGTCTAGAGACTTTGGCAGCTCCCCAGACAGAGGAGCCATGTTATTGACCTCATTTGTATCTATCATAGTTAATACAGTTTGGTTCCCTCCCCACCCCAGCCTGGGACTGGACAGCCCATAGATGGTTTTTTTTTCACTCAACCAGCGGGTTGAATTAAAAAAAATTACATGATTCCCCCATCCACACATTCTAGGTGGATGGGGGGGAATCCTCCCAACTGAGCCTTTGTATTCTGACAGTGGGGATACTTCAGAATATGCTGATCGAGCAGAAATTTTCCAAAGTCGATCAGTAGGGATGAACCGAACACCCCCTGGTTCGGTTCACAGCAGAACACACAAACAGGAAAAAATTTGTGTGAACACCATTAAGGTCTATGGGACGCGAATGTGAAAAATCAAAAGTGCTAATTTTAAAGGTTTATATTAGGGTTGTCCCAATACCGATACTAATATCGGTATCTGGACCGATTCCGAGTATTTGCACAAGTACTTGTACTCGCATAAATGCTCCTGATCCGATACCTGGTCGGCGGGAGGAGTCAGTGGGCGGGTGGCGTCAGTGGGCGGAGTGGGTGGGCAGAGTCAGCAGAGCAGAGAGCGAGTCCTCACGTGCAGTGGGACTAGCTAGGTAAGCTTGCAGGGTGCAGCTGCATCAGGATCGGTGACCAGAGCCATCCCATTCTGTTACCGTCAGCTTGGACATCCCGATGCCCATCTTGGTACACCCTGCACTTGGCCACAGTAAGCCAGCAGCGGACATCTTGTTACATCCAGCTTATATAGTTCGGGCTGGGCTTAACAAGATGTCTGCTGCTGCTTACTGTGGCCAAGTGCAGGGTGTACCAAGATGGGTGTCGCAGCATAGCATTTCAGAATCCTTTCCTCATGAAATCTACTACTCCTCCAGGTATAAAGGAAGTTATTGACAGAGTAAACTCGCAGAGTCTCATGGAAAGAATGCTGGCATGCAAAGAAGGTACCTATCATAAGTTCTGGGATATGTGGCTATCACTTTACAATAACCTCTAGAGTTGATAACCTTGATAAATGGAAACTGATCGCTTCTATTGGTGTTACAGCAAAGCCAGTGCAGAGAATTAGGAATTAACACTGATGATTTGTTATGGTTGGTTAGATGTTTACTTGGTTTGGTTGATCAGTTGATGTTTACAATGATGGTATTATTATTAGTATCACTTGGGTCTGATACCATTGTTCTGATAAGAGTTTGTAACCAACCCGGAGTGGCCATATGCTGGGTCGCATTCACAGTTCCTGGAATAGCATACAGATAGCCTGCTCACAGTATGCTCCCGCTAGGGGTGATGGGCTCTTCATATTAACCATATCTCTTCAACCGATTTCTCCAGGAACTACAATTCAGATTAAAGACATTTTTATCAGGAACCTAGTTTACCCAGCTGTGCTTACATTGTTTACTGTTGAAGGTATTGACATTAATGTACACCTGCTATATTTGTATCTGTACAATAAGATGTTTAATAAAAATCTTAAAGTTAAAAAATAAATCCTTTCCTCCTGTCATTGATTGCTGCATTTCAGTGCTTGCCCATAAGTGCCAGTCATCAGTGCCAGCCACCTGTCAGTGCCCATAAGTGCTGACTATCAGTGCCATCCACTTGTCAGTGCCATCTATCAGTGCCCATAAGTGCTGCCTATCAGTGCCATCTGTCAGTGCCCATCAGTGTCAGCCACCTGTCAGTGGCATCTAACAGTCCCCGTCAGTGCCAGCCATCAGTGCCAGCCACCTGTCAGTGCCACCTATGTGCCATCCATCAGTGCCTATCAGTGCCACCTATCAGTGCCAGCCATCAGTGGCAGCCATTTTTATTGCTGGTTTTTCGATGGACCCAGAGAAACTTTCAGTCCTACAGTGGCCCGACCCGTGGGTTTACATCCTCTGCAGCGTTTTCTTGGCTTTGCCAACAATTATCAAAGTTTATTCATAACTTCTCGTCTCTGGTCAAGCCCCTGACTGATATGACCAGAAAGGACGGTAAACCACAGAGCTGGTCCCTGGAGGCCATTAAGTCCTTTAAGAGTCTCAAGGCTGCTTTTGTTTATGCTCCTGTGTTGGCACATCCTGATGTTACCTTTTTTTTTATAGATTGTATGTTTATTGAAAAAATTTTCCATGGTAACATTTACAAACATTGCAGGTACAATGGGTTGGTTAACAGAAGCAGTGTTCACATTGCTAGAGGTTGAGGACCAAATTTTGGACCACTGAGGGACCGTAATTTGTTGTTGTATGAGCTGTGACCATTTTTGCATATAGGAGTGAGAGTGTGCTGTAAGTTTAGTCTGTTCCTGGAGTATTTGATAAATGCTAGAAATGAGTTGCGCCTGATAGGGGCCTTGAGAACAAATAAGTTCAAAGGACGTTGGTTTGGTGAGTGTAAGTGTGGGGGATAATCCCGAGAAAAAGTGGGTTATTTGGAGATAGGAATACCTCAGGTGACTTGGGATTTGACTTTTGGATTGGAGGGCTGGGAATGGTTTAATTTTATGTGTGACTGGGTGTATGAAGTGGCGAAGCTGGAACAATCCCTCTCTTTCCAGGGAAACATACGAATGTGTGAGAGACTGTCAGGTATTAAAGGGTTAAAAAGTACATTAGAAAGGGGGGGCATGGGGACGAAAGAGCAAATTTGGAGAGGCAAGCGCGCCATATCCTGAGTGTGAACAGCATGGGACCTAAACAGAGGCCTTGAAGTCTGGGATCAGATGCCACACCGGAGACCAGACCAGAGAGCAAGGATGAGTCGGGTATATGGAGCCCATCTCAATCTCCATCCAGCGGCTTGGGGGCCTCAAGCTGGACCACGACACCATCGCATGCAGATGGGATGCCAAGTAATATTTATAAATGTCAGGAGCACCCATACCACCTTGACCCTTGGGAGCGAAGATAACCATGCTGGCCACTCTATGGGCCTGGCCTCCCCAAATGAAGCTGAGGAACCACCTCCTTAGTAGTTTAAACTAACCATTGGGATGGGGACCGGGAGGGTTTCAAAAAAATATATAGATTCGACATAGTCATTTTTGACTCAGAAATGTCAATGGATGCACAAATAGGAGCACAATAGGTTCTCACCATCTGCTCCGCCTACTACGCAGACTCATCCCCTTCATTCCAAAGGAGGACAAAGCAGTGGTAGTTGGAACAGTCATTAATTCATGACTTGACTACGCAAACTCCCTTTACATAGGATTACCCCAATATCAACTTACAACTTATACAAAAAACGGCGGCAAGGCTGATAACAGGAAAAAAAACCTGGGAATCCATCTCCTCTTCCCTGAGGAGCCTACATTGGCTAACCGTAAAGAATCGGGTCACATTCAAGACCCTCTGCCTCACCCACAAATGTACCCATGGAGACGCTCCTCAATACCTTCGAGAAAATAAAACACTACACACCCAATCGCAGTCTTCGATCATCTAACCAAAACCTCCTCCTCATTCCCAAATCCCACTACAAATCAAAGGGGGAACGGAGATCCGCTGTCCAAGGACCACGGCTATGGAACGCTGTACAGACCTACATCCACATGGAAGAAAACCATCAGGGCTTTAGGAAAAAACTCAAGACCTACCTCTTCTAAGAAGCTTGACAACAAAGCACAAATACAGCGCCTTGAGGCGATTCAGTTTGCATTGTAGCGCTATACAAATTATTAATTAATTCATTCATTCATAATAGACATCTTCAGTACATTAATCCTGCCTATCCAAGACAACGGGAGAGGGTTCCAACGTGTTAACATAGCATTAATAGATTTAAACAGAGGCAGGTAGTTGGTTGAGTAGAGGGAGGACTATGAAGTCGTGATTTGTACCCCTAGATATTTGAGGGATGTAGTGCACCATTGATAGGGATAAGAGCTTTTTAGTTTTATAAGATCCTCTGGGGGTAGGTGAAGTGGAAGGGCATCTGTTTTTGAAGTGTTTATCTTATAACCCGATAGGGAGCTAAATTGGGATAATAGGGCGTGTAAGGATTGGAGGGAAGTATGGGGTTTAGTTAGAGTGAGGAGGACATCATCCGCAAAAAGGGACAGCTTGTACTCCCTTTGACGCATGGGGACCCCTTTTATGTCGGGATGGGATCTAATGGCCTCTGCAAGTGGTTCCAGGCATAGGATAAAAAGGAGCGGGGAAAGGGGGCACCCTTGCCTGGTTCTATTCGACATGGGAAATGTTTGGGAAGTGAAAGAAGCTAATCGGACCTGGGAAGATGGGTTGGAGTAGTGAGGGTTGCGAACATGTAGGGCCAGCTTAATCTATCAAACGCCTTTTGGGCATCTAGGCTTAGAATCAGAGCGGGACAACATCCTTGACACAGCGGAAAAATTTAAACTCATCTGGGAGCCCTGGGCTACACATATCAGAGTTCCTCTCTGAATACAGAAGCTGACATGGATGCCACAGGGCACATACCCTCCCAAGGAAAGGCTCGAGCCCCCTTCCTCATTAGCCTTCCATGCACTTCCTCCTCTCCCACTTTTTTCCTTCTTTTCAGTACTTCCCCCCCCTTTTTCTCTCACTTTCCTTCTCTCTTCTTACTTTTATGTCCTTCTGCACCCTGTGCAGACACTAACCCCCACAAGCGTTTATCACGCTACCTCTCAGATGGGGTTCTCACAGTTTACACCCTAAAATTGCCTAATTGAGCCGGGTTGGGACCACGTTATCCACCCATACTGGGCTCAAAATTTAACTTGACAGTTGGCTTTAATCTAGATGGTCCGGAGCCTAACTTGATAGGCCCCCCACACACTGACCGCAACTCTGCAAAATGTTTGCTCCTCTTTATGGCTTTTATCTCATATACGTTTTTTGTTCTTTGTTTCCCTTTGGAATATGGCTCTTTGTACATTCCACGGGCGACCGGACCTGGATACCTCCTGCACAGCTTGTTCCCAGAAGGGGCGCAGGTGGTGAAGGAGAAGGAAACCCCTAGCCCATAGAAGAATATAATGTAAGATTACCTATCATTGTTCAGTGTCTTTTGTTCTCAATTTTGCCCTGGACCATGTTGCGGGTCCTTTTCTCTTTTTGTATCTTGGCATACTTTCAATAAAAACTATTTAAAAAAAAAATAAAATAGAAGAATCAGGGCGGGGCGTCAGACTCTGTTCAGCATGTCAATAAGATCAATTGTACGCCGTGTGTTGCCACCTGCATGTCTGGTAGGAACAAAGCCCACCTGGTCCCTATCTATTAGTTCAAGAATTGGGATAGGCGGTTGGCCAGGATTTTTGTGAACAATTTATAATCGGAATTTAAAAGTGAAATTGGCCTGTAATTGTCTGGGAGAGTCGGTCCTTATGGAGTGTGGTGCTGCAAAACAATATACATAATGTCCGGAAGGCCACCAAGGAGAGGCACTAAAAGAGGCCAAGCAGCCTCTTTATCTACAGTCAACAGTGGTGGTCGTAGACATGGTGCATCCTCTGCAGGTGGCCGTGGGACACGTTTGTCCTTTTTTGCTGCTGCTGGCCGTGTTATTGAGCCACAACATGCAGAAGGGTTGGTGGAGTGGATAACAAAGCCGTCCTCATCCTCCTCATCCTCTGTCACCCAGGTTCAGAGTAGTTTGCCTTCTAATGCAGCTGCCAAAGCGGCCTATTCTACCGGCTCATTGTCCACAGTCACTCCTTCCATAGCCCCACCATCACGCACGGAGGAGTCCCCAGAATATTCGACCAAAGTGTTGGTTATATGCTGCTGGAGGATGCGCAGTGATTTGAAGGCTCCGATGTTGGTTCCCAGGTTGAGGAAGAGAGTAACGTGAGCCTATAGAGAGGGGGTGCCACAGAAGGACAAGTAACTGGCAGTCATGTTTCACAGCAGGGCCTGTTCCTGCGCCCAACAGGAGTATACAGTGTTGTGGCACCACCACCACCCAAGGTCCAATTTTTCTTCCCCTGTTTAACAGGGGCTTGTAATTACAATTCTTGATATAATAATTCACAGCAGGGCCTGTTTCTGCGCCCAACAAAAGTAACTGTGAGGGTTTACAGTGTTCTGGTGCCACCAACACCTAAGGCCCAATTTTCTGCAGAGTATATAAGGCAGGCCGTATAGTATATATACTGCTGTTCAGAGTATATAGTGCCTGGGGGCCTGGGGGATCCCCACACCATTTTTTTTTAATTTGGGTGTGGGGTTCCCCTTAATATCCATACCAGACCTGAAGGGCCTGGTATAGATATTGGGGGGGGGACATCCACGCCATTTTATTGGGTATTTTTATCTATATTGCCGGGATCCGACAATTCATTACAGCCGCAAGTAGTTTTAAATGACATGTTTTCCTTTAGAAATGTCATTTTGCTGTGGCACGGTTATAAACATGGGAAAGATGCACCATTTTACAGGCATACTAAGGACACCCCCAGGCATGATATTTAAAGGAATATTTTCATTTTTATTGTTTCACTTTAATCATTATTAAAATCACTGCTCCCCAAAAAAGGCAGTTTTTAAAACTTTTTTTTGCATTGATACATGTTCCTTGGGGTAGGACCGGGTCCCCAGACACTTTTTACGGCAATAACTTGCATATAAGCCTTTAAAGTTAGCACTTTTGATTTTTCACATTTGTGTCCCATAGACTTTAACAGTGTTCACGTGTTCAAAAGCTCGTCCGTACTAGAAAGTATGATTCCCAGGTATGGTCATAGGCGTACGACAAAAAGTATATAAGTTAGCCTGGTAAGCTCACAGTGCTACAGAATCCATGGACTTAGGGGTAACTAGAAATGGAGCATGTAATACAGTATGTAAGTGTCACTATCTAGTAAAATATGCCATATATGTGGTAAAAACACACCTAAAAGAAGCACCAAAGCATAACATACCTGAGTAGGTCAGTTTGCAAGGTCAATGTCACGGTATGTGAGGGAACTGATGGCCACAAATGAAGACATCTTCTCCCCCATATTTATATGGCTGTTGCTAAATGTAAGAGATCCTCCCCCAGTCTCCACATGGAAGCAAGCTTCCTTGTTCCGCTATTGTAGGAGGTCAACCGGGTGTGCAGCGCGCATCGTCTCCCCACCCACACATCCAAAGAGGTGGCGGGGGCAGGATGGTGTCACTTGTCACTATACATGTGCACAACAAAAAAATTTGTTTATTTTTGTTTTGTTTTTTTCATAAGTCGTCAGTGTTCGTATTCGTAATGATTCGTATTTTCGTAAGAGTTATTTTTTCTTTGATTCGTATTTCCGTTAGTTTAATTTTCGTTTATTCGTTTATTCGAAATTCGGATGCATTAGTATTTATTCGTACATTCGTAACATTCGTAACATTCGTAGATTCGTAATCGGAGCATAATTCATAATGTTATGTAATGTGTATGCTATTATTACATTTTAAGAGACATGGAAAATTACGAATCGAAAAAAAAAGTTACGAATGTACGAATTTTTTCGTTCAATCCATTCGAAGCACGTTAAGCAACGCCATTGTAAGAGACACGGAAAATTACGAATCGAAAAAAAAAAAAAAAAAAGTTACGAATTTACGAATTTTTTCGTTCAATCCATTCGAGGCACGTTAAGCAGCACCATTGTAAGGGACACTGAAAATTGTGAATCGAAAAAATAAAAAAAAAGTTATGAATTTACAAATTTTTTCGTCTAATCCATTCGAGGCACGTTAAGCAGCACCATTGTAAGGGACACGGAAAATTACCAATTCAACAAAAAAAAAGTTACGAATGTACGAATTTTTTCGTTCATTTTGATTTTCGTTGTTCCTGTTTTCGTTTTTCGGATTTTCTTCTTTAGTACATTCGTTGTTTCTAATTTGTTTTTTTCGGATTTTCGTTGTTTTCGGATTCGTTCGATTCGAACGATTCGTTATTCGTTAAAATTGTTAGCGAATCGTTCGTTCATTCGTACGAAAACAAATGAACGAAAATAACGAAAAAAAACGAAAAACGAAAAAAAAAACGAATCGAATTGCACGTGTCTACTTGTCACACCATGGTAAGCGTGGGTTCAATGGCGCAAGGCACCAGTCGGGGGAAGGAAGCCGCAATGATGTAGGGCAAGGATCCATGGGTCCACCCCTGATGGATGTAAAACGCAGTTCATTTTGATTTTCGTTGTTCCTGTTTTCGTTTTTCTGATTTTCTTCTTTCGTACATTCGTTGTTTCTAATTAGTTTTTTTCGGATTTTCGTTGTTTTCGGATTTGTTCGATTCGAACGATTCGTTATTCGTTAAAAATTTTAGCGAATCGTTCATTCATTCGTAAGAAAACGAATGAAAAAAAAAAAAACGAAAAACGAAAAAAAAAACGATTGTCACATGTCTACTTGTCACACCATCGCAAGCGTGGGTTCAATGGCGCAAGGCACCAGTCGGGGGAAGGAAGCCGCGATGATGTAGGGCAAGGACCCATGGGTCCACCCCTGATGGATGTAAAACGCCTGATGCCAGAGGGACTGGTCTGCATGTTGCCTGGCAACAACCAAGGTGTGGGACAGGAGTTGTTGGAGATGAACTCCAGTCTCCTACCCGTCCGGAGGAACCAACACAAAAATGATGCCGGTCGGCCAGAGATCCAGAAGCAGATGGGGGGCATCAGCTATCCCAGGACCATGGGCCGAATGGCCCACACGTGTCGGGCATGCACATCAACAAACCCCTCCAAAGGGCAGGCTCCAGAGAAATAGTACAAAAGAGAAAATAAAGGGCCAGAAAACAAAAAGCAAGAGATCAACAAAACAGAAATGACAACAAAAACACCAAGACAGTTATTTACCAAAATTTGCTGGCCGGTGGGAATACAAGATGTGGGCATTGGGATGGATCACATAAGTGGATGCAGGGTCTGGGTGTGGGGATTAGATGCCCCCCCCCCCCCCCATTGTTAGAGACATACTGAAGAGCAAAGTCATATTAGTTGGACATATATGAAAGCATGGTCCAAACTCATGTAGCAATTCAAATAGATGATACAAAGCATAAAAGGGCAAGCTGGAAAGACAAAGGTTAAGCTCCAAAAGACCAAATTATTTTTCTATGCCACCAGAGGTGAATCCTTCCAAGAAGAGTTTATAGTTAACTACCTCATTAAGGCATGGGAAATGAGTGGCTTTGAGAAGATAAATCCACTTAAGCTCCCTCTGAAGGAGGAGCTTGTTCCAATCCCCTTCTCTGTGGTTAGGATGTATCCTAACAAGGGCCAAAAATTTGATCTTGGGAATTGTGCATTGCGCAGAACAGCTATATGTCTTCCCAAGGGTAGTTCGGGATCACATATCTTCATGCTCAAAATATGTTTATAGATCCTATTTCGGAACTCAACCTTTGTGTTGTCCACATAAAATGAGCCACAATCACAAATCATTAAATAGACCACACCACATGTCTTGCAATTAGCAAAGTGTTGTGTCCTAAACATTTGGCCATTGCGTAGAGTGCATGAGGGAGCCACACAAATGTATCTGCAATGATTGCATCCCCCACATGTGTATGTGCCTTTGAGCTTACAAGGGTCACATCTACCTTCCTCTTTGTATTCACTATGAATGATATGATTTTTAATAGACGTGGCTCATCTGAATGTTATGGATGGCATTTTAGATATGAACCTACCAATATTGGGGTCCATGGACAGTAAATACAAAATGTCATACAGAAGTATTGGTATTTCTTGATGTTGATTGGAATATTTTATTTTTAACCTAGTGGTGCTGTCCGTGCTCTTATCTTCTCTGATGCTATATAGTAAATAATTTCTAGTATTTTCTATTTTCTATTGCCCTCTTATATGCTTTCTTGAGATATGGTTTTGTATAGCCTCTCTCTAGAAGTCTATTTTGAAGGATTTTGGCTTCTCTTTTAAAGGATATTTCATCTGAGCAATGTCTCCCTGTTCTTAGATATTGGCTAAAAGGTATTGAGGTTAGTAAGGGTTCTGGGTGAAAACTCGAAGCGTGCAGAACAGAATTTCCCACCGTTGGCTTACAATAGAGGAGGGTCATTGTATTGTCTTCACCACAAACAACCACAGCATCGAGAAAAGTCACATTGTTAAGGTGATATGACATAGTGAATGTAAGATTAAATGATGGTCAGCCAGTGGGTAAACTACCACCTTGCTGCTGGTAAAAAAAATGTAAGTGTCTGGAAAAGTACACCTGCTTTATGTCTAAATATTATCCCTTTTCAGTCTGCTCAGAAAACTGCCCTGATGCTGTTAAATTTTTTCTTAAATGTCTCTGAGATGATAAATCTCAAGAATCACAAATAGGGGTCCTAAGGGGTATGGGGATTGAGGGAGGCCGGTCGATGCAATGGGTATCATCGCCTGTAGATAGTCCTTAGAAATCAGCCAGCATGCTGTATACTCACTAGAACCCCAAAATTCCCCAATTTGGACACAAGTAACAGCCAATAAGCAAAACAACATACACACACTAATATCCAGGCTGCTGACACCCACTATTTACAGGCTTGTGAGAGACCTTACTCCTAACACCTCTGGTGAGCACAATTTTTGCTTAAACAGACTAGCCCCCATGTTTTGCAGATCACACACACACACACAGTGGTTTCCAGTTAGCTAAACCGTGCAATATTATTTCTAAACTTAGTATGACAACCCACTCACCATCTCTGACTGCCAGTCACCATTAAAGAGAGAGAGAGTCACAATGCAGCTGGCTGGATATACAGGCAGATGCCAATCTCACATAAAATCTGGCCCACTCTGATGGCTCTGTGTGGCAACTGAATATCCATTAGAATTCATGTTTTTCTACTATGGAGGCTTCCATAAATTTTCAAGAGTTAGGACTGCAGAAATATTGGGGTGCCTTGGAGCGGTTCTGCAGCTTACGCATGTATTTGCAAATGTGTATTAACTAAGTCTCTGTTTTGAACGCAAACTGTTTTGCCACGTACACACGATCGGGCTTTCTGGTGGACCAGAGTCCGTCGGACAATTCAATTATGTGTGGGCTCCAGCTGACTTTTTCTTCCAAAAGTCCGGCGGACCTAGAAATAAGACTGGCTTCAAATTTGTACGCTGGACTCGAATCCGGACGAAAAGTCCAGTCATCTGTGTGCTAGTCCGACGGACTAAAACTGACGCTAGGGCAGCTATTGGCTACTGGCTATGAACTTCCTTATTCTACATCATCACATTCAAATCCGGCGGACTTTTGGAGTGATCGTGTGTGGCCAAGTCTGTCCATTTGAAAGTCCGGCGGACCTCAGCTGCAAAGTCTGTCGGATCACAACAGAAACTACACAAATTACCCCAGTTCTTAATATTGTGTATTGCCCCCTTTAACATCAATGACAGCTTTAAGTCTTTTGTGGTATCATTGATATTGAGGTCAGGAGACAGCAACTCCAGAACCTTCACTTTATTCTGCTGTAGCCAATGACAGGTCAACTTGGCCTTGTGTTTTGGATTATTGTCATGTTGGAATGTTCAAGTACGTCCCATGCGCAGCGTCCTTGCTGAGGAATGCAAATGTTCCTCCAGTATTTTTTGCTAACATGCTGCATTCATCTTGTCATCAATTTTGACAAATTTTGACCAAATTTCCTGTCACTTTGTAGTTCACACATCCCCAAAACATCAGCAATCCACCTCCGTGTTTCACAGTAGGAATGGCGTACCTTTCATCATAGGCCTTGTTGACTCCTCTCCAAGTGTAGCATTTATGGTTGTGATCAAAAAGCTCAATTTTGATCTCATCACTCTAAATGACTTTGTGCCAGAAGGTTTGAGGCTTGTCTCTGTGCTGTTTGGTGTATTTTAAGCCGGACACTTTGTGGCATTTGCGTAGTAATGGCTTTCTTCTGGTGACTCGACCATGCAGCCCATCTTTCTTCAAGTGCCTCCTTATTGTGCATCTTGAAACAGCCACATGGGTTTTTCTTTGCATCCCTGTCATGAAAGGAGCCTGAACACAGGCATCCAACACAAGTGAACAGATCAATGGGCTGCACTAAAGGAATCAGGCTCCAAAGGTAGTGATAAGATAAATATTTATTAATAATAAAGACACACGTGAACACAGCAAACACAAACAAGCAAGAACACAAATAACACAGCAAACCCCCAAGCCCTAATCTAACTAACTAACAATACACACAAGGCAATAGAACATATATATACATGTATATACAAGGCAGGGAGGAGAGACAAGGGGGGAAACAGGAAGCAAGGGAACATCAAGGCAGGAATCAGGGGACGGGTCTCAGGAACCAGGTAAAGGGGGACAGCATCCAGGACAGGGCAGGAAGGGAATAAAGGGTCAGATTGCAGGTACAGGTTACAGGTCCAGGTCCAGGATCAGGTTACAGCACAGGCAAGACAAGGCTACAGAACGGAATACTGAAGCACTGAGCTTCAGTGAGGGACAGGCTTATATAGTCTCAGCAGTTCAACAGGTGCCGCCTGATTCCTGGCATGTCCATCTGCTGGGAGACCCCCGCTGGGGCCACCAGAACTGCACCCTTTGATGTTGAAGGAAGTAGTGACACCACCAGGCGATCCAGGTAATAACACCATTCCTGACAATGTCCATCGGCTGGGAGACCCCTGCTGGTGGCCACCAGAACTGCACCCTTTGATGCCAAAGGAAACAGTGACACCAGCAGGCGATCCAGGTAACAGCACCGTTCCTGACAATCCCAAACTATTTTTATGACAGTTGTGGCTAAAATTTTAGTTGGTCTACCTGACCATGGTTTGGTTTCAACAGAACCCCTCATTTTCCACTTCTTGATTAGAGTTTGAACACTGCTGATGGCATTCTCAATTCCTTGGATATCTTTTTATATCCCTTTCCTGTTTTATACAGTTCAACTAACTTTTCCCGCAGATCCTTTGACAATTCTTTTGCTTTCCCATGACTCAAAATCCAGAAATGTCAGTGCAGCACTGGCTGAAAGATGCAAGGGTCAGTCAGGAGTCCAGAAACTCATTGACCTTTTATACACACACTAATTACACGCAAACAGATCACAAGTGAGGATGGTTATCTTTAATAGCTATTCAAACCCCTTTGTGTCAACATGTGTGCATGTTATCAGGCCAAAATCACCAGGGTATGTAAGCTTTTGATCAGGGTCATTTAGGTAGTTTATGTTGAGATTATGATTTAAAAAGAGTAAATACAGTTGACTGATAATAAATGGCTTCAGCCAAACACTAACCATGAGTGAAAGAAATGTTTTTGTGTTATTATTCATTACCTCTGAAAAATGGCCAAAAAATCATAAATTCTGTATGTAAACTTATGAGCACAACTGTATATACAGTCAATGATGTCATAAGGGGCTGGTGTCACCCAATCATCACGAGGTGACACTGCCCCTTTGTTCACTTTAGTGGCAGGTAAACAAAGGAATTAGGTCACTGACATCACTAGGTAACCTCAACCCCTTATAATTTCATTAAAGCATTAGTGGGGGCAAGCAACAGCAGTCTGGGATCTGTGGGGGGGGGGGGGAGATTTCTTTTCATGCAGATCAGCAGCCTTCGTTCATTGTGATTGGCGTGGACCTAGATCACTGATTATTGATGATGGGCATTTTATTTTGTTGTGTGTTTATTTTACTTGACTAGGTGAATGAGTAGGGGTATGTACCCCATGCTCAGTCACAAGGGGGGCCTCATGACATTTTTTTTTTTTGGCATGGGGGCCCCCAATCCATATTAGACTCAAAGGGCCTGGTATGAATTTAGGAGGGGGGACCTGAATGACATTTTTGTTTTACATTTTTAATGGCAGCTCTTTTGTTAATGGTGGGTTCCTCACTGAGAGCCACTGAGAGCCACGTATAGACAGCAGAGATGAATTATGGTAGCTAAGGATGCTGGTGGGCAGATGTAAAAATGGATATAAACTGATATAAACTGGACTGAACTGCACTGAAAATTGAAAAAAAAGCTGATTTAAACTGATGTAAACTGAATCATTTTTTTCTTTGAAAAAACGTAACTGAAGGATGACGAATGTGTAACAGGGACCTTAGGGTTTACATCTACTTTACTAGATCTGCCAGTGCCATCAAGCCGTGCACTAATCTCATATGCTGTCTATATAAAGTCTAAAATAAAGGACATTGTCAATATGGTGTGACTTCACCCTTTTAGAGTGAGGGCTCTAACTTATCAAAAAGCACCCTTATTGACCCTTTTAAGCCTACTGACCAATGTTCAAAAGCCAGGTGGTGCTTTACGGTTACAAAGAATTTGGTCTGGGGAATTCTTGCAATTTTCCCGGGACTTAACCTTAAACACACAGGACTAACCTACATCCTATAGTAGTTGCAAACTCACACCTTGTGCTTGTGCAAGGGCTAATGCATATGTGGTGGTGTAAAGTCATTTCTCACAATATTTTTTATTAATGTGTCCTTCCCACAAATGTTCCCACAATTTTTTGCCTAAAAATGACCTGACTGAAAGATATTGAGAAAGGCAAATAACTATTTAAACTCAAGGTATATTTTCTTATTATTACAACATAATAGGATGTAAATTCCACAATAGAATGCTTCCTTTCCTTACTGTGGCATGTAGGGGCAATATCATATAGAAAATTGATGATACACATGTAAGCAAATATCTGCTCAAATTATCTCCTATTACCAAATGGGTTGTGATGCTTCTTATTCAAGAGTTGAGCTTTCCTTTCAATCTGCTGTGCTCGATCTGACACTGAAAATAAACAGCATAAGCCTGGAAAGGTTGTCGCAAGGGAAAAAGAGAACTTGTCAGGCGAGAGTGTGTGAGCTGGCCTGATGATAATGTGGCATGACATCTCTGAAATGAGACACCGGTTGCCATGGTGAAGAGTAGGGGGGAACCATTTCTCCAGAGGCCAAAATAAAACATGCTTTAAATTATGTTTGATTAGAATTTAGATCATGTAACTCTCTGACTGGACTTTTTTTCTTTCAGCTGCAAAAGAATTACACTTTGCAATAGCCTTCTACCTCATGTTGATTTATTTTACATAGTGTGTTCAGCAGTTAAACATTGCAGATTTAGATTTTAGGCATCTACCCTTGAAGCTAATGCTATAGACTTGACAGACATATGCTGTTAAATGTTTTTATTATATGAAAATCTTATACACAAATTTAAAAGGAAATTACAGCCTAAAGGTCAGTTCTTGGCAAATGCTTCCAAGTAGGAGTATAATAATGGGTGGAGAGTATAAAGTATATAAAGTACAACCAGGGCCACCCACAGAGGGGTACAAACAGTCCTCCTGTACAGGGCTTGCTCACACAGGGATGCCCGGATAGGGAGGGGGGTTGGTTCAGTGGTGCAGGGGTTATTTACAGTAGTGATTCCCTGTGTGGCTCTCTGGAGCATCTGAATGCCAGTTTCTGCCCATCTCCCTTCCGCTGGCTTTCAGCTGCTGGAGGGAGAGACACACAGGGCATAATTCCTAAAATAGCCCCTCACCCCCCCCCCCCCCCCCACACCTATCCTCCTCCCTATCCTGCCTACTTCGGATTCCCTCCTGTGTGCCCTGGCCCCCCCAGGTCTGCTGGCTTCCCTGTCCCACCAGTGGCTGCGGGTACTCAGGAGCATCTGTCAAGATGGAGAGTGGTGGAAGGGCATAATAAATATGTAATTTACCATCCCTTCCTTTAGTGAATGAAGGGACATTGTTACTGATCGCACCTGTGTCCATTAACTGAGCATCATCAGTTTATGAATGAACAGGAGCCTGAAGAAGTGTCCTCAATTTCTTTCCCTGTCTCAAAGGTGAGCTGTCAGGGGTCTGTTTATAACCCTGATATTTCACCAAAGACTGCAAACAACAGTATTGTAAAAAACTAAAAGTAAAAAATAATTTTTTTTTTTTTTAAACAGTGTAAAAATTGTACACAAAAAACGTTAAACAATTGTAACAAATATTAAGGGCTCATTCACACGGGTTCTCTGGCCCATACATTGTGAATGAGCGGTTTGCTGGAGCCGCCAGTTGAGGATTAGGGATGAGCCGAACACCACCCTATTCGGTTCGCAGAACATGCGAACAGACCAAAAATTTGTGTGAACACGCGAACCATGTTAAAGTCTATGGGACTCGAACGTGAAAAAACAGAAGTGCGAATTTGAAAGGCTAATATGCAAGTTGTTGTCCTAAAAAGTGTTTGGGGACCCAGGTCCTGCCCCAGGGGACATGCATCAATGCAAAAAAAAGTTTTAAAAATGGTTGTTTTTTCGGGAGCAGTGATTTTAATAATGCTTAAAGTGATGTAATGTAATGTTGCCCCCCCCCCCCCAGGGCTCTTTGGGTCTGGTATGGATATTAAGGGGAACCCTGCACCCAAATTTAAAAAAAAAGGCTCGGGGGCCCCAAGGCTCTATATACTCTGAACAGCAGTATACAGGCGATCCCTGGGTTACAAACAAGCTTGTTGTTAAATTGAATCTGTTTGTAATTTGGAACAGGTACATTTTTAAAGTGTAGCTCCAGCCCCAAAATCTATGTTTAAGCTTTTTGGATAATATAGGGCAGGGTTATCACCCCTGTAACATTTTTTTTTGCTGTCTGTGCCCTTGTTCAGAAGATTTCACCTCACTTTCTGTCCCAATGCCAATTGGATTTTGAAAATTGAAAGGGAAGCCACTCTCAGCAATTCGGCCTTTGAGTCCCATAATTTGATCAGTTCCTAGAGGAATCAGCGTTCTTATTTGCACCTTGTGGCCATCCATATCTGGGGAGATTCTGATCCAGCGTTGAGGTCCCATGGTCTACGGTACATCTCGGTACCATCTTCTTACAGGCTTGGTTTAAGCTAGCCTCTGGTAAGCCTAATTGTAGAGCGGTGGTGGATCACATTCGGTGGTGGATTTGTCATTGCATGAGTTTTGGATATCACATTGCCATATGTCTTCCTCACTCTGGACACTTACTATTACACATCGATAATTTTTCCTCGATTTGGAATTTTATTTAGTAATCCTACAAGGACTTTTCAATCACTTATGTTTAGTTTTTTGTGTTTTATAGGTTATTTTTGGCACTATATTTTTATGTATGGTGTATAATTTTGTATGTGCAATTCACAGTTATTTTGATTTCACAGTCACTCAGGTTTATTTAAAGCATTCACTTATGGTTTATAATTCTCTATAGCGCGGCTTTTTGTTAATTATTGCAGTGTAGTGCAGTGTTTCAAAACAAAATATACATCATGTCCAGAAGGCCACCAAGGAGAGGCAGACGCTCACAGCAGGCCACTAAAAGAGGGCAAGCAGGCTCTGTTTCTATAGTCAACAGTGCTGGTCATGGACATGGTGCACCCTCTGCAGGTGGCCATGGGGCACACTTGTCCTTTTTTTGCTGGCCATGTTATTGACCAGAACATGCAGAAGAGTTGGTGGAGTGGATAACAAAGCCGTCCTCATCCTCCTCTTTTCCACCCAGGCTCAGAGTAGTTTTCCTTCCTATGCAGCTGCCAAAGCGGCCTATTCCACCGGCTCCTTGTCCACAGTCACTCCTTCCGTAGCCCAACCATCATGCATGGTGGAGTCCCCCAAACTATTCGAACACAGTGTCTGGTACATTCTGCTTGAGGATGCGCAGCAATTTGAAGGCTCCGATGTTGGTTCCCAGGTTGAGAAAGGGAGTAACGTGAGCCTAGAGAGAGGGGGTGCCCAAGAAGCCAACAAACTGGCAGTCATGTTACCCCAGCAGCAGCATAGTGCAGAGTTTGCTCCAGTGACGAGGAGGGAGGGGATGCACTTTCAAGTGCACTTGCAGTGCAAAGTGGATTTACCTTTCGTAAATAACCCCCATAGTATCAAAACAAACAAAAAAGAAAGGGATTCAGGTACATGTTTCACCATCCATCGACCATCTGCCCCAGACCTTCTCATACTTAAGGGGACACCCTCTATGCATATAGATTAGTTTATTAATCTCTTTTTTCCAGCTCTGTATCATAGGGGGCAGGGCCTGCATCCAATTGCGAGCTACTGCCTTCCTTGCCAAGAATAGGGTCTCGTGTAGAAAGGTACCCAGGGATTTGTCAATGTCTAAGTCGAGCAGGCACAGCTTTGGTTCTAGGGTGATGGGTGAGCCCATTTGGTCATGTAGGAACGTATCACATGCATCCAGTATTCTTGAATAACTGGGCAGGACCATAGGAGGGGATAAAATTAACCTGGAGTTGGTCGCATAGACAGCATCCTAAATTGTATGTGGGTTTGAATCGAGCTATCCTCTGGGGTGTCAGATATGTCCTATGTATGATATACAGCTGTGTGAGGCGGTCTGACAGTTTGGGGGAGACTTTTTTTAACGTCCTCCAAAATTTCATCCCAGTCCTCATCCTTGATCGTTCCAACGTCCGTCTCCCATCCAGTCTTGGCTGCATAGGCTAGAGCTGTGGTGCATGATGATGGAGTAAAGAGTGGAGATTAGTTTAGCTGGCTCGATACCTATGACTGTTTCCACTATAGAAGGGGTTTTTAAGGATGGGTCGGAGCCAGTGAATTGGGTTTGTATAGCATGACGGAGTTGGAGTTACCTAAATAGGAGGTGGTTAGGGAGGGTGAATTCATCCTTTAGCGTTTGGAATGTTTTAATACCTGTAGGGGTCATAATCTGGTACATATATAGTATCCCATGCCGTATACACACAGTGGGATCTGGGATGGACAGTAATTTGGGTAATTGTGTGTTAAACAATAGAGGGGTGTGGGAGTGGATATGTGGGGTTTTGAGTTTTGTTAATGCTGTCCGACATACACGTCGGTTGTGTGTCAACATGTTGGCTTTGTGTTGGGAGGGATGTCTCGTTGGTGGAACTTTGAGTACTGTCTGGAGTAGGGTGTTGGCTGGGTCATCATCCGGGCTCTCACAGAGCAATGACTGGTATCTTGGTAGTTCGTTTTTGTCGAAATAGTAGAAATGGGACTGTTGGGAGGCGAGCTAATAATCTTTGAAGTCTGGGAAAGCTGCACCCCCTAATGTCACTGGGTTCTTCAGTATTCTCCAAGATAGTTTGTGTCTGCTGGGCCCCATATGAACGAATTGAGAATGGATTCTTCTATTTTGAAGAATTGTTGTGGTATGTATTGGGGGTCATGCTACACCAGATGAAGTATCTTTGGAAGGAGTATCATTTTGACTAGACTGACGCACCCCATGACACCCAGGGGTAGTCCAGTCCATGTCTGCATCTTGGTCTTGATCAGAATATAAAGGGGTTCAATGTTCAATAGTACGCAGTCTGTAAGTGATCTGGTGACCTTCACTCCAAGGTACTTGATTAGGGACATTAGGGACACTATGGAGTGGAGAGCTATAACAAGAGAGGGTCCTGAATCTGCTAAGTAAAAGATTGTGTCGTTGGCATACATTCCTGTCTTTTCTTCTAACTTCCCTATCTTTAGGCCTCAGATGTTAGTGTCAGAACGAATTTTGATGGACAACGACTCAACAGCCAACACGTATAGCAGGGGGAACAGGGGGCAGCCTTGTCGCATCCCCCTCTCTAGAGGGAATTGTTCAGAAAACCAACCATTCACAAACACCTTTGCTCTTGGGGATTGAGCAGGAGTTGGACCCAACGAATGAAGTTGGGGCCAAATTCAAATCCCGAGAGGCACTCCCACAGGTAATTCCATTCCATGGAATCGAAGGCCCTGGCTGTATCCAAGGCCACCATGACCCTCGAGCCTATTTCATCATGTGACCCCTGTATGTTCATGAATAGGCGTTGACTATTCATAGCAGTGTTTTTCCCTGGCATAAAGCCTGTTTGGTCAAGGTGAATCAGTGATAGAATGACCTGATTGAGGCGGGTGTCTAGGATCTTGGCTAGTATTTTAATGTCCACCTGTAGTAATGAAATTGGACAATATGATTCCGGGTATCTAGGATCTTTGCCGGGCTTAGGGATTACTATGATTTGGGCCTCTCTCATAGATGAGGGTAGGATTCCAGAGTCAAATATGGATTTATATAGATCATGAAGTTTATGGGGTTAGAATTTCGGAGTAAGTGGCATAAAATTCAAGTGGTAGGCCATCTGATCCTGGGGCCTTAGATGTGGCCAAGCAGGAGATGGCCGCGGAGATGTCCTCCATGGTAATAGGGGCTTCCAAGAGTTCTATCGTTAGTCAATTTAGGAAATTTGACCCCTGCCGAGTAGTCTCTGGTATCTTGTGGGGTTTGAGTGACCTGGGAAGTGTAGAGTGTGCAGTAAAATTTCCCAAATTCCTCCGCCACTTGTTGTGGGTCGGTAATGTTGTTCCCCTGCAGGTCGGCCAGCGATACCACCACTGGGGGACGTGAGTCTAGGTGGGCCAGGTACGCAAGTAGTTTGCCTGATCTTTCTCAATATTCCAACACCTTTTGTCTACAGAAAAAGATGCATTGTTTAGATTTTTCAATGTGTAGTTGTGAGACCTATCGTGTCTGAATTTTGAGGTTAGTAGCAGTGCTGGGCAAGGGGTCCCGTTGGAACGCCTCCTCCAGCACTTGTAGGTGTTCTGTAGCTCGTTGGACAATAATTTTGACCTTTTGAGCCTATTAATGCGTGTGGATAACAGTGAGCGGGCGTGTAGTTTGAACATCTCCCACACCATATCATAAGTGGTCAAATCCCTATTGGCTGTGAAATAGTATTGCAGTTCCGCAGGTATGTCATTCTGATCCTGCAGGGCTGTCAGCCAAAATGGATTTAGCCTCCAAGTTAAGCCCCATACACACGGTCGGACTTTTTCATCAATTTGGTCCGATCGGACAAGGTTGTTGAAAAATCAGACCGTGTGTATGCACCATCGGACAGTGTTCGTCGGTTTGTCCGTCGGACAAAGTCTTATCTCCTGCTGGAAAGATTTCCCGTCAACCCGGTCCGATCACACCAAATCCGAGCGTGTGTACGCTTGTCCGACCGGACAAAGTGCTACGCATGCTCAGATCACATTACAAGACCAAAGCTATTGGCTACTAGCCTCTACGTAGTCCCGTCGTAGGCAACAAACGTCACCACGTTCAGAATGATCGGATTTTCCGACAACTTTGTCCGATCGTGTGTACGCAAAACCAACATCAGACAAAGTATGACGGACATGGTCCGACGGACCTGGTCCACGGATTGTCCGCGCGTGTGTATGGGGCTTTAGAGTAGAGGAGGCCCACAAGAGCTGGATCGTGATCCAGTAGGGAGAATGATCCGAGAGAATTCTTGGTGCAAAGCCTGCATCCCCCAGTTTTGGCACTAGGGTCTTTGAAATTAAGATAAAATTGATTTGTGACATTGTGTTGTGACTGGCCGAGAAGCACAAGAAGGCTTTAGTAGCCGGGTGCGTGTGTCGCCACGTATCTACCAGGGCGAAATCAGTTAGTATGCAATGTAGTCTGGTATGTGCAGAGGGATTCAAAAAGGGGTCTAAGGTGTTCATTCGGTCCAGGGCGGGGATTAGGGTCATATTAAAATCCCACATCGCCGATACAGAGGGATATTGTGTCATAAAAGCAACGCCCTCCTTAACCACATTTGAATTGTTTGGGGGAGGAACATAGCAATCCAGTATTAAGATAGGAGATCCGTTAATAGTGGCATGTATGAATACATATCTGCCCTGCTGATCTGTCTGGAGCAGTGATGTAAGTAACTGAGTTAAAATAAACTGAGTTACGTAACGCAGTTACTTTAGAGGGTAACGAGTAATCTAACTGATTACTTTTCCCCTCATGGTAACTCAGTTCCCATTACTTTGGCTTAGTTACCCCAATTACATCTACCGCCACTAGATGGCAGTAGTGTAATTCCGGTGTCCTGCCGAAAAAGTTCCCCCTGCCGGATAAGGACCCCCTGTACTGCGCAGGCGCAGTGCTTGCGCAGTACGAAGGACTACGGAGCTTCCGAAAATTGCCGAACCTAAACAGCTCTGAGTGAACTCTACACCGCGCAGGTGCATTTAACATGTAATTGTACGAGGCGATGCCGCACGCTCCCGATGCTCATGCTACTCTGCAAGGGGCGTCTATCGTGTAAGTAAGGGGCGGGTCTAGTATTACTGTAACCAAGGGGCGCATTTATTATTATTGTTATATATCGAGCTCTGCCCATTCATTTAACATTCACCCTCTTCTGTAGCCATCCGCCCCTTACACGATATAATAATAATAGACCCGCCACTTGCTTACACGCTATAATAGAGCAGCCCCTTGGTTACACGATATATAACAATAATAATAAATGCGCCCCTTGGTTACAGTAATACTAGACCCGCCCCTTAGTTACAGAATATTTTTTAAAAAAGTCAGTTACTTTGCTGTGTAACTAATTACTTTTCCAATGTAGTAACTGAGTTACTAACGCAATTACTTTTTGGGAGAAGTAATTTGTAACTTAACTAATTACTTTTTTAAAGTAAGATGACCAACACTGGTCTGGAGTAGGACTAAATCAAACGGTACCCTTTTGGCAACCAGAACGAATACCTCTCTAGAATATGAGGTGTGGGTAGCATGGTAAGCCCACCCTATCCATGGCTTTTTGAGGGAGGATTGTAAGTGGCCCATGATATGAGTTTCAACCAGCGTGATGACTTCAGCACATTGGGATTTGAGGAATGTCAGTATGGCTGTGCATTTGATCTTGTGGCGCAAGCCTCAAAACATTCCACGTGAGAAACTTCAGGGAACTCATGGTGGGTATAGGGCGCGTGTATTAGAATGTAATTGGATGTGGACCAGCAGAGCAGATCTAAAGACGTCAGGCAGCATAATAAACAATGGCAAACAATCTCTATGTGCATAACATTAACATAATACCTTTTGCATATGTGAATCGTTGCAAACATGTTGGTAAAAGAAAAATTCTCATCCCTCCCAGTCCACTGCCACCCCAACCCGGCATGGACATATCACCCCTTAACCAGGTATCAACAGGAGACATCCAATGTTGAGAACTCATTGGAGGCGAGGAGCTTAGTTTAAAAAAAACATAAAAGTAAAAAGGAAAGTAAAGAGGAAAAAAAAAAAACAGTCGGGTAAGTGGGGAATGAAAAACTTTGCAGAAATCCTAGGGGGGCGAATTCTTCTCTGAGAAGTGCATGGGGTGTAGGAGCAGCAAAAGTGTAACACAATTACGGTTCTGCAGGGGGGGGGGGGTCACCTGCCGACAGAGTAGTAGGCAAAATGAGGCATAGATCCTCGGTAGCGTTCAGTATCTTTGGTATACTTCCCTTACGTGTAGGTATGGCAAGGGTCCCGGGATCATGAGTCTCTGGTGGCATCGTAAGGCATGGGGCATGTAGTGAGTTCTGGGTGAGGTATGAAGATGGATCCCCAGTTATTTCCCCCCAGGCATAGGTACAGGACCAACAGGGTTAAGATGGGCAGTAACATGAGTGTAGGAAGGATTGGGGAGATAAAAGGTAGTACTCACAGTTTATAGATGGATTGGCATGATCAGTCCCGGTGATCCCTCTGGTCAATCCAAATGGATGCCAGGTCTGGACTCCACATGTAGCCGTGCGGGATACAGCATTGCATATTTGAGGTACAGAGTGCGGAGGCGCCGTTTGACATAGTTTCATAGTTAGTAAGGTTGAATAAAGACACCAGTCCATCCAGTTCAACCTGAGCGAGTGTCTACAACTGTCCCTATCCCTGTACATTGCATACTCACATCGGTCCCTACCCTCAAGGAGCCCACAATCCATTCATATACTAGGGCCAATTATTTATTTTTTTGTTGGACAGAAGCCAATTAACCTACCTGCATGTCTTTGGATTGTCTTTGGATGACTTTGGACATCATGGAACCTGGATCGCTGGCGATGTACCTCGTTGGAGTAATCCGGAAATACGGCCTGTAACCTGGGGGACAGGTAGCAGGTACAAAGCTCACGGGAATGGGCTGTTTAGTAAGGCACAGATACCAAATCCACTTGAGGTAGTGAAAACAGTGCTGGGTTTATTTGATCTAAATACAAGTCCATACACAGGTGCTGCACAGTCTTCCAGAAAACACATCAAAACAGAAATAACCAAACAAAAGTCCTAGCCGTGTCTCGGCTCTAACTATAACATACACCGTCTCTAACTATCAAGCTGAGCAAGCCCACCGCTTGTCAGCTTCTGTAAAGAGTTTTTAAAGGGTTTTACCAACCTTTTGGCTCCTCACAAACCATCCCTGTTTTGTGTGTCCCAGGCAGAGAGCAAAGGCTGTTTGCTCAGGTGAGCTTAAATTAGCCTGGAGAGGAGGACTAAGATCCGAACTGGATCATGTCTCAGAGTTCAAGTTCTAACACCAGCCGTCTGTATGGCTTAGGGACCACCAACTGTTCAACCACTTCATCATTCATTTTACATACACGATACAGTAAATCCTCATTGCTGCTGAAATAAGGAAAACAGGGCCTGTCCCCGGGTTCGACAGGTACATCATTAATCACTATTACATTTTCCCAGGCCCTGGAAAGGGTATGGTCTTTTCTCTGCTCAGTACCAAAATTTTCCTTGTGCACATTAAGGTCATCAAACTCTAACATAGGCTCGGGGTCAGCAGACGGCTGTCCGGCTCTACTGGTAGTGGGGACTTCCTCAGGGTCCTCCAGCTCTCCTGCCATAACCGATAGAGGAAAAGCCGGGAGCCCTGAGAAGAGTCCCCTGAACCCACATTGTCAGTAGTGGCCAGGAATTCTGGCTCTGCGACTGAGTCAGCTACTGCGACCGAGTTGGGATGATCCCACAGTTCCCAAAACTTAGGGAAGTCCCTACCAATGATGGCCTCATGCACCAAGTGGGGAACAAGTCCAACCGGATGGGTCACTGTACCTAAACCAGTTTTAAACTGAACAGTTGTTACAGGATACTCCCGGGTATTCCCATGTATACAGATCACAGCAACATTTTTAGCATGATAATTTACAGGTTCAATCATTTCAGCTGTAACCAAAGTCACTAGACTTCCAGAGTCCAGCAAGGCTGTAATAGACTTATCATTCACAGTCATTTGGCACATTGGTTTTCTCATATTTGGGGTTGCAGTGCATGAAACCGCTGCAAACATAGACTGCCTTCTAATAGATAAATCACACTGCATTGGTTCATCTGTCAATGGACAATTTGCCGCAACATGTCCCATTTCTTGGCAACGAAAACACCTGACGTTTCCCCAGTTTGGTTTGCTGACAGGCACTGGCTTCCCTTGTTTGGGATGCCAAGCTTCAGTCCTGGCACCAAAAATCCTCCCCCCTATTTCCTTGCCATGCTTACCACCCACTTCCCCTGGAACAGTCTTACCGGTTGCCTGGGGAGACCGTGGCTTTGGGTGGAAAGTCCGTGCGGCTGTAGGGGTGGTGACCAGGTTCTTTGCAGCAAAATATCTTTCAACAAGTTCCACCAGGTGGTTCGCCGAATTGGGGTCTCCTTGACTCACCCACTCCTGCAGGGGAATTGGTAGTGACCTCAGGAACTGGTCCATGACCACACGCTCCACTATTTGTGGCCCAGACAGGGACTCCGGCTGTAGCCATTTCCTCACCAGGTGAATTAGGTCGAACATCTGCGATCTTGGGGGCTTCTTGTCTTGGAAGGACCAGCTGTGGACCCGCTGTGCTCGAACTGCCAAAGTGACACCAAGTCGTGCCAGTATTTCCTGTTTGACCTTTTTAAGTCTGCTGCTTCTGCTGACTCCAAATCATAGTAGGCCTTCTGCGATTCCCCAGTAAGCAATGGGGCGACCAGTCCTGCCCACTGGGTTTTAGGCCAACCTTCCCTCTCAGCGGTCCGTTCAAACGTTAGCAGAAAGGCCTCTGGATCATCCTCTGTAGTCATCTTGGACAAAAAGCGAGCCACATGGATGGCTGAGGGCTTGTTTCCAACATTATCAACGTTAGCAGGTGACCACTGTGCTATTGTCTCCACAACCTCAGACAAGGTTTTCCTATCTGCTTTTGCATCAGTGGCTAGCTGTTCAAACAGCCTCTGCGTTTGTTCCTGTGCGATAGCATTAGCTTGCTGTTGTGCCGCGTGGAGTGCAGCGTTTGTTTTCTGCTGTTCAGCGTGGAGTGCAGCGCTTGTTTTCTGCTGTACAGCGTTTGCTTGCTGTAGTGCAGCATTTGTTTTCTGCTGTTCAGCGTTTGTTTTCTGCAGTGCAGCGTTTGTTTGCTGTTGCGCAGCGTTGGATATCATCAATTGTTTTAGGATTTCCTCCATGTTTAGTCACTCTAGGTACTGGCCTTTTAAGTAGTAACTTACTACAGCTGCCCGCTGAAATCCACCATATGTAACCTGGGGGACAGGTAGCAGGTACAAAGCTCACGGGGATGGGCTGTTTAGTAAGGCACAAATACCAAATCCACTTGAGGTAGTGAAAACAGTGGTGGGTTTATTTGATCTAAATACAAGTCCATACACAGGTGCTGCACAGTCTTCCAGAAAAACACATCAAAACAGAAATAACCAAACAAAAGTCCTAGCCGTGTCTCGGCTCTAACTATAACATACACCGTCTCTAACTATCAAGCTGAGCAAGCCTACCGCTTGTCAGCTTCTGTAAAGAGTTTTTAAAGGGTTTTACCAACCTTTTGGCTCCTCACAAACCATCCCTGTTTGTGTGTCCCAGGCAGAGAGCAAAGGCTGTTTGCTCAGGTGAGCTTAAATTAGCCTGGAGAGGAGGACTAAGATCCGAACTGGATCATGTCTCAGAGACCTCTGAATGTATATGAGAGGAGCCTGGGAGATGTATAAACCCCGAACAAGACTTCTCCTGGCTCTCTCTGGGACGCTCTGCTACAGGCCCCATGCATGTTAGTGTGGGGGATTTTACCCTTTTCTCTAGTCAGCCAGAGGATCTTGTCACGGTCCTTGAAGTTTAGGAATTTCACGATCAGGGTGCGAGGTGGAGCTCCTTGGGGAGGGGGACGTGCAGGGAATGCGGTGGGCTCTCTCCACCGCAAACATCACTGAGAGTGTGTCCCTGCCAAAGGTGGATGTCAGGAGGTTTTTAAGGAAGCTCGTCGGGTAGGTGCCCTGCAGACTATGGGAGACCGAGTTTTCAGGGAAACTGAAGAGAGGGATCTCCACTTCCCTTCAGTAGCTAGCATGGGGGAACCTGGAAAGCAGGAGGCCTGAACAGCAGTTTCTTCCAAAGCAGCAGGATTCCAGGGACAGTTGTACCTCCAGACCCCACCTTTGTTATTGACCACACCCACTTTTCACCACAACCCCTGTGTCACATGGAAATTTTTTCTTCAAACCCTTCAAGAGCATCTAGTACCTATTTTAATCAGTACCTACAATATTTCACAAAAGGATCTGGAAGTGATACTACTCTGACACCTAGAGGCAGTAAGAAAAAGGACGTGCTCAGGCGGAGAAGTCTGTGTGCAGTTTGATAGTGTTGAAATGCTCATTTTTCTCCAGGTTCTGGTGAGTGCATCCCCAAAGGGGAGATTTTTCTACACGTGGTGACAAGTGTGGTGACATCATCAGGTGAAAGCTTTTTCTGCATATCACAAAGAGACTTTCCTCACTTATCAGACTGTGTTTGGTTCATCGTGGTGGTTCAACCATTACTTTTATACTAATGTCAGTGGAACAGCAAGGACATTAAGCGCTGCTGCAATATTTAAAGGGACAACTATATTTTAATAAGTTGAATACGGACCCAATTTTATAATATTGTCTTTTCTTCGTACTCGGTTTTACAACAAAGTAGCTGCTTTTATTTATTATTTATATTTAATTTTACAATATATATTTATTATACATCTTAAGGAACCTATATCCAAAAGCGCGGAGGGGTGGTCCTAAGGGCGGCATATTTAAGATCTATACTTTTTCAGAATTTAACATCATTTAACATAAGATTAAAGAAATGTAGTTTGCCAAATAGTGATGGACGAACTTCCGACGGGACATTTCGCGAATGCTATACGTGAACATGCCCAAATGTTCACGAACCGTAGGTTCACGGCGGGCCCCATTGACTTTAATGGCAGGCGAACCTTAAAAACCTCCAGGTCATATTTTCAGCCACAAAATACTTACTAGCTGTGCACACATAGTCCCACAACAAGAACACTAACATACCAGAAGTATTAAGTAAATCTGGGATCGACAACGACAAGCATTCTTTTTTTATCTGTGAAGTTTTGTCAATTGAAGGCACTGGAGGAGAGGCAAGGTCAGGCCAGGCTATGAAGGGGGTGCAGGAGATGATCAGTGCCACAGTCAGGGCAGCGCAGTCCTGTGCCAGTGTCCCAGTGTGCCAACCTGTGCTTGAGCCCCTGACCCCTCCCTCTGTCCGGCCCTTACCCCCACCTATGCAGGGCTCCACTGCGGTGGTCTGGAGGTGCCAGTCCAGTGCTGATCCTCAGTCATGGTGCTGGCACTGCCTGCAGATTGGCTTCTCGGCTGCTATCTCCCTCACTGACACCAACACTGCGATAGAGAGCACTGACACCAGCACTGCGATAGAGAGCACTGACACCAGCACCGTGATAGAGAGCACTGACACCAGCACTGAGATAGAGAGCACTGACACCACCACCGTGATAGAGAGCACTGACACCAGCTGGGAGATAGAGAGCACTGACACCAGCACTGACACCAGCAAGTCACTGCGGGACCCAAAAATATGACACCGCTCAACCTCTTCAAACAGGAGGGTACAGGCATATAGTACAGTGTGCTTTTTTTTTTCTACAAGTGAGCCAAAGGTAGAAAAAAGGTCTGTGTGCTAGATCAGCGGTCATCAACCCTGTCCTTAGGGCCCACTAACAGGCCAGGTTTGCAAGATAACTGAAATACATCACAGGTGATATAATTTGCTGCTCAGAGATTGCAGTATTCTAGTCTGCATCTCCCCAAGGTAATACATAAAACCCTGCCTGTTAGTGGGCCCTGAGGACAGGGTTGATGACGACTGTGCTAGATCATATAAATCGTTTATAGAGTTAAGCATATACATGGTCTACTGGTCACATGTGTTGAATTCCCCTGAGATCCATGCCTCATTCATTTTTATAAATGTGAGGTAGTCAACACTGTCGTGAGCTAGGCGAGTGCGCTTATCGGTCATCGGCCCCTGCTGCACTGAACGTCCTTTCGGACTGGACGAGGGGCAAGCCAACAGTTCCATTGCAAATTGTGCAAGCTCTGGCCAGAGGTCAAGCCTGCCCACCCAGTAGACCAGGGGTTCATCACTTCTCAGAGCGTCCACATCGGCCGTTAACCCGATGTAGTCGGACACCTGTCGGTCTAGGCATTCCCTGATTCTGGATCCGGATGCCACCTGTCAATGGGTCGGCTGAAAGAATGATCTCATATCAGAAGTGACCAACACATCTTCAAACCACCCTCTTCTTGCAGGCGCTGTTGAATTGGTACCCGCAACTCTTTCTCTGGGAGTGGAAATTCCTCTGCCAGCGCACGCAAAAGCTGAATGCAGCATTTCTCTAAGCAAGGCCTGTAAGTGCTCCATTCTGACAGCAATCTGTGATGGTGGTAACATTTCCGCCATTTTGTGTTTGTACCGGGGGTCTAAGTACGTTGCCACCCAGTACTGGTCCTTGACCTTTATGCTTTTTATACAGGGGTCCCTGTTA
The DNA here is from genome assembly GCA_028564925.1 of Lithobates sylvaticus. NCBI lineage: Eukaryota > Metazoa > Chordata > Amphibia > Anura > Ranidae > Lithobates > Lithobates sylvaticus. Next base: position 198,768,403 of record CM053027.1, on the reverse strand, counting down.
AAACACTGGAGCATGAAGGCCCCCATTTGCACTAAACTGGAAGCGGTGTAGTGGCCTGGCTCCTGCTCATCATTCAGGATAATGTCGTCCTCCTCGTTCTCCTCCCCCCTCCACGGACAACAACAGGGATCCCAGAAAGGTTTAAAGCATGCTCTTCTTGCTCCTCCTCATGCGCCCGGCTCCATCCTCCTCTGACTCCTCTTCAGACTCCTGTTGTTGACTTGTCTCAGATAGAGTAGCCCCCCCCCCTGGGAATTCATCCAGCATTGCGACTTCCTCATCTTCCTGCTCCTCCATGGCTTGATCAATGACACGACGCAATGCACGCTTCATAAAGAAGGCGTAAGGTACGATGACACTGATGGCGCCATGGCTGCGACTGACCAGTTTGGTGATCTCATCAAATGGCCGCAGAAGTCTGCATGCGTCGCGCATGAGCAGCCACTGGCGCAGTGAAAAAAAAACAAGCTCCCCAGAACCTGTTCTGCCGCAGAGTTCGTACAGGTAGTCGTTAACTGCACGTTTCTACTGGAGCAGCCTATCAAGCATATAGAAGGTTGAGTTCCATTGGGTCGGGCAATCACAAATAAGACGTCTGCCCGGCAGATTGTGTCGCTGCTTAATGTCAGCAAGGCGAGCCATGGCCGTGTAAGATCTTCTGAAATGGGCCGAGATTTTCCTTGCCTGTCGCAAGATGCCCTGGACCCCAGGGTATTTGACAATGAATCGCTGCACGACCAAGTTTAAAGCCCCATACACACGGTCGGACTTTTTCATGGATTCTGTCCGATCGGACAATGTTGTTGAAAAATCAGACCGTGTGTATGCACCATCGGACAGTGTACGTCGGATTGTCCGACGGACAAAGTCTTATCTCCTGCTGGAAAGATTTGCCGACAACACGGTCCGATCACACCAAATCCGATCGTGTGTACGGTTGTCCGACCGGACAAAGTGCTACGCATGCTCACATCACATTACAAGACCAAAGCTATTGGCTACTAGCCTCTACGTAGTCCCGTCGTAGGCAACAAACGTCACCACGTTCAGAATGATCGGATTTTCCGACAACTTTGTCCGACCGTGTGTACGCAAAACCAACATCAGACAAAGTATGACGGACAGGATCCGACCGACCTGGTCCGCGGATTGTCCGACCGCGTGTATGGGGCTTTAGACGTGTGCCATGTATGGCACATGTGTAATTTTGCCCTGTTTCAACGTGCTAAGCAGATTGGCACCGTTGTCGCACACCACTTTACCAACTGTCAAATTGAGCGGTGTTAGCCACTGATCTGCCTGTGAATGCAAAGCTGAAAGGAGTGCAGTGCCAGTGTGGCTCTTGGCTTCCAGGCACAACAGACGCAGCACAGCATAGCAATGTCTCACCTGGCATGTTGATTTGGTTCTGGGGATATTGGGCGGCGCAGCAGAAGAGACGCTAGCAGCGGAAAAGGAGGAGTCAGCCAAGGAGGAGAGGGAGGATGGAGTAGGAGGAGGAGAAGAAGAGGCAGGCCTGCATGCAATCCGTGGCAGTAAAACCAAATCTACACGGGTGCCACGGGTTACATGCTTGATGACCGTCAGAAGGTTTACCCAGTGGGCAGTAAAAGTTATATACCTTCCCTGCCCATGTTTGCTAGACCACGTGTCTGTGGTCAGATGTATCTTGGCACCGACACTGTGTGCCAGAGATACATTCACTTGCCGCTGAACATGGCCATATAGCTCTGGGATGCCCTTCTGTGAGAAATACTTCCTTCCTGGGACCTTCCATTGTGGTGTTCCAATGGCCACAAATTTTCGAAAGGCCTCCAAGTCCACCAGTTTATATGGCAGTAGTGGGCGGGCTATCAGTTCTGACAAGCCAACGGTCAACCGTTGGGCAAGAGGGTTATCCGGCGTCATCATTTTTTTACGCTCAAACATTTGGCGCACGGAAGCCGGCCTTTTCCCAGAAAAACGTGAGGACGGCATGATGGAAGGTGGAGTGGAGGACAATTCTGAGGAGAGAGGAGAAGGAGAAGTAGAAGAGGCTGGACGGTGAGAGCCTGAAGTGTGGCTTTGTGGGTTCTGATGGCATGGCCCCCACTGGGCTCGGTGATGGCAGCTCATGTGCCTTTTTAAGGCAGTCGTCCCTAGGTGAGTGTTGGGCTTACCACGACTTATGCGTTGCATGCAAAGGCTGCAGATGGCAATACTATTGTCAGCAGCGGACACATTAAAAAAAGTCCACACTGCGGAGGCATGTGCCAGCATCCTGGGAGCGCCAGATGTGACCGTACATGGTTGATGCCTCGCTCCTGATACATTAGCAGTCTGGTTTGTTCCTCCTGTGCAATGTAAGTTCCGCCTGCTTCTCCTCCCTATCTGCTGGTCCATCTCTCCCTCTGAACTCCCCTCCTCTTCCTCTCTTGTGGGCACCCACGTGACGTCCCTAGACACGTCATCATTGACGTCACCTTCCCCACCACTATAATTAGAGATCTCGGAGTAGGCAGCAACAGGGGGGACCAACCTCCTTGGGCTGATCTGGGTACTGTCGTCAGACTGCTGTGTGGCGGTTGTTGCTAGCTCCTCTTCCTGATCCAATGCCAAGAATGGCTGCGCTATGGAAATGTCTTGTGATGAAGGATCGGAAAATAATTCCTGTGACTCAAGCGGAGGGTATATGGTGGTGGTGGTGTTGGTGGTAGTGTCTTTGGGTGTGCACACAGCAGAGAGTGAAGAGGGTGCAGATCGAGAGGATGAGGAGGGTGCAGAAGAGTAAGGCTGAGTGAGCCACTCAACCAAGTCTGGTGCGTCCTTTGACGTAATCGAACGCACCTTCTGCAACTTCCCACTTTGGCTCAAGCCTGGTGCTCCTGCCCTACCCCTACTACCCCTGCGGAAGGGCCTGCCTCTTTCTCTGCCTGTCATTTTTTAAATGACCCTGTGACAAAAGTCTATAGAGAAGTGCAGTATATGTGGAAGAAGGTGTATAACACCCCGCTTCAATCTGTCATTTTGGGGGGCCACTGGTCTATCACACCAGTTATAATACTTTTTTCTAATTGCGTTTGTCACTCTTTGCAGTATCGCTGTAGAACCGCTCAGCAGTCACAATGCTGCACAGTAGAAATGCACTATACTATGCTTTCTATATTTGAAAGTATTTTATACGTGTATTTCACCCCTATATACTGCACACCAAATAGTACACCTATGCCAGTCCTTAAAAGGACTTTTGTGGACCTAATAGTAGCTAGCTTGTTAAAGACTGTCCCTACTCCAAACAGCAAACTGTCCCTACACTGAGAAAAGACAGCTGCAGAATCTGTCAGCACTGCAGTGAACTATAATATGCTTTTTATATTTGAAAGTATAGTGTATTACACCACCATATACTGTACACCTATACCAGTCCTTAAAAAGACTTTTGTAGACCTAATAGTAGCTAGCTAGTGTATTACAGACTATCCCTGCTCCAAACGCCAACCTTTCCCTACACTGAGAAATGACAGCTGCAGAATCGCTGAGCACTGCACTATAATATGCTTTCTATATTTTAAAGAAAGTATATTATCAGTGTAATACACCACCATATACTGTACACCTATACCAGTCCTTAAAATTACTTTTGTGGACCTAATAGCTAGTGATTAGATTACAGTCTTTGCCTGCTCCAAACGCCAACCTTGCCCTATACTGACAAAAGACAGAATGTAAAATGGCCACCAGATCAGGTCTATTTATAAGGTAGGGGGTATATCCATGTGCTGAAATGTCTCAATTGGCTGTCCTGTACCCCATGATGGATGTGTCATGGGTCAAAGTTCTTCACAATGTAAACGAATATGGCCGCCGCGAACAGCGCCATAAGTCCGCCGGTTTGGCGAATCGCGAGGCCATCTCTATTGCCAAATGCTCAAATGGAATGTGAGCAATCACAATCACATACAGTTGTCTCAAGTAACAACATTCTCGTCTGTTGCCTTGTTTACAACAAGTGCCAACATGTAATTAAAGAGCCAGTAAGGTAAAAGTGTCACCTAAAAAGGGGAGAGAGAGAGAAAGCAAGGTACGTAGGTAAAGCCTCCAGAGCGCACCACACCCTTTCAAGATATCAAAGCCATGGCTGCCAAGTTTTGTTAACGGAACACAAAAGCTTGACATTAATCATTACCCAAGTATTATTCATGTTTGCTGTGGTACTGGTAGCTCTATATTTGTTTAAAGCTAAAGCGCAACACAATTCATTAGCTAATCCAATAAATACATATATATTTATTCTATAAAATAATTGAGCTCTGTCATTTCAAAGCCCTTGTTTCTAAATTTTAGGGACTGGAATGGTACCACTGGATGTGGTTCCCATATTTGAAAATGTATCAAAGTCTTTACCAAGTAACTATAGACCTGTTAGTTTAACTTCTAAGTAGGGAAGATACTGGAGAGTTTAATAAAAGACCACATAGATGAATTATATTTTAAGAAACAGACAGCTTAATTCATAAAAGACAGAAGTTGTCAAACAAACCTGATTTCTTTTTATGAAGAGGTAAGTAAAACCTTGGACAGAGGGGTGGCTGTGGACGCAGTATACTTGGATTTTGCAAAAGCGTTTGACACAGTTGCCCACACACGGCTAATGTGTAAGATAAAGTCTACGGGCTTGGAAAGATCAGTGTGTAAATGGATAGAAAACTTGCTAAAAGATAGAATTCAGAGAGTTAATGATTCTCAGCTATGAGGAAAGATTATAGGGACTGAATTTATTCTCTCTTGAAAAGAGGAGATGAACCACTTGCCAACCAGCCACCATCATTACACTGCAGCAGGTTGGCATGATCTCACGAATCGCCGTAGGTGTACGTCGGCACCTTTTTTTTATGTTTCAATGTTTTTATTGAAGTTTTTATACAGTGTCATTTGTACAAAATAAAGTTTGATTAGTGCAAATGTAAACCATTGTTTACCACAACGAGGTAACAATCTTAGAAAGAAATAAGAAGGAAAGAACAAAAGGAACTTTCACCTGTCGGACAGTGATGGTAAGTACATTTTCATAGGTGAGTTTCTAGAGCTCAGTGGCTACCGACCTTTCTCCACTATTATTCTCTGTCTCTGTGCCCCCACCCCTGGGGCGAACCCACCCCCATCTCACTAATCGGGGGGGTCATAGGTCTCACCTCCAGGCAGTGGGGGCCCCCGGGACCGTGCTATATCAATCTCTGGTGACCGGCGCCACCATGCTCCGTGGTTTTAGCCCATGAGTACTAGTTATTCTATGTCATTTAGTTCTCACAGTGAAAGATTGGGAAAAGAGAGCAAATCAGGGGGGTGAGGTAGCGTTCAAAAGGAGAAGGTGTTGGAGACAGGTAAGAAAAGAGAGAATATAGAAGAAAAAGAGGGGGGGAGGGGTGTTGACAAGCTCTGGTCCTATTCCTTATTGTCGTTTTCCATTGTCATGTTTATGTAGATAAGGGTCTGGGGTCCCCAGCCAGATAGTCTAGCCACGGATCCCAGGTTTTGTGGAAGCGCTCCATTTTGTCCTGGACTAGGGCAGTTAGTCTCTCATTTAACATCAACCATGAGATTTTACTCTTAAGCTGGCCAATTGGTAAGGCAGCGGATCTCCAGTTCCTGGCGATCGTGATTTTCGCTGCAATAAATATAAAGGTAAGTAGTCGCTTTTTGGGCCCAGAGATCCCAGGTATCCCCACCCCCAGCAATGCGTGTTTAGCTGATTTGGTTATATTTACCTGGGCGAGGGTATACAAAAGATTATAGACTTTAATCCAGTATCTCCTGACCTTAGGGCAGGTCCACCATATATGGTATGTAGTTCCCTCTTGGCCGCAGCCTCTAAAACATTTGGAAGTTACTCCCTGGACAAAAGTGACCAGTCTTGATGGCACCATATACCATCTCAACAGTACCTTATAATTGGCTTCTATTGTTGAGGTATTAATAAGAGACTTGGATGCTGCCCCAGCCAGTACGTGCCATTGTGTCAGGTCGAGGGTTTCCTGGAGATCTCTCTCCCACTGGAGCATGTAATTCAATTTGGTTGAGGCGTTCGTTAGTAGCGTATATATTATTGATATATGGCCTTTGACTTTGTCATAGTCTGTACACAATTGCTCCATTGGGGTCAAGGTCCCCAGGTCACCTCTACGAGCTAACTGTTGTAGAAAGTGGCGTATCTGTGTATATCGATAACTTTCCGCTGGTGGCATTTGATATTTCTCTACCATGGTTTGTTGTGTTAGGATCCCTTTGCGATTATATAGGTCAGCTATTCTTAGCAGGCTTTTATTAGTCCACCATTCAAAGGCTTGTGGAGTGAGGCCCGGGGTAAACGCACTATTATTAAGAATTGGAGCCAACGGGTTATGGGGGGATTTAAGTTTGTGTAATCTGGTTATCCTATCCCATATCTCCATGGAAAAGGATAATGATGGGCACAAAATTAGTCGTCGCTCCCTACTTGGAAGCCACAATATGTGGGATATTGAAGTGGGTTGGCATGAATATGACTCCATAGTCATCCAAATCGCTTTTGGGGCCTTAGAATGGTATCTGGTCAGCTGGGCCAGTTGTGCCGCATAAAAGTATTTTTGCAGGTCTGGTAGTCCCAGTCCCCCTTTCTGTTTTGGTGTATACATAGTGCTTTTGTTGACCCTAGGCCTCTTGTCCCCCCATATGTACTGGAGGATCTTTTTCTGCAGCTGTTTTAGGTCTTTAGTTAACAGTGCTATTGGTAACGTCCTAAAATAATACAAAATCCTTGGTAGTATATTCATTTTTACTGAGTGAAGTCTGCCGAACCACGATGGAGGTTGTATTTGCCATTTCGCCATATCATCTGTTAGTCTCTTAATAAGAGTTGGGTAGTTCCTTTTATAGAGCGTATAAATAGATGAGGTCAGGTGTATGCCCAAGTACGGGATATCCTTTTGTTCCCACTTAAAGGAATGGGATTGCTCTAGTGACTCTTGGGTCGACTTGGGCAGCGAAAGATTTAATGCCCTAGATTTGCTATGGTTAACGTATAGCCCTGATATCTTTGAGAATGGGTCCATAATTGCATATAGGTTGGGGAGTGAAGTAATTGGGGATGTCAGTGTCAGTAGCAAGTCATCTGCAAATAGCAGACATTTATGTTCTAGTCCCCCACACTCTATACCCCTTATGTGGGGACTCGATCGGAGCTTGATTGCTAATGGTTCAATTGCCAAAGCAAACAGTAGTGGTGATAATGGGCACCCCTGTCTGGTTCCCCTCCTGACGGCCAGGGGTCTGGAAGAGTAGCCCCTGACCATCAGGGAAGCCGACGGGGTATCGTATAGGGTCTGCAGTAGACCCATGAAAGACTCCCCAAATCCAAAATGTCTCAGCACTTGAAACAGATAATCCCATGAGAGGGAATCAAACGCCTTCTGTATATTTAGCGATAGTAACATTCCCTGTCTAGTACCCACCCCGTCCCAGTTGGATTGGATTGCTGATATCAAGTTAATGAGTCTACGGGTTTGATCGGAGGCCTGTCTTTGTGGTACAAATCCTGTCTGGTCAGGGTGAATGTATTGTGGGAGAAAAGTATTTAATCTTGTGGCTAGAATCTTAGTCAATAATTTTAGATCAGTGTTAATCAGTGAGATTGGGCGGTAGTCTGAACAGTCGGTATGGTCTTTGCCTGGTTTAGGTATAACATTTATGTAGGCTGTATTTTCATGATCTGGTAACTTCGTGCCTCGTCTCAGATCATTAAAATACGCACAAAGATGGGGGGTAAGTAAGTGTTGATATTTTTTATAGTATATCCCTGGATAACCATCTGGACCAGGTGCTTTGGAGGAATGGGTTGCCTTTATAGCCGTCTGTATTTCTAATTCTGTGATTGCTTCATTCATTAAAGCAGCATGATCTTGGGTCAGTTGGGGCAGCTGTATATCTTGAAAAAATCTATCGACTATAGTTTGCTCGGGTGGCTTTTGTGAACTATAAAGTTTGGTGTAGAATTTATGAAATTCTTTTATTATTAGTTCTGGGTTTTGTGTAAGATGTCCCGTCTTCAATTTAGGTAAGGTTGCCGTGTACGGTCTGGGTACCAGCTTTCTGGCCAATAAAGTGGTAGGCTTATCTCCCATGGTATAATATTTATGCTTTGACCAGCTAATACGCTTTTCTGCCTGCGTTGTTAAACTGAGGTTCAATGATAGTCTGGCTTCTTCTATCTTTTTGCTAATGTCTATCCGGGGGTTCCTGTGTTGTTCCGCCAAGAGAACTTCCAGATTCCCTTCTAAATTTTTAATTGTAAGGTCCCTATTTTTTTTATTCTAGCTGTGATTTGTATAAGTTTTCCCTGTATGGTTGCCTTATGGGCCGCCCAGTTAATAACTGGGGAGGTGTCTTGGGATTTGTTGTTTCTGAAGTATTCCTGTATTTCTTTTTGTATTTCAGTATATATGATGGGGTCTGTAAGGAAATTAGCATTGAGTCGCCAAGGCGAGGGGGTCGCCTTAGTCCACAATCCTTTAGTCATAAGTTTTATCGGGGAATGATCAGACCAGGGTGTATTAAGTATTTTAACTGATGTGATAAATGGAAGTAGAGAGGTGTGTACTAGTATGTGATCAATTCTGGAGTAGGTATGATGTGCCTGTGAGTAGAAAGTAAAGTCTCTAACAGTGGGATTATGTTCCCTCCAGGTATCAATAAGGTCATGGTGATGAATGAGACGGGCAATCTTACTACTGTTGTTAGGAGGGCGTCGTAGGATCGGTCTGCTAGTATCTTAGTTATCCATGGTTCTGTCCAAGGATATATTGCTGTCTCCTCCTAATTTTAATTGTCCTTGGGCCTTGGGCATCAGTATGTTAAACATCTGCCTAAAGAATTCTACTTGTCCTGTGTTTGGGGCGTAATATGATATAAACAAGACCAGTCTATCATGTAGGCGGCCTACGGCCATTAGGTATCTTCCTGCTCTATCTTTGATTATTGAGATGGGGGTAAAGGGGGTCCGCTTTGAAAAACAGACTGCCACTCCCCCCTTCTTCTGAGGGCCACAGGCTAAAAATGTTTGCGGATATCTTGCATTAAGGTATCTAGGGGCCGAGGCCTTAGTAAAATGGGTTTCCTGCAGTAGCAGGACATCTGCTTTTTGCCTATGGTAGAATTGGTATGCCTTCATCCTTTTAGTGGGCGAATTGAACCCATGAACGTTGTGTGTTATAACCGAATAATCTGTGGAGTATCTATTAGCCATCGTGGTAGGGCAGAGCACTCTTACCTTGTATTAGTAGATTACCAGGCGGTGTTAAGAAAGTTATGGTTGGCCATTCGTCTTCCTGTTTGAGCTTCACTCTGTGGGTAGGATTTCGGACCAGAGCTCATCGGGGGGGGGAATAGAAGGATAGAAAAGGGAGAGTAAGAAAGTATAGTAAACAACATAAATAACTCAACAGCCTTAGGCTGTACCATTCAAACCTAGTGGGTTTGCTTAAAATATTAAGTAACTGGGGGTAATGCCCCTCCGGACTTGAAGTCCGGGGTAATTGGTGCAAGCGTACCATCCTCCTTGGAGGATTGATATTCTTGCAAGCGTGCGGCATGTATTACCGCTCCGGCCCATGTAACTAGGCCTATAATCAGACTAACATGTTATATACATATTATCAATTATTATTAAAACCTCTTTTTGGACAAGACAGTATATAATGGACTTTGCATTTGGTCAGGCCTCTCCTTTGTTGTGGCCCCGGGCAGGCAGGGTCCCCATCGGTTACTCCTGCCCCGGGGACACAACTCTCAGGAGGCGAATTTGCCACCTTTGGAGGGGCCTTCCCCTGTTGGTCAAAAAAGAAAAACTGAATATAGTCCATGTCCTGAGCATGGTTAGCTCGCGTTTCAGAAAAGTTTCAGTGCTCAATCAAAAATTCGTATCAAAAATCAAAAGAAAATTAGATAAAAGGAAAGAAAAACATTTTTTGGGACTGTTCTTATGTGGCACTGTGGGCGGTCAAGACGCAGTCATCTAGTATCAAAAGGGAATCAAAAAATAAGAAACATTTTGAGATAAAAATGGGAAAAAAAAGAAAAAAAAAAAACACAAAATAAGTCAAAAATCAAAAAACAATGGCCAAAATCGAAGATCAAAAGTAGGGACATTTCTTGGCCTGTATTTGTTAGGGCTATGTAGTCAGTATCATAGGCTCATTCCCCTGGGAAGTGACCCTCATGGTCACCAGGGGAGTCGTTCCTAAAATCATTTAAGGTTCCTGTTCTTCATCAGGGCTTATGCCTGACCTTTAATGGGTCCATGGTTGTTAGGGGTGTTTTCAGGTGTTACGTTGCGATTTTCTGGATTGCGATTGCTTGGGTTCTTGCCACAGGGGCGAAAGAGGTCGTTGGTCAGCACGTCGAGGAGATGCAGCTGGAGAGTCATGGGTAAGTATCCCTAATTCACTCATGAGGTCCTCGCCTGCTTGAAAAGTTGAAAAAGAGTAGGATCGTCCCTTGAAGGTAAAAGATAACTTCAAGGGGAATGCCCATCTATATTTTATTTGTTTATTCGCCAGTTGTTGTAGAAGGGGTCTCAATGTTCTGTGTTTCTGTATGGTCGATGGTGCCAGGTCTGTAAATAGTTGTATACCTGCGCCCTGTATGGTCAGGTCTTTTCTATTGCATGCAGCAGACATCATCTTTTCCTTTACACCATAGTAATGTGGTTTAGCTATTACATCATGTGGCAGGCCATCAGATCTCGGGGCTGTTAAGGCTCTATGAATACGGTCTATCTCCAAGTGATGGGGTGGTATGTGTGGGATCAGCTCTGTCATAAGTTCTCGCATTACCTCTTCTAGGTCAGTAAGAGTTTCTGGCAGGCCCCGTATCCGTATATTATAACGGCGAGAGCGATTTTCCAAATATTCTATTTTTGTATAGGCCTCTTCCAACCTGTCCTGGAGGTCTGTGATCATGGTAGCATTCTGGTTGACCTTTTTAACAGTGTTGTCCAGCTTAGTTTCTACATGGTCAAAACGTTCACCAAAGCTATGTATATCCCTCTTTAAAGATAAAAAACGTTCACCAAAGCTATGTATATCCCTCTTTAAATCTGTGGTTATAAGGGTGCAGGCCTTAGAGAGCTCTTGTTGAAGCATTGTGGAATGCGGACTAGTATCTGCGGAGGGTCACGGACCTCCGTTTGTTTTTGGCTGCTTCTTCTGCCCCTTTTTAGGTTGACCTTGCGCCCTTCTGTTCATTCCCCTCCGGGAAGACAGATCGCTGTGTGCAGTCGTCCGTAGGTCTGCTGTCTGGCTGGATGTAAGCTGTTAGGGCCGGAGCGTGCGGAGCTCGGCTAGAACGCGTCCACCTCCGAGATTCCGCGCATGCGCACTTTTGCCACCTTTTTTTTATAAATTGTATCTTTATTAAGATTTTCAAAATGTCAAAAAGAAATACAAACAGCCAATAAATGTCCAACCAATAGTACAGTGTAATAAGTACAATCATTGGAAAGACATATAACAAGGTCAAACCATAAGAGTGTTGTCACAGTGCTACCAGTCCATCAAAACATAGGATGTATACCATATAAACCGGGGGGGAGGGATTAAGGAGGGGAGGAAGGACCCAGAGAGCGGCTGAACCAAAAAGATTATTATCTCACGTGGAAGAAATTGTCGCTCAATGGATCTAGTGTCAGTGGGATCTCCAAGGCGCCCTCACCGAGAGGATCTGGGCGCCCCGGGGGACCCCACTTGGGGGGGGGGTGGGTTGGGGTGGGATAGGAAAAACACCATGGGAGCCTGAAGTAGACAGATTAATAGAAATGAGAGAGGATAGAGTTCAACACTTATACTTAGGAGGGTGTCATATAACCAAAGGGTAGTAGGATAGTTCCTGGGTTAAGCTCTGAATGATCTCACAAGTCCCACATCTTTTTAAATTGAGGAAGGGTATCATGAACTATTGCAGTTAGGTGTTCCATTCTGCAGATGTGTTCCAATATATGCAACGTCTGTGCAATGGTAGGAGGGGAGGTGGACAACCATCTCAGGGGTATAGCCCTTTTCGCTGTCAAAAGAATATAAGCAACAACATTTTGGGTGTGTCTGGGGATGCCAGGGAACGGCAGCCCTAAAAGAAAGTGGATCGGGTCTAGGGGTAGAGTAATTTCAAGGAGTTTCTGTAGATGAGCATGTATAGAATCCCAAAAAGGTTGGATAATGGGGAACTCCCAAAAAATATGGAAGTGGGAGACAACTTCCTCCCAGCACCGCCAACACACCCAAGGAGTTTTGGGGTCATACCTGCGTATTATCTCTGGGGTTTTATACCAAACAATAAGTATTTTATATGTCGGATATATATGTCGTCACCCTTTGTTCCACACATCTTGAAGACTTGTAAGCTGTCTCCCATATCTTCCGCCATTGAGGAAGTTGGATAGGCTGTTTAATAATCTGGGACCATTTCTGCATGTACGAATGATGTATGTTAGTGAGTGTAAGAGCTTCATGAAGATATATATAGATATCTGAGATAAGATGGGCTTGGTATGGACCTTGGGAGCATAAGAGTTCAAATGGGGTGGGCTTATCCAAGGTTAAATCAGAGGATTTAGAGAGAAAATAGTGTTTGAATTGGCGATATGAATAGAATAATTGTTTAGGGATCTGAACCTTTTTTTACGCTGTAGTTCATTGAAAGGTAGGCGTGTGTGGGTAAGTGGATGTACCAAGTTTAGGAGCTGAAATATTACAGCCTGTGTCCATGGGAGCATTCGGGTATAGGAAAGGCTATCTGGGATGTCGGGATTAAACAATACGTTCAATAGGGGTGGACATGGCAAGGAGAGGGAGAATTGGCGGGAACATTTTTCCATATAGAGAGGGTGAATAGCATCGGGTTTAAAGAAAGGCTTCGAAGTTGTGATATAGAGGTCTCTAGATCTGTCCAAATCATGGAGCAGGGGTGAACCGGACTGGTGACACTCATTTCAATCTCCGCCCAAATGCTGGATGCCATTTTGAAAGACCAGGTAATAATCGATTTGAGGTGAGTAGCAAAGTAATATTTAATAAGGTCTGTCGCTTCCAATCCACCTCTGGACCTAGGAGCTAAGACTACCGAACTGGCTATTCGATGAGACTTATATTGCCAAATAAAGTTGAGGAATGACTTCTGAGTGGCTTTGAGTTGGGACATGGATCGGAAGGATTTCAAATAGTTAAAGGAGTCTCGGTAAAATAGACATCTTCAGGATATTGATGCGACCTAAGAGCGAGATGGGATAAGTATCCCACTGTCGCAAAAGGCAGTCGATGTCACGGAAGAGTGGAGGGAAATTGGCCTGATAAAGAGAGGGGTATGATGGGGTGAGATGTTTCCCTAAATATTTAAGAGGATTCAGGCACCAGTGATAGGAATAGTTTTGCTGAAGGATGGCAAGACCTGAGTGTGGAATATGTAGTGGAAGGGCCTCTGTTTTGCTTGTGTAGATTTTATATCCTGAGAGAAAGCTAAATTATTTGAGTAAAGCAGGTAAGTTCGGAAGGGAGGTGTGAGGTCTGGTCAGAGTCAGTAGAATGTCATCAGTGAATAATGACAGTTTATACTCAGCATGACGCAAGGAGACTCCACGAACGTCAGGGTGAGTATGGATGGCTGTAGCTAGAGGTTTTAGACAGAGGATAAAAAGTAGGGGGGAAAGCGGACATCCCTGCCTGGTTCCATTACTCAAAGAGAAAGAGGGTGATAAGTAGAATGATAGCTGGACTTGGGAGGAAGGGTGGGAGTATAGGGCATGTAGTGCTGCTATAAAGGGGCCATCAAAACCGTATTTGGAGAGTGTAGCAAACAGAAAGGGCCAACTGAGCCTATCAAAGGCTTTCTGCTGTCAGGCCAGCGGCGCCGGACGCCGAGCGGCCCGCTCCTCAGTGCGCATGCGCGGGGGCCCGGCGCTCCGGCGCATGCGCACTCGCGGCTCGGCGGTCCGGCGATCGCGCATGCGCACTAGCGCACGCCTGTGCGCTATGGCGCACAATTAGCGTCCCCTGGGCGCCTATAAAGGCGGTCTGACGCACAGGCACTTTGCTGGTCTGTCTTTCCAGCTTAGTGCCTGTGTGTCCCCGTGCCCTGTGTTAAAAAACCTGATCTACTGCTCCTGTGTTTGACCCCCTGGCTTGCTAACGGACTTTGCTGAATCTACTGCTCCTGTGTTTGACCCCCTGGCTTGCTAATGGACTTTGCTGAATCTACTGCTCCTGTGTTTGACCCCCTGGCTTGCTAACGGACTTTGCTGAATCTACTGCTCCTGTGTTTGACCCCCTGGCTTGCTTACGGACCTTGCTGAAATCTACTGCTCCTGTGTTTGACCCCCTGGCTTGCTAACGGACTTTGCTGAAATCTACTGCTCCTGTGTTTGACCCCCTGGCTTGCTAACGGACTTTGCTGAATCTACTGCTCCTGTGTTTGACCCCCTGGCTTGCTTAACGGACTTTGCTGAATCTACTGCTCCTGTGTTTGACCCCCTGGCTTGCCAACGGACTTTGCTTGAACTACCGCTCCTGTGTTTGACCCTCGGCCTACATCCTGGACTCACTCTGCACCTGGCTGTTCAGTAACTGGTGTTAGATCCCCTCACCGGGTCTTTGGGCTCTTGCCTGTCCTTCCTGCCATCTGCCGGTCTGCCCAGGCCAGGCTCTCATCTCCTCTCCGTTCCTGCCTACCTGACGGAGGTGACCTGTGCCTCCTGGTGCCGTGTGCTCCCTGTCCCATCACCAGGGGGCAGATTGCGCCGGGTCGCAAGGGTGAGCCGCTCTCGGCATCTCGGTCTCGGTGAGTACGTTTCTGATAGTACAGACCAGCCATGTCCGAGACCGACAGAGCGTGCTCTCCCCTTGAGATCCTGTGTCAGCAGATGGCAGCACTTACTGAGGCTGTCCAAAAACTACAAGTGGGATACACCCAAATTGACAGTCGCCTACAGCAACTGGCCAGGCCATTCAACCCCGCAGCGGGCAACTCTGCCACTACCAGCGGGGTCCCACCGTCTGCAGCTCCTACCAATCCCAACGTTGTCGTGGCCTCCCCTGAACCTAGGGTGCCTATACCTGAACGGTTCTCTGGCGACCGCAAGAAGTTTAGGGCCTTCAAGAATGCCTGCTCCCTCTATTTGGCTCTGCAACCCAGAACCTTCTCCTCCGAGGTAGTAAAAGTAGGGTTCATCATCTCCCTCCTGGCCGAAGAACCCCAGGCATGGGCCCATAGCCTAATGGAACAAAGAAACCCAGCGCTGAATTCTGTAGACACTTTCTTTGAGAGCATGGGTCAGCTTTATGACGACCCCCAGAAAGGGGCCACAGCCGAAACCACCCTACACAACCTCTCCCAGGGCCGGAGACCGGTCAAAGATTACACCGCAGAATTCAGGAAATGGTCAGCCGACACCGGCTGGAACGAGCCGGCCCTCAAATATCAGTTCCGCCAGGGACTTTCTGACACCCTCAAGGATGAACTGGCCCGTATCGACATCCCGGAATCCCTGGAGGATCTCATTCAAGCAGTCACCAAGATTGACCGGCGCATGCGGGAACGCCGCGCAGAACGTTTTCAGACACCCCGTCCCAGTTGGACATTGCCCAAGCCGAGTCTTGCTCAGTCCTCCTTCCATGCTCCACCTGTGGCTACTCCCGGAATTGAACCCATGCAGTTGGGCCTGGTCCGTGCCCCTTTAACTCCGGAAGAGCGTTTACGCAGGTGACAGGCCAATTTGTGCCTTTATTGCGGAGGTTCCGGGCACTTCCTTCGCACCTGCCCCATAAGGCCTAGTAAGTCCCTCTCCCAGCCTAACTTTAACTACCAGGTTACCGGTCTATCCCAAACTTACATTACCCTTTTTATCTCTTTACAGTTAATGGGAAAGGAGGTCCGCCTCCCAGCCATAGTTGATTCCGGGGCATGCAGCTGCTTCTTGGATTCCTCCCTTGCCGCCAGGCTCCATCTTCCCCTTGTCCCCAAGAAGCAGTGCCTCCAGGTTCATCTAGCCGATGGATCCCTTCCGTGTTCCGGCTTGATCACCTTTGAAACCAGCCCCATTCTCGTCACCACCGATTCCGGCCACAAGGAACTCCTTCGCTTGGATATCATTCCATCTCCCATGTTCCCCATCATTTTGGGGCTTCCCTGGCTGCAAGCACATGAACCCCTAATCAACTGGCGGACGAAGGAGGTCTCCTTCCCTTCCCAATACTGTTCCCAAAACTGTTCCTCGCCAGCCCCAGCTTCCTGCTCGGCCCTAGTACCTGTGCCCGACAGCCTGAAACACGTCCCACCTGTCTACCTGGAATTCAGGGATGTTTTTGACAAGCAACAGGCCGACCGCCTACCACCGCACCGTCCCTATGATTGTCCCATAGATCTCTTACCCGGTGCTGCGGTCCCTTTCGGCCGTATCTTTCCCCTATCCGAAACCGAGTTGGAAACCCTCAAAACCTACATTGACAAGAACCTGGCCAAGGGGTTCATCCGTCCCTCTTCATCACCAGCCGGAGCCGGAATTTTCTTCGTTGAGAAGAAGGATGGCTCACTGAGACCCTGTATAGACTACAGAGAAATCAATAAAATTACCATTAAAAACAGGTATCCTCTTCCCCTCATCCCCGAATTATTTCAGCGCTTTCGATCTGCACAGATCTTCTCTAAACTTGATCTCCGCGGGGCCTACAATCTCATACGGATCAGGGCGGGTGATGAGTGGAAGACCGCTTTCAGATCAAGGTTCGGGCACTACGAGTACCTTGTAATGCCGTTCGGGCTCTGTAATGCCCCGGCGACGTTCCAACATCTAGTAAACGATATTTTCCGAAGATATCTGGATGATTTCCTAGTGGTCTATCTGGATGATATCCTAATCTTCTCTGCCACTCTCGAACTCCACCGAATGCACGTGAAAATAGTCCTCACCATCCTCAGGCAACACAAACTCTACCTTAAGGCTGAAAAATGCGAGTTTGAAAAGTCCACCGTACAATTCCTGGGGTTTATCATCTCCACCAATGGGGTCGCAATGGACCCACAAAAGGTCCAAGCCGTCCAAGATTGGCCGGCCCCCAAAGACAAAAAGGGAGTCCAGAGGTTTATCGGGTTTGCCAACTTTTACCGGAGATTTATCATTGGCTTCTCCTCCATTGTGGCACCAATCACCCTACTCACCCATCAACACAATCAGTTTCGCTGGTCTCCAGAAGCCCAGGCGGCCATCGCCCAATTGAAGTCCCTGTTCTCCTCCGCCCCGATCCTACGACATCCAGATCCCGCATTGCCCTTTGTACTGGAGGTGGATGCTTCCGAAACTGCTCTCGGGGCCATCCTCTCCCAGCGCCAGGGCGCTAAGGCTCTCCTCCACCCGGTGGCTTTCGCCTCCCGAAAACTGAGCCCTCCTGAGAGGAATTACAATGTGGGGGACAGGGAGCTACTAGCCATTAAATTTGCCCTTGAGGAATGGCGGTAACTCTTGGAGGGGGCATCTCACCCTGTTATGGTCTGGACCGACCACAAGAATCTCGAATACCTCAGGACAGCTAAACGATTGAGACCCAGGCAGGCCAGATGGGCTCTTTTCTTTTCGAGGTTCAATTTCCTCATCGCCTATAGACCAGGCTCCAAAAACGGAAAAGCCGATGCCCTCTCCCGCATGTTCGCGGAGACCACCCAGGAAACCGAGCCCAGCACTATCCTGTCCCCTCAAAACTTCGGTCTGATCACCCAGGTGGACCTCTTGACTACGATTAAAACTGCTACCAAACATGACCTGGCCCCTACCAACCTTTCCCTGGTCAAACACGACGACCTCCTGTGGTCTGGGGAGAAGATCTTTGTCCCCCTAGGAGTAAGGCCCCTGGTACTTGAGACCTTCCATGACCATAAATTGGCAGGTCATTTTGGCTCCAGGAAAACCATTGAACTTATCTCCCGTTCTTTTTGGTGGCCAGGCTGGAGGCAGGACTGCAGGGACTATGTCGCCTCCTGCATCCCATGCCAGCGCAGCAAGGGGCCGAAGGCCAAATCCTGGGGGCTACTAAGACCGCTACCCATTCCTGAGCGCCCATGGGCAGAAGTCTCCATGGACTTTATCGTGGAGTTACCCCCGTCCAAGGAATTCACCACTATCTTCGTCATCGTTGATCGGCTCTCCAAGATGGCTCATTTTATACCCTTTGTCGGTACCCCATCTGCCTCTACCACGGCTGACGTATTTTTCAAAGAAATCGTAAGGCTCCACGGGGTACCCCGAAGCATCACCTCGGACAGGGGTACCCAGTTTACTTCAAAGTTTTGGAAAGAACTGTGCAAATCTCTTGAAATAAAAATCTGCTTGTCCTCCGCCTACCATCCCCAGAGCAATGGTTAAACGGAAAGGACCAACCAGACACTAGAACAGTACCTCCGTTGCTTCTGCTCAGATTCTCAAAACGACTGGTCCGCTCTCTTACCTTACGTCGAGTTTGCGTACAACAATTCTGTCCACTCCGCCACCAAGCAAACACCTTTCTGGGCCAACTTCGGCTATCACCCCTCATTTCTTCCCGAATCTCCCCCGGAAAGCTCTGTCCCTGCAGCTCAGGACCGCATAGAGTCTCTACAAGTCAACTTCCAAAGATTACAAAAATTAATGCAACAGGCTCAAGAATGATACAGCAAGCACTTTAATAAAGGGAGGAAAGAAAATCCGGCGTTCGGGATCAACGAAGAGGTCTGGCTGTCCTCCACCAACCTGAAATTACCCGTTCCCTCTCGAAAATTGGGGCCTAGGTTCATCGGCCCATTCAAAGTCAAAAGGATCGTAAACCCTGTGGCCTTCGAACTCGATCTACCACAAAATTACAAAATCCATCCAGTTTTTCACGCTTCCCTTCTGAAGCCCACCACCCCCAGCCCTTTTCCGGGCAGGGAAAAACCACCTCCTCCACCTGTTCTAGTTGAGGGCGAGAAGGAGTTTGAGGTGGAAGAAATTCTGAGTTGCAGAAAAATGGGCAGGCAACTCCAATACCTGATTAGGTGGAAGGGTTACCCTCCTGAGGACAATTCGTGGGAACCCTCAAGGAACCTGCACGCCCCACGCTTGATCCAGGCATTTCACCAGGCTCACCCTGAGCTAATGGCCAGTTTGGGTGTCCAGAGGCCACCCCTCGGGGGGGGGGGGGGCACTGTCAGGCCAGCGGCGCCGGACGCCGAGCGGCCCGCTCCTCAGTGCGCATGCGCGGGGGCCCGGCGCTCCGGCGCATGCGCACTCGCGCACTAGCGCACGCCTGTGCGCTATGGCGCACAATTAGCGTCCCCTGGGCGCCTATAAAGGCGGTCTGACGCACAGGCACTTTGCTGGTCTGTCTTTCCAGCTTAGTGCCTGTGTGTCCCCGTGCCCTGTGTTAAAAAACCTGATCTGCTGCTCCTGTGTTTGACCCCCTGGCTTGATAACGGACTTTGCTGAATCTACTGCTCCTGTGTTTGACCCCCTGGCTTGCTAACGGACTTTGCTGAATCTACTGCTCCTGTGTTTGACCCCCTGGCTTGCTAACGGACTTTGCTGAATCTACTGCTCCTGTGTTTGACCCCCTGGCTTGCTTACGGACCTTGCTGAAATCTACTGCTCCTGTGTTTGACCCCCTGGCTTGCTAACGGACTTTGCTGAATCTACTGCTCCTGTGTTTGACCCCCTGGCTTGCTTACGGACCTTGCTGAAATCTACTGCTCCTGTGTTTGACCCCCTGGCTTGCTTACGGACTTTGCTGAATCTACTGCTCCTGTGTTTGACCCCCTGGCTTGCCAACGGACTTTGCTTGAACTACCGCTCCTGTGTTTGACCCTCGGCCTACATCCTGGACTTACTCTGCACCTGGCTGTTCAGTAACTGGTGTTAGATCCCCTCACCGGGTCTTTGGGCTCTTGCCTATCCTTCCTGCCATCTGCCGGTCTGCCCGGGCCAGGCTCTCATCTCCTCCAAGGTCCTCCTCTCCGGTCCTGCCTACCTGACGGAGGTGACCTGTGCCTCCTGGTGCCGTGTGCTCCCTGTCCCATCACCAGGGGGCAGATTGCGCCGGGTCGCAAGGGTGAGCCGCTCTCGGCATCTCGGTCTCGGTAAGTACTTCAGCTAATTCCTCAGGGGTAATTTCAGAGTTCAGAGAAAGGAGATGGTCGGGGGATAGTTTGGGTATGTGTAGCGAGTCAAAGAAGGAGTCAAATCTCTTTTGCGTAAAATCATAGTTAGGGTCGGTTTGTAGACAGTTATATAATTTGTGATAAAATTCTCCAAAAACTTTGGACATGGTGAAGAGGCAGTAAGTGGGAGTACCGTCAGTTTGTCTACGGAAGTCTGGGGATGAGAGAAAAGGGCGAGGATTTTGTTTATTCGCTAGCATTCTATGGGGCTTATTTGAATATTCATAGAATTTCTGTTTGGACCACAGGAGAGACTTATCAATTTTTTTCAAATCTAGTGATTTAAGTTGACTACCTAGAAAAATAATGTATCGGAGCCCAGCCACCATGGGGGAAGACAACAAGAGTCTCTCAGCTTTGCGTAGTTTAGACAAGATAGAGGAGAGTTGAAACGCTGCATATTTTTTCAAGCGAGAACCAGTGGCTATACAATGTCCTCGAAATACGGCTTTGTGGGCCTCATGGGGGGGAGAGTAGAACGTGTATTGCTTGTGCGTGGGATGTTTAGTTCTCCAGATGTCTAGGAGGTTTTTCCCTCTGATAAGTTTACAGATGGATTTGGAGAGGCGATCAGAAGTTGTTGATGTTTCGGGTGGGAATAATATGTGTCTGTCCTTACTGGGAGACATGGTCATAATAAAATCCCCGCCAATCACCAGAAAAGGCTGTGAAAATTTATCTAGAGTGTCCAACATAGTGGTAAGGAACTAAACCTGACCTGAATTAGGAGCATAAACATTTACTATGGTAAGAGATTGGGTGAGAAATGTACAGTCCAGAATGATGAATCTGCCCTGGGGGTCCAGGTGTGAGGATTTGACTCTTAAAGGACAGGAACGATTGATTAAGATTGCAACGCCTGCTTGGGTCAGAGGCCATGAAGGATATCAGGAAAATTTTTGCTAGCAAATTTAAGGGATCCCCCAGGGCGGAAATTAGTCTCCTGGACCAAAATTACGTCAGCCTTAGAAGCTTTAAACTCTTTCAGAGCTAACCATCTCTTATGAATATAGTTTAAACCTTACAAATTTGGTGGGGAATGGCGGTGTGTCAAAGACTGGTCTATCTCATCCCTTGATAATAGCAACAAAAAAGGCCTAGTGCACAAGGCACAGCACATACCCCTTGGGATGTTATTTAGATGAACCAGTCAGTATTGCAAAAGTATAAATGTTTATTGAAAAGACATATAGAATAATTCTGATTATGAAAAAATATACATTGTACAAAAAATTAGAACAAACAAGGACAATATGGTCATATGTACATGAAAAGATACCGACTCAGAGAGGGCTTAGCACATATAACATGTAGAGAATGATGCCGACATGTTTCGGACTATTCGGTCCTTTTTCATAGGCATTTATAGTCATCTCGTGTAAATATGGTCTATAATACAAATATAATCCAATTAGTTCAAAAAATCATAATAAAGCTATGTATAATATAGCTTCATACATTGATCATGGTGGGTAAAAAAAAAAACGGTTAAATATACTCACAAGCCAGGACTCCCCTCTGTGATCAGCACCAGGAAATAAAAATTCCACAAATATAGCATGAGATTGTCCAGAAAACTATGAGTGCAGTATGTTTATGTGCCTTGAAAGCAAGTAAAGGCGTCAAACTGACACAGGCTTTTAGGATTAGGAATGCGTGCCGTCCTGGCTACTCGAGGCCGTGGATGCAGGCCTGTGGAGGAAGCGATCCATGGTGGAGGAGGCCCGGGGCTGGAAGATTGTGGCGTAGTTTTGTCTCTGGTCTCCAATCTTGCCCATGGGGATGCACGGGCACTCTGGGAGACTAAGGAGGTGACTCCCGTGGATATAGGAGCTTCGGATCGGTCGGCGGGAATCCCGGGAAGGCGGCGTGGGATGGAGCTCTAATTTCACACGTCTGCCATGTTCAGAAGCCACGCATGCGCCCCCACGTCGGCACCTTTAAGGGCGATAGCTGATCGCCGTCATTACTAGTAAAAAAAAAAAAAATAATAATAAAAATGCCATAAATCTATCACCTATTTTGTAGATGCTATAACTTTTGCACAAACCAATCAATATATGCTTATTTTTTTTTACCAAAACTATGTAGAAGAATATATATCGGCCTAAACTGATGAAGAAATTAGTTCTTCCTTTATTATACAGTATGTATTATAGCAAAAATAAAAAATATATATATATATTTTTTTTTCAAATTTGTCGCTCTTTTTTTGTTTATATCACAAAAATAAAAAACGCAGAGGTGATCAAATACCCCCAAAGTAAAGCTCTATTTGTGGGAAAAAGGGACATCCATTTTGTTTGGTTACAATATTACACAACCGCGCAATAGTCAGTTAAAGCAATGCAGTGCCGTATAGCAAAAAATGGCCTGGTCATTAAGGGGGAATTTCTTCTGGTCCTTAACCACTTAAGGGGGGATATGATCAACATGTAAAAATACATAAGGGGTCCATATGATGAACTTGAGTTATTCACTTAAAGGTCATTAGAGAGGACAAGGGGGGCACTCTATTTCTAGAGGAAAAGAGATTTTTATCTCCAAATACGGAAAGGTTTCTTCACAGTAAGAAAATGAAACTGTGAAAATGTGGAATAGACTCCCTCAAGAGGTGGTTCTGGCCAGCTCAGTAGATTGCTTTTAAAAAAGACCTGAATTCTTTCTTTCCTAAATGTAATATAACTGGGCACTAACATTTATAGGTAAAGTTGATCCAGGGAAAATCTGATAGCCTCTCGGAGGATTAGGAAATAATTGTTTCCCTTGCTGTAGCAAATTTGATCATGCTTTGCTGGGGTTTTTTGCCTTCCTCTGGATCAACTGTGGGTATAGGATTGTGTATATGGGATTGTATGATTTTTTTTATTTTTTATTTTTTTTATTGGTTGAATTAGATGGACTTGTGTATTTTTTCAACCTGAGTAACTATGTAACAAAAGGCAGAGGTTTTCAAACAAATCAGATTTTTTTTTTATTTAACCACTTCCAGACCAGCCTCGTTTTGGATTTTAGGTGTTTACATGTTTAAAACAGTTTTTTTTTTGCTAGAAAAAAACTTAGAACCCCCAAACATTATATATTGTTTTTTTTTCTAGAAAAAAACTTAGAACCCCCAAACATTATATAGTTTTTTTTTCTAACACCCTAGAAAATAAAATGGCAGTCGTTGCAATACTTTTTTTTTCACACCGTATTTGCGCAGCGGTCTTACAAGCGCACTTTTTTTGGAAAAAAGTCACTTTTTTGAATAAAAAAATAAGACAACAGTAAAATTAGCCCAATTTTTTTTTGGATTGTGAAATATAATGTTACGCCGAGTAAATTGATACCCAACATGTCACGCTTCAAAATTGCGGCCGCTCGTGGAATGGCGTCAAACTTTTACCCTCAAAAATCTCCATAAGCGACATTTAAAAAATTCTACAGGTTGCATTTTTTGAGTTACAGAGGAGGTCTATGGCTAGAATTATTGCTCTCGCTCTACCGATCGCGGCGATACATCACATGTGTGGTTTGACTACCGTTTTCATATGCGGGCGCTGCTCACATATGCGTTCGCTTCTGCGCGCGAGCTCGTCGGGACGGGGTGTTTTAAAAAAAAAAATTTTTTTTGGGTTTTTTCTTATTTATTTTACTTAATTGTATTATTTTTTACACTGTTTAAAAAAAAAAAAAAAATGATCACTTTTATTCCTATTACAAGGAATGTAAACATCCCTTGTAATAGAAAAAAGCATGACAGGTCCTCTTAAATATGAGATCTGGGGTCAAAAAGTCCTCAGATCTCATATTTGGACTTCAAAAATAAAAAAAAATGTCATTTAAAAAAATGACATTTGTAAATTCCCCTTTAAGACGTATGGGCGGAAGTGACGTTTTTGACGTCGCTTCCGCCCTCCTATGGTATAGAGATGAGTGGCGGCCATCGTAGAATCACTCATCTCTATACACAGGCAGGGAACGGACCCGATCGCCTCCGCCGCTGCCGACGGTTCCGGTAAGCGGCGGAAGGCACGGGAGAGCGGCGGGAGGGGGGGGCAGCGGCGGTGGGGGGGGGCACCTCTCCCGCCGCCGATAACGGTGATCTCGCGGCGAATCCGTCGCGATGACCACCATTATCGGAAAGGGGACCGCTCACTGTGAAGAGGGATACCTCGGTTGTGGCAGCAGCTGCTGCCGTTACCGAGATATCCCTCTTCAAAAAAATGACGTATATATACAGTAAGCGGTCGTGAAGTGGTTAAACCTTGCTGTACAGGCCTACGCTTGGCCTCTTAAGGGTTTTCCCAGCACCCTGAGCTTGCTCCCTCCAGAGATTTCCAGATTCCCTCCAGCCCCCTGGACACACTATTCACTTCAGCTTTCTCATCCTCCCAGACCCACATAGCTGTTCTGACTCCCCCAGTCCTTGGGTGAGCAATCCCACTCACAAGGGATGGAGTCTCCAATGGGAACTTCCAGCAATCCTGACAGGGCTCTGTCTCCACACCACAGCAACTGCCAGATCTGGCTTATAACAATCCTGACCAACTGTGCACTCACACAGGCTGTAGGCAATTAGCAAAGTTTGCGTTCCAGATTGAAGGTTTCATCTCACCCAAGACACTTTGGAACCTTGATGCTCCCGGCCCCAATTTGGAACTACCAAATCTGGAGAAAACAGAGCACAGCTTTCTCTGTTCATCATAAACATGCCAGAGCTTCTCAAACTACACCTTTGAGAATCCTGTATTCTTTTTATATCCATGTACATCGTGGCAGGGTCTCACACTGTCACAAGAGGTATAGGCTCCAGAGAGAGAGACATTGTTTCCCCCCTGTACAAATCATTAGTAAGATCTCATCTGAAATATGCAATTCACAAAAAGGATGTTGGAGAACTGATGAAAGTGCAAAGAAGGTCAACCAAACTGATACTGTAAGGGCATGAAGGATCTGAGCTATGAGGAAAGATTAACTGCACTGAATTTATTCTTTCTTGTGAAGAGGCAACTAAGGGGGGATATGATCACTATGTATAAATACATAATTTGTCTATAGATGGTGTTAAGTTATTTGCTCTGGCTGGTGCAGACTGGAACCATCAGCTGCCTGTGACATTCAGATGTTTAATAATCACAAACCTGTGAAAACATTTCCACCATGTTATTGTGAGCCCTCATCAACCCAACTTAAACCTACCCAAATGTTACGCTAACTAGTTACACAACCCTTTTACCATATGCATTGCAATATAGCGTCAAAAGGGGAATAAAGTTCTCCTAAGGTAAAATGCATACATTCACTTTAAAGAGGTGTATCCACAAAAAAAAAAAAAAATAATTAAAAGTCAGCAGCTGCAAATACTGCAGCTGCTGACTTTTAATAATTGGACACTTACCTGTTCCAGGGTCCAGCGATGCAGGGGGGGGTCGAAGCTCCACTAGCCCCCCCGATCCGCTCGGCGGTGCCGGCATTGCAACTGTGGGCACCCACTGCACATGTGCGAGCGGCGCCGCGCGCCGTGATTGGCCGCACAGTCATCTGGGCCACGTGACAGGTCCCAGATGACTGGGGAGCCCTTCCTGTGCCGAGAGGAAGTGATGACACCAGCCGAGGCTACGCAGGAGGCAGACTAGGAGGGACCCCCTAGCAACAGGCATTTAGAGGTGAGTGAAAAAATGTTTTTCCAATTATTTTATTTTTATTTTTTTATGAATTTTAAGCCATTTTTTTTTAATGAATTTTAAGCCATTTTTTGTTTTTGGCGGAGAAGAGATCACCCATCGCTCGATACCAAGAGTGGATTACCACCGCTGGAATCTTTTTTTTTTATTTTTAATAAAGGACTTTTTCCAACGGTGTGTTGGTCTGTGTATTTTTTAACAATTTTTTACACTTTCTTTGTGAGATGGTAGGGGTACTTTTGTACCCCCTTACCATTTCAAACAGGGGGGGCAGGATCTGGGGGTCCCCTTGTTAAAGGGGGCTTCCAGATTCTGATAAGCCCCCCGCCCGCAGACCCCCACAACCACCGGGCAAGGGTTGGGGGATGAGGCCCTTGTCCTCATCAACATGGGGACATGGTGCTTTGAGGGGTCACAGACCCCCAAAGCATCCTCCCAATGTTGAGGGCATGTGGCCTGGTATGGTTCAGGAGGGGGGGGGGGGCGCTCTCTCGTCCCCCCTCTTTTCCTGCGGCCTGCCAGGTTGTGTGCTCGGATAAGGGTCTGGTATGGATTTTGAGGGGGACCCCCACGCCATTTTTTTTTGGCGCGGGGTTCCCCTTAAAATCCATACCAGACCAGAAGGGTCTGGTATGGATATTTAGGGTGAACCCCACGTCATTTTTTTTAAATTTAACCCGGGGTTCCCCTTAATATCCATACCAGACCTGAAGGGCCTGGTAATTAAATTTGGGGGGAACCCCACGCATATTTATTTATTTATTTTTATCAATGACTTTGAATGACTGTTCTCTGTATTACGGAAGCCGACAATTCATTATAGCCGCGAGTAATTTTAAATGCTTTTTTTCCTGCAGGGACAGTTCTAAGCAGGGGAAACATGCGCCCCTTTACAGGCATACTATACACACCCCCCAGGTACAAAATTTAAAGGAATATTACACTTTTATTGTTTCACTTTAAGCATTATTAAAATCACTGCTCCCGAAAAAACAACCATTTTTAAAACTTTTTTTGCATTGATACATGTCCCCTTAAATTTAG
This sequence comes from Lithobates sylvaticus, assembly GCA_028564925.1. Lineage (NCBI taxonomy): Eukaryota > Metazoa > Chordata > Amphibia > Anura > Ranidae > Lithobates > Lithobates sylvaticus. Next base: position 198,741,476 of record CM053027.1, on the reverse strand, counting down.
CACTTTAGATTTCTCCCATAGACTTTTACAGGGTGTTCCGCGGCTTTTCGAATTTGCCACGAACACCCCAAATTGTTCGCTGTTCAGTGAACAGGCAATGTTCGAGTCGAACATGAGTTTGACTAGAAGCTCATCCCTACTAGACATGTGCACACTGAAATATTTTGTTTCGGAGTTTCGTTTTCGTCCGAAAAATAAATGTATTTAGTTACTCCCGGAATTCGTATTTATTTATTTATTTTTTCGTTAAAAATTGCATTCATCCGAAAATCCAAATGAATTAAGGTAGAATCTGTCATTGAAGGCTTATGGTGTCTGTCGAATGTTCAAAGAAGATTCGACGGAGCAGCTAAACTTTATGACTCTGTATAGTTTAGCTGCTCCGTCGAATCTTCTTAGAACTTTCGACAGACACCATAAGCCAAAGATTTGACATTTGTGTGTTTTGATATTTGTCGAATCTTTGTCGTTCATGTTGAATGTATATAGTTCAAACAGAAAATGGCCTGGTGATAGTGATCACTGATCAGACAGGTAACAATATAGGGTATATAGAATCTATATTATAGATTGAGATTCTATATAGATTCTATAATAATAAATCCCCCCCCCCCCCCCCACAACACGGACAGCCTCTGAGGCTATCACAACCCTAGCAACACTAGTATCACTATCAAATTCACAACACTAACACAATAGCAGCAGATTATTATGAAAAAGTTAGGTTGAACTGTAGCTTGCTTCACTATTGTTCTGCTTCTGTGCTTATGCTTAATTGCTAAATAATTCAGGTTCTCTGACAAACGGACTAGCTAAGATTGACTGTCTTCTGAAATGATTCAGTGTGTGTGTCTCTCTCTGCTAGAAATCGTAAGTGAAAGTCTGCTCCTCCTCTTTGGTTACAATCAGCCAATAACATTCATCATCATCATTATTTTTATTTTACTTCCCCCACCCAATTCCAGCAGCGATCTTTTCTCTCTACGTCAAATCTTTTCCCTCTACGTCAAAACTTTTCTATGTCAAATCTTTTCTATGTCAAATCTTTTCTCTCTATGTCGAATCTTTTCTCTCTATGTAGAATAATCTTGGACTAATAGAGTTAAGGTTAGGCACATTCGACCACAGGTTCGATGGACACAGATTGTTATTGTCAGCGTCATGTCGAATCTCCTATCTATATCGAACTGTTGTCACAACGAAAACTAAAATAAAGCATTTGTTTATGTCGGATTTTTAGTTTTTCGGATTCTGCACTTTCGTTATCGTTTGTTAAAACGATAACAAAAATACCTGAAATTCAGACAAAAATGCATTCAGACAAAAACGAATGCACATGTCTAATCCAAACAGAATGATCAGAATTTAACGAACCATAATTTTCTCCTATGCAGTTTGACAGTTTTCCCTGTTCTTCCATTACTTTGACACAATGTCTACTCCGTGCCCCCAGTTTTATAGTGTGGGGGGAGGCAGATCGTAAAAAAAAAAATTACTGACCATTCTAAAGCAGCTGACCAAATTCCAAAGGCACTCGTAGTACGTTAACATTACAGTTAGTGGCGAGTGAAAAACCACATTAGTTCTCCAGAACTACTTATTGCAAATGGCTGGGGTTTGGCTCAAACCCACGTCCTTCCCCAACCTGAAGCCCATCTTTAGTAGGTACAAGCATTTTAAGGTCAAAGCATGGAGTTTTGCCGTACAACGTAGTCATGCCCATTGAAAGAAAAACATGGGTCTATGGGTGTGTCATGCACACTTTACAAAGTAAAACAGACCTGGATAAAATTCATGACCACCAAATTTGTTCATGACTAGAAATAGCCCCGGGCATTGACAATTGTGTACAATTTTTTTTTTTTGGGGGGGGGGGGGGGTACACAAAATTGTTAAGGCACAGAAAAATCAGGGTGACCACTTTTCCTGAATCTTATAAAGGTACTGACCAACTGGAGGATTTTAAGTAGTTGGTGGTATAATACAATTGAAATGTCTGTCCCTTGCTATGGTACTATGTCATCTTGCAGTGTTTTGTGGCATCACAATAACATTTAAATGTAATCTGAAAATGGTAAGACAGATCTTTTTTAATTCCTTCATATGGGAGTTTCACCAAACTATATGAACACAGCTGAATGATTTTCTTTTAACAAATTGTATCTACAGTTTTAATTGCTAAAGCGTAATATATATAAAGTTTGGTCCAGGAAATTATTCCAACTGCTTTTATACAATGAACATGTTTTGCTTCACCTAAATTAACTAAGTAAATGTTGAATTGAGCAGCAATATTATGGGTAAGACAAGAAACAACGAAAGAAAAAAAATCAAATTTGAACATTTTTAGATTAGCTGGTGTAGCTATGCATTACCTATTAAATAAAAGAATGTGTATCTAAAATACAGTGATGGTTATTGAAGTGAGAAAAAAAAAAAGGATCTCCTTTGGGCATGTTTCTCCAGAAACCTGCTTGTCTTTTTTTTTTTTACAGGATATTAAAACCCTAGCCAAAAAAAATTAAAAAAATCTTCTTCATAAATGAAAATGTACAATAGATAAACAGAATTAATGATAACTAAGAAGAGTAAATTTCAACTGCTTTCAGGGCCTCATGATAAGATATAAGCCGGACAATATTCATATATAAGAATATTAGTACAACCATAAAGGGCTGCTGAATATTAAAGGAAGGTGATGGAGAAATATGGTTTTGAAAGCTCACTGCTTAACAGTAGAAGTAATAAAGAAGCAATGAACAAGATCCCTGTGGTAAAAACTATTAGAGGCGGTGAATTATAAAACTATTAACCCAAATGTACTGTAACTCACAATTAAAAGATGATTTAAAAGAGGAATCTGATGCATGAATTTTGATTAAATAGAGTGTTATTAAGAGCCCTGGGAAACTAAGTTATTTTGTCCCTTCTAAAAGTTAAAAGGCAGTTTAGTCTAAAAAATTATAAATTAGGGTTAATAACTATACAATATGCCTTCTAGTAATAAAAAAGAATGTTAAATGTTTAATGGGAATGGGGTAAAAAAGAGAATCATGGACACACACAGCAATAAAATACCATAAAAAAATGAAATTTGGAGATAATGGAATCATTTTTCATAGAATCTACAAACATTTGTTGAATATATTTTATACTGACAATGTACTCTACATGTATGTACTTTATTCTTTTGGGTGTATAATCCCAATATTGCTTCTAACTGTCACTGCGTTGACCCTGCTTCTTCATTGTCTCTCTTTGCATGTTGATATAATTTAAAAAGACGTTTTCAATAGCTTTAAATATGCAATCATTTTTAACTCTGCATAAGAGTAATATTGGGTGCTACTGCCATGAAGGCCCATGTTTATGCACCTGTTTTGGGGTGACAACATTCTGTCCCTGTCTCCCAACTGCTCTCCTGCGTTGTCACTTGTCACCCTATCATATGGGCATCTGATGGAGACTGCAAGTAAGACCACTTTAATTCACATAACATAGACATGATCTACTGTTGTCACCATTAGGAAACTCAGCCATCACTGTAGTGCAGGGATCCTCCAGCTGTTGCAGAACTACACATCCCATGAGGCATTGTAAAACTCTCACAGTCACAGACATGACCAGGCATGATGGGAATTGTAGTTCCTGAACAACTGGAGGGCCGTAGTTTGAAGACCCCTGAGTGCATGTATGCAGACAGGAGTGTAGTACTGACATTCAATAAAGAATGAAAAAAAAGGTAAAAACAAAAATTGCATTTGAAAATATAAATTGCATTTAGTTTGCTAAAGTACTGTCTATCATGAATAAATGACATATACTTTACATCTACTTTAATAATCGATTCAGCCCCGGAAGATTTTACTCCCTTCCCGATCAGAGCACTTTTTGCGATTCGGCACTGGGTCTCTTTAACTGACAATTGCGCGGCCATGCGACGTTGCACCCAAACAAAATTGATGTCTTTTTTTTCCCCACAAATAGAGCTTTCTTTTGGTGGTATTTGATCACCTCTGCGATTTAGATTTTTTGTGCTATAAACAAAAAAAAGCATAAATTTTGAAAAAAAACTCAATATTTTTAACTTTTTGCTATAATAGAATATCCCCCAAAAATATATAAAAAAAAGTGTTTTCCTCAGTTTCGACCGATATGTATTCTTCTACATATTTTTGGTAAAAAATAAAAATTGCAATAAGCGTATGGTGATTGGTTTGCGCAAAAGTTATACCGTCCACAAAATAGGGGATAGTTATGGCATTTTTATTATTAAATATTTTTTATTAGTAATGGCGGCAATCTGTGATTTTTATCGTGACTGTGACATTATAGCGGACACATCAGACACTTTTGACACTATTTTGGGACCATTGTCATTTATACAGCGATCAGTGCTATAAAAATGCACTGATTACTGTGTAAATGACACTGGCAGGGAAGGGGTCAACCACTAGGGGGGCGATGAAGGGGTTAAGTGTGTCCTAGGTAGTGATTCTAGCTGTGGGGGGATGGGACACCACTCACATGACAGCGATTACTGCTCCCGATGACATGGAGCAGTGATCTCTGATCATCTAGAGAGAAATACAATTCTTTATTGTTTTTGTCACATGATATAAAAATTGATAATTAACAAAAGAGGGGGGGAAGAAAAAAAGAGTAGACATTCATATACAATAAATACACAATACTTGGAGTAAATCGGTAAGCTAGACTCAGCTTTATCAATCAAGACCCAGGTGGGGTCATGGGCGGCAAAGTGTGAGGCACCCAAAGAATTGAAAGGGATGGGGGGGGGGGGGTTTTGGGGGGGAGACACATAGTTTTGAGGCTTCTGTTGGTCAGGAGAGGAGCGGACCCCTTCTCCACCGCTCCTCTCCTGACCAACAGAAGCCTCAAAACTATGTTTTCCACCAGACTGTAACCTACCAGAGTCCGGAAAGGTTTACATAAACTCCTCTTTAAGAAGTCTTCAAGAGATTTCATCCTCTGTGAGGACGGGATGAGTTCCAAGACTTTCCCCTTGTTACGGTGGTCAAGGAGGTTTTGATAACCGATAGTGATCCTTCTCCTTAAAGCCACATATTCTTGGGTCCTTTTGCAGGCTTTGAAGAATGAGGGAGCCCATACACCACAAGTTTGCGGAGGCATGAGATGCAGACTCCTCAGGGTCACTGAGGATTACAGTATCTGGAACTGCCTCCACTCAGCCACATACTACTTCCAAGGGTTCTGGGAATGGAAAAACACCTGTTAAGGGTTGATGTATGTCTTGCTCTGCTATAATGACTCCAAAACTGCCAGAATCCTCCTCCTCCTCTTACTCCTCCTCCTCCCCCTCCTCTTATGTATGTTCTGTGGCATCATCAGAATGGTGTCTGCATAAGGCGGGCCTTGAGAGGAAAGGAATTCCTCCTCTTCCTCCCTCTGCTCTGCCTTGAGTGCCCTGTCCATAATGCCATGCAGAGTCTGATCCAGCAGGAACACAACAAGGATTGCATGCATTTTCAAGGCTAACAATCCTTGTGGCCTCCTCAAATGGTGACAATACAGTGTATGCATCCTTTATCAGCAGCTATTGGCATAAGGAAAAAAAGCAGAGCCGGCCTGAGCCTGTCGTTGTGCCATACTCACATAGGAACTCGTTGATGGCCCTCTGCTGCATGTGCAGCTGCTTCAGCATTGCCAAAATCGAGTTCCACCTGGTGGGCATGTCACACATCAGGCAATTTATGGGCAGTTGGAACTCTCGCTGAATTCCAGCCAACTGAGCACTGGCTGTGTATGACTGCCAGAAATGGGTAAAGACTCTTCTGGCCTCCTTTAGCAGATCTTCTAACCCTGGGTACCTATTTAAGAAATGCTGCATCACCAAACTGTTTTTTTTTGTGCCATTATCGTACACCACCATTCCTGGCTCCTGCTAGTTTGGCGTGAACCACCTCTGGGCCTGCCCCTGCAGAACTGCAAGAATCTCTGCTCTGGTGTGGCTCCTGTCTCCTAGACAGACCAGCTGAAGCACTGCATGGCACCTTTTAGCCTGACTCATTGAATAGCCCCTTGAACACTTAAGGGGGTACATGTGGTTCATAGGACAATTCAGCAGAGGAGGGCATGGAGGAGGAGGAAGAGGAGGGAATGGAGCTGAAAAATATCCAAGCATAATAAGCCACTCTGCAGCTGCAGTTAACTGGACACTATGAGGATGATTTAGCAAGCCAGCCCACCACCTCCTCTGCATATTGTGGCTGGATAGCACAGGCAACATCACTAAACAGAGGAAATGATGCCCTGCCTGAGGACGGACTACGTCCATCTTCACTTGTGGACACATATGCTGCTGGCCCCCTCACAGTGCCATGGGAATGTCTGCCTCTTCTTGTTGGCCTCCCAGACAACGTGCAGTAAGGCACTGAAATATACTGCGTTAAACATGCACTAATGCGCTGAAATATACTGCGTTAAACACACAGTAATGCACTTAAATGGGTGTTTCACCTTACAAAAAAAATTTGTAGTACACTTACCCTCCCAGGGCGCCCGCGATGTCGGTCGTGGAGGACGAGCTGTCCCTCGGCGATCCGGTTCTAGCGCCGCCATCCTCAGTAAGGGAAACGGCTTCCCGTTTCCTACTGCGCATGCGCGAGTCGGCGTGCGGCCTACTGCGCATGCGCGAGTCGGCGCGCGGCCTACTGCGCATGCGCGATTCCAATTTGTGAATGAGGAACGCGTTGTGTTGTGGGACACAGTTCCCATAACACACCGCGCCCCATTCACTAGAAGGCGGAAGGAGAGAAGATCACCGCGGCGCTGGAAGAGGCAGATTAGGACGATCTGCCTAGCAACAGCCATATATATATTTTTTTCATTTTAAATTCTTATTAACATTTTTTTAAAGTTTATTTTTTCAGGGTTTCCCACCACTTTATACTGCATTAAACATGCAGTAATGCACTAAAATATACTGTGTTAAATGTGCACTAACGCACTGAAATATACACACAGAAACTTCATGGAACCTTTTAGCTTGACTCATTGAATAGCCACTTAAACGTTTAGGGGGTACATGTGGTTCATAGGACAATTCAACAGAGGAGGGCATGGAGGAGGAGGGAGTGGAGCAGACACATATCACCTCATCACCACTAGCTGTATGGAAATGTGGCAGCACACCAATTTCAGCACTGGGCCCTGTCCTGCATCCTTCCGAGTAGCAAGCAGAGTTACCTAGTGTGCTGTAAATTAAATATATCTTTCCTGATCGTGCTTGCTGGACCAAGTGTCAGCAGTAATGTGAACCTTGCGGCTGACTGCATTTCCCAACGATGCCGCAACATTGCCTTCCACATGATTGTAGAGAGCTGGAAAGGCATTACGTGAAAAGAAATAGTGACTGGGAACCTGCCATTGTGGTACAGCTCATTCTGAAAATGCACCAGACCAAAAGGCAGGAGTTGTAAAGCCAGCAGATTTCACAAGCATGAATTTAGATGCTGGGCAGGTGGGTGGCAGTGACTATTTTTTTTTCGCTGCAGCAGATGGGGCAGAGAAATTTGCCTGCTATAGTCTACAGCTGGTGGTGTGCTACTGGCAGAGGTGCCACAAGGACTTGGGACACACTGCGCTATACCATCATCCCTGACAGTGGAGGCTGCTGGGAGGTCATGAGGTATAGAAAAGTGAGGAGTGAGGAGGAGCAGAATTACCTCCCTTTTGTGTGGCTTTCAGGTGCTCTTGCCAACCAGTTGAGGTCAAGCATGTGGTACCCAAATGGCTGGTGTTTTTGCCACACTTGATGTGCTTGGGGCAAAGTTTGCAAATTGCAACAGTGCGATTAACTGCACATGTGCTAAAAAAGGATAAAAAAAGCAGAGCTGTGGGTCGTGGGCCGGGGAGATAACAGCTCCACAATCTGGTGGAATAGGGTGGCTGCTCTCTGCTCTTCCACGATGGCTGCCTCTTTGGGTTTGTGCCTCACCCTCACTTTCCTCCTCTGCTCTATCCAGGACCCAAGTCGCGTCAGTGACCTCATCATCATCACCCCCTCCATCCTCATTATCACTGGAGAAAACTTGGCAATTCGCTGCGGCTGGGGGAACATGACGGCCAATTTGTTGTTTACCAGTGTTCTCCCCTCTCTGTAGGCTCCTACCTTCTTCAACCTCAGAAACAAGATCTGAATGTGCATCGTCAAGGGGCAAGGGCTGACGCTGTGTTCAAATAACAAGGGTTATTTGCCTGCTATAGTCTACAGCTGGTGGTGTGCTACTGGCAGAGGTGCCACAAGGACTTGGGACACACTGCGCTATACCATCATCCCTGACAGTGGAGGCTGCTGGGAGGTCATGAGGTATAGAAAAGTGAGGAGTGAGGAGGAGCAGAATTACCTCCCTTTTGTGTGGCTTTCAGGTGCTCTTGCCAACCAGTTGAGGTCAAGCATGTGGTACCCAAATGGCTGGTGTTTTTGCCACACTTGATGTGCTTGGGGCAAAGTTTGCAAATTGCAACAGTGCGATTAACTGCACATGTGCTAAAAAAGGATAAAAAAAGCAGAGCTGTGGGTCGTGGGCCGGGGAGATAACAGCTCCACAATCTGGTGGAATAGGGTGGCTGCTCTCTGCTCTTCCACGATGGCTGCCTCTTTGGGTTTGTGCCTCACCCTCACTTTCCTCCTCTGCTCTATCCAGGACCCAAGTCGCGTCAGTGACCTCATCATCATCACCCCCTCCATCCTCATTATCACTGGAGAAAACTTGGCAATTCGCTGCGGCTGGGGGAACATGACGGCCAATTTGTTGTTTACCAGTGTTCTCCCCTCTCTGTAGGCTCCTACCTTCTTCAACCTCAGAAACAAGATCTGAATGTGCATCGTCAAGGGGCAAGGGCTGACGCTGTGTTCAAATAACAAATGCCAAGAAGGCATAATAAGCCACTCTGGCAGCTGCAGTGGACTGCAGTCCAGCCCCTCCTCTGCATACTGTGGCTGGAAAACACAGGCAGCATCACTAAACAGGAAATTATGCCCTCCCTGAGGACGGACTACATCCATCTTTGCCAGTGGACACATATGGTTCTGGCCTCCTCACAGTGCCATGGGAATGTCTGCCTCTTCTTGTTGGCCTCCCAGACATGATGGGGGGTGTTTATTAACAAAATGTAATAAAGATGTAGAAATGTGTACATCAATGCACTAATCAATAGAAAGTGGTGTTTGGTGCACTTTAACCTGAGTACTCACTGCACAAACACACTCCACTGACACACTACAATATACTGCAGTAAAACTGCACTGACATACTGTAATATACTGTGGTAAATATGCACTGACACACTGCAATATACTGCACTGCAATATACTGCATTAAACATGCACCTGTGCATTGAAATATATTGCATTATACGTGCACTAACGCCCTGAAAATACTGCTTTAAACCTGCACTAATGCACTGGAATATACTGCATTAATTGTGCACTAACGCACTGAAATATACTGTATTAATTTGCAGTAACGCACTGAAATATACTGTGTTAAACATGCAGTAACGTACTGAAATATACTACGTTAAACACGCAGTAACGTACTGAAATATACTGCGTTAAACGTGCACCAATGCACCAGAATATACTGTGTTAATTCTGCACTAATGAACTAGAATATACTGTGTTAATTGTGCAATATTGCATTATACGTGCACTAACACACTGAAAATACTGCTTTAAACCTGCACTAATGCACTGGAATATACTGCGTTAATTGTGCAATAACGCACTGAAATATACTGTGTTAAACGTGCAGTAACGTACTGAAATATATTGTGTTAAACGTGCACTAACACATTAAAATATACTGCATTAAACGTGCAGTAACACACTGAAATATACTGTATTAAACGTGCAGTAACACACTGAAATATACTGTGTTAAACATGCAGTAACGTACGGAAATATACTGCGTTAAACACGCAGTAACGTACTGAAATATACTGCGTTAAACGTGCACCAATGCACTAGAATATACTGTGTTAATTGTGCACTAATGAACTAGAATATACTGTGTTAATTGTGCAATATTGCGTTATACGTGCACTAACGCACTGAAAATACTGCTTTAAACCTGCACTAATGCACTGGAATGTACTGCGTTAATTAACACAGTATATTTCAGTGCGTTAGTGCACAAACATGCAGTAACGTACTGAAATATATTGTGTTAAACGTGCACTAACACATTAAAATATACTGCATTAAACGCGCAGTAACACACTGAAATATACTGTGTTAAATGTGCAGTAACGTACTGAAATATACTGTGTTAATTGTGCACTGACACACTGAAATATACTGTGTTAAACGTCCACTAACACATTGAAGAATACTGCTTTAAACGTGCTGTAACACACTGAAATATACTGTGTTAAATGTGCAGTAATGCACTTAGATATACTGTGTTAAACACGCAGTAACCTACTGAAATATACTGCGTTAAACGTGCACTGTTGCACTGAAATATACTGCGTAAAACGTGTACTAGCGCAAGGACAAAAACAGCGTTAAATCTTCAGCAACGCACTGAAATAGAAAATATAAATAAAGGGCGCAATAGAAATTATAATAAATACACAATGTTAACCAATTAATAAAATGCATAAAATATTGATAAATCTGAAATGGCCATAACAAACATTCGTGATCAAATCTTCTTGTATATGCTCCAACACCGTGAATTCTAAAGTACAGTGTGCTTAAAAAATTAAACTTAAAAGGTGCTTCACCCGAAGTGATAATGAAATGCACTCACCAGATGGCCTCGGCCACAAAGTGACAATAAAGCTGGAGTGTATAGAGAATTCCTCGATTCAATGATATAGCCTCTTCAGGAATCTCATTCCAATCAATCATCCATGTGCAGGAGAAACCGGATCCCAATCCAATATGCAATTTTTAAATGTAAAATTCTTCACCTTACTTATCCTCTACTTCATTTATCCAACTTGCATCAAGTGATTCTGTGGAATTAGCTCCACCACAAAAGGCAGGAATAGTGTAATATTGCTTTTCAATTGCTTAAATATAGCACATTGGTTCAGCAAAATGAACAATCAGCTCAAGGGAAAGCAGAAGCCGATCCAACACTGCTGTGTGACTCGCGGCGTGCACCGAATGTCCCCCTGAAATATACTGCGTTAAATGTGCAGTAATGCACTGAAATATACTGCTTTTAATATGCAGTAACACACTGAAATATATTGCATTATACGTGCACTAATGCACTGAAATATACTGCATTAAACGCGCAGTAAAACACTGAAATATACTGCATTGAACGTGCAGTAACGCACTGAAATATACTGCATTGAATGCGCAGTAATGCACTAAAAAATATACTGCGTTAAGTGTGCAGTAACGCACTGAAATATAATGCGTTAAGTGTGCCGTAACGCACTGAAATATACTGCGTTAAATGTACACTATTGCACTAAAATATACTGCATTAAATGCGCAGTAACACACTGAAATATACTGTGTTAAATGTTCATTAACCACTTGACCACTGGGCACTTAAACCCACCTTCCTAACCATACCAATTTTCAGCTTTCGGTGCTCTCACACTTTGAATGACAATTACTCAGTCATGCAACACTGTACCCAAATTACATTTTTGTCCTTTTTTTTCACACAAATAGAGCTTTCTTTGGTATTTGGTGGTATTTAATCAGGAGCAGTGATTTTAATAAAATTAAATGAAATTGTGGGTGCATGTTATACGCCGATCTCCGCTGTTTGTGAAGGGAAGAGGAGCAAGCGCCACCGAAAAAGAACGAGGCGAGTGTTCTGTATACTCGGCTCGGCTTGGCTGCACTTGCAGTCACGCCATCACGCCTCCCTGCTGTCTCTTATGCCGCGTACACACGTGCGGACTTTTGTCGGCGGACCTAGTCCAGCAGACAATCCCGCCGGACTTTCCAGCTGGGTCCGCTGGACTTTCCGAGCGTGTGGACTTGCCCACACACGCACGGACGGATAATCCGCCGGCCAAAGTCCGCGGGACTTTTGAAAATTAACGGACTTGCCCACACACGGAGCAGTCCGTTCATTTCGAATGTAACTTCAGGTTACGTAGCTAGCGTAGGCAGTAAATGCCGCCGCGCTAGCTCCGTGACCTGGCATGGATTTAAAGGCGTGGGGGTTCCCCCAAATCCATGTCAGACCCTTATCCGAGCACGCAGCCTGGCAGGCCAGGAAAGGGGTGGGGATGAACGAGCGCCCCCCCTCCTGAGCCGTACCAGGCCGCGTGCCCTCAACATGGGGGGTGCCCTGGGGAAAGGGGGGCCGTGCGGCCCCCCCCACCCCAAAGCACCTTGTCCCCATGTTGATGAGGACCAGGGCCTCTTCCCGACAACCCTGGCCGTTGGTTGTCGGGGTCTGCAGGCGGGGGCTTATCGGAATCTGAGAGCCCCCTTTTATAAGGGGGCCCTCAGATCCCGGCCCCCCACCCTATGTGAATGAGTATGGGGTACGATGTACCCCTACCCATTCACCTAAGGTGTAAAATGTAAAGTAAAAAAAAACACACACACTTTTGAAAAAATAGTTTATTGCACTGCTCCGGGGGTCTTCTTCCGTCTTGGGGGTCTTCTCGCCGGACTCCCCCGCCATTTACCAAGCTCTTTTACCGAGCGGGGGAAGTCCGGCTACCTTCTTCGTCGTCGCCGCCGTCGTCTGGGGGTCTCGATCCGCCTTCGGGGGTCTTCCGGGGGTCTCTTCTGTTCTTGCGGCGGTCGTCGTCTTCCGCGCCGCCGGCGCCGCCTTCTTCTTCTTCTTGTCCTTCTTCTTGTTCTTCTTCCGATGTTGACCCGACGCTCTCTCTGCCCGGAATGCCTGTGCCGCGCTGCGCTGGGACTTATATAGGGGCATGGGGACAGGGTCACATGCTCATGTCACATGGTGACCCCGCCCCCTTGTGTTGTCACAGTCCCGGAGGATGCTGGGACTGTGACATCGCAAGGGGGGCGGGGTCACCATGTGACATGAACATGTGACCCTGTCCCCATGCCCCTATATAAGTACCAGCGCAGCGCAGCACAGGCATTCCGGGCAGAGAGAGCGTCGGGTCAACATCGGAAGAAGAAGAAGAACAAGAAGGACAAGAAGAAGGAGAAGGCGCCAGTGGCGCGGAAGACGACGACCGCCGCAAGAACAGAAGAGACCCCCGGAAGACCCCCGAAGGCGGATCGAGACCCCCAGACGACGGCGGCGACGACGAAGAAGGTAGCCGGACTCCTCCGCTCGTGAAAGAGCTAGGTAAAAGAGCAGAAGAGAGCGGAGGAGTCCGGCGAGAAGACCCCCAAGACGGAAGAAGACCCCCGGAGCAGTGCAATAAAATATTTTTTCAAAAGTGTGTGTGTTTTTGTACTTTACATTTTACACCTTAGGTGAATGGGTAGGGTTACATCGTACCCCATACTCATTCACATAGGGTGGGGGGCCGGTATCTGGGGGCCCCCTTATTAAAGGGTGCTCCCAGATGCCGATAAGCCCCCGCCCGCAGACCCCGACAACCAACGGCCAGGGTTGTCGGGAAGAGGCCCTTGTCCTCATCAACATGGGGACAAGGTGCTTTGAGGTGGGGGGGCCGCACGGCCCCCCTTTCCCCAGGGCACCCCCCATGTTGAGGGCACGCGGCCTGGTACGGCTCAGGAGGGGGGGGGGCGCTCGTTCGTCCCCACCCCTTTCCTGGCCTGCCAGGCTGCGTGCTCGGATGAGGGTCTGACATGGATTTGGGGGGAACCCCCACGCCGTTTTTTTTTTTTCGGCGTGGGGAGTCCCTTTAAATCCATGCCAGCTTACGGAGCCAGCGCGGCGGCATTTACTGCCTACGCTAGCTACGTAACCTGAAGTCACGTGCTAAATGATCGGACTTGCCGATGAGCGGCAAGTCCGTTCATTTTCAAAAGTCCCGCGGACTTGCCTACTAACGGCGGGATTGTCCGCCGGACTGCCAAGTCCAGCGGATAATTTTTAAAACCAAACTTAAAACTTTGGCGCCAAAAAGTCCACCGGACTTTGGCGCCAAAAAGTCCGCCGGCGCCCACACACGAGGGGATTATCCGCTGGACTTCGGTCCAGCGGATAATCCCGCGGGATAGTCCCTTCGTGTGTACGCGGCATTAAGGGAAGTGGAGCGAGCGCCGCGGAAAAAGTCTGAACCAAGTGTACTGTGTACTCGGCTCTGCTCGCAGTCCCGCTTCCTAGCCTTTACATCCCACCATTGGACCGGTGCAGTGTCCATCATAGGAGCCGGGCCAAGGGGCAGGACTGTGAGACGAGCTGAGTGGAGTCGAATACACAGAACATCTGGCTCTGTGTATCTCGGTGGCACAATAATTAAAAAAACGATCATGCTGCAAAGCTGCAATTTTGGACAAGGCTGCAGATGGGGACACTGGGCAAGGCTGCAGATGGGGACACTGGGCAAGGCTGCAGATGGACACTGGGCAAGGCTGCAGATGGACACTGGGCAAGGCTGCAGATGGACACTGATAAGGCTGCAGATGGACACTTAAAATGTAATTTTTTTCCTTAAACTTCCCTCCTAAAAGTTTTTTTCCTTAAACTTCCCTCCTAAAAGTTTTTTTCCTTAAACTTCCCTCCTAAACTTGAGGTGCATGTTATACGCCAGCACGTGTTATATGCCGATAAATACAGTAATTTTCGTTTTCACCTGCACAGTCACTTACACATAGGGATGAGCTTCGAGTTTGAGTCGAACTCATGTTCGACTCGAACATTGCCTGTTCGCCTGTTCACCGAACAGCGAACAATTTGGGGTGTTTGCAGCAAATTCAAAAAGCCACGAACACCCTGTAAAAGTCTATGGGAGAAATCTAAAGTGCTAATTTTAAAGGCTTATATGCAAGTTATTGTCATAAAAAGTGTTTGGGACTGTGGAGACAGGATGCGCTGCGCTGGATGTCATCGGAAGAGATCACCAATCGCTGGACCCCGGAGAAGAGATCAGCCATCGCAGGATACCAATAGTGGATTACCATTGTTTTTTAACAATTTTTGAAACTTTCTTTGTGAAATGGTAGGTGTACTTTTGTACCCCCTTACCACTTCAAACAGGGGGGGTAGGATCTGGGTTCCCATTGTTAAAGGGGGCTTCCAGATTCTGATAAGCCCCCCGCCTGCAGACCCCACAACCACCGGCCAGGGTTGTGGGGATGAGGCCCTTGTCCCCATCAACATGGGGACATGGTGCTTTGAGGGGTCACAGAGCCCCAAAGCATCCTCCCAATGTTGAGGGCATGTGGTCTGGTAAGGTTCAGGGGGGGCGCTCTCTCGACCCCCCTCTTTTCCTGCGGCCTGCCAGGTTGTGTGCACGGATAAAGGGTTTGGTATGGATTTTTGGGGATTTTTGGGGGGAACTCCACGCCATTATTTTTTTTAATTTGGCGTGCAGTTCCCCTTAAAATCCATACCAGACCTGAAGGGTCTGGTATGGATATTTGGGGGGAACCCCACGTCATTTTTTTTTTATTTTACACGGGGTTCCGCTTAATATCCATACCAGACCTGAAGGGCCTTGTAATTGAATTTAGGGGGAACCCCATGCATATTTTTTTTTTTTATCAATGACTTTCAATGACTGTTCTCTGTATTACGGGGAGCCAACAATTTAAAATGCTTTTAAAATACTTTTTTTTCTGCAGAAATGACACTTTGTGCAGGGACAGTTCTATGCATGGGAAACATGCGCCCCTTTACGGGCATACTATACACACCCCCGGGTATGAAATTTTAAGGAATATTACACCTTTATTGTTTCACTTTAAGCATTATTAAAATCACTGCTCCTGAAAAAACTGTAGTTTTTAAAAGTTTTTTTGCATTGATACTTCCCGATTCCCAAACACTTTTTATGACAATAGCTTGCATATAAGCCTTTAAAATTAGCACTTTTGATTTTGAACATTCGAGTCCCATAGACTTTAATAGGGTTCTAAAGTTCACACGAACTTTAGGTCTGTTTGCAGGTTCTCGTGCGAACCGAACAGGGGGGTGTTCGGCTCATCCCTACTTACACACTTTTTAACATACAATGGGGATACAACAACATCAACCCTATCCTGGTAATTTTAACTATAAAGTATTTTTAAGTGCTGCAAACATTTTTTATCTAGCAGAAATAGACCAGAAACAAATGGTTAAAGTAGTAGACAGAACAGATCTAAATACTATCAGAAGGTTTAGACTTTGGCAGTGGAGGGAATTTTTATCTCAAGCATAGCATGTGGTTTTCTTTTAGTGCCGAACCACACTGTATTTTTCTACAAAGTTTAAAATATGTCACCACTGATTGTAAAGTCTCGTTTTTTTTTCTGACTAGTCTCTGGAAAGTGGGGCTATGGTTTTGATGTGTTTATGTTCAATCACTTTAATTTGTATTTCTTCAGCCCAACTATTAAAATACAAACATGTTATACTTACCTCCTCTATGCAGTTTGTTTTGCACATAGCAGCCTGGATCCTCCTCTTCTCAGGTCCCTGGCTTGAGCTCCTGGCCCCTCCCTCCTGTTGAGTTCCCCCACAGAAAGCAGCTTGCTATGGGGGCACCCGATCCGAGCTGCAGCTCTGTGTGTCCATTCAGACACAGAGCTGTGGCCCATCCCCGCCCTCTCTTTCTCCGGATTGGCTAACTGAGTTTGATTGACAGCAGCCAATGGCACCACTGATGTGTCTCAGCCAATCAGGAAGGAGAGTCCCGGGTGGCTGAGGGACTCATGGAAATTGTTGGAAAGAGATGGGGCTCAGTTAAGTATTAGGGTGGCTGAGGGAACTGCTGCACACAGAAGGCTATTTATCTTAATGCATAGAATGCATTAAGATAAGAAACCTTCTGCCTTTACAACCTCTTTAAAGAGCCATATTTCAGGAATAGGGATGGGCTGGACACCCCCCCCCCCCCATTCGGTTTGCACTAGAACATGCAAACAGGCAAAAAATGTGTTCTCTGTGTCAGAGGGGGCGGGGTCACTCGGTTACGTAACTGGGTGGCCCTGCCCCCCTCTGACACTACAGGAAAGCCATAGGGATGTCCCCGTGTGTCAGAGGGGGCGGGGTCACAAGGTGATGTCATTGCATTGTGTGGCCTCGCCCTCAGTTATAAAAGAACTGTCACCTGAGAGGCCTGTCATTATAGCGGTCCATCGGATCGCGAGAAGAAGAAAATGTATGGACTCCATGGGACAGTTTTATTTTTTATTTTTTTCAATAAAAAAGACTTGTCCCAAGGCATGTAGTGTCTTTTTTTACTATTTTCACACATTTTTTGTGAAATGGTATGGGTACACTTGTACCCCCTTACCATTTCGCACAGGGGTGGTGAAATCTGGGGGTCCACTTGTTAAAGGGGGCTTACAGATTCCGATAAGCCCCCCACACGCAGACCCCCACAACCACTGCTCAAGGGTTGTGGGGATGAGGCCCTTCTCCCCATCAACATGGGGACAAGGTGCTTTGGGGGCCGCTATCCCAAAGCACCCTCCCAATGTTGAGGGCATGTGACCTGGTATGGTTCAGGGGTTCTTTTCCTGCGGCATGCCAGGTTGCATGCTTGGATAAGGGTCTGGTATGGATTTTTGGGGGGACCACAGGCCTTTTTTTTTTTTTTTTGGCACGGGATCCCCTTTTATATCCATACCAGACCTGAAGGGCCTGGTATGGAATTTGGGGGGACCCCCACTCATTTTTTAAAAGAAATTTTGATTCGGGGTTCCCCTGTTGGGGAATCCCATGCTGTTTTTATCAATGAACTTTTATGTGTATTGCCGGACCGACAATTCATTATAGCTGCGATTAGTTTTAAATGACTTTTTTCCTTTAGAAATGTCATTTTGCTGTCAGACTGGTCTAAACACGGGAAACATGCGCCACTTTACAGGCATACTATAGACACCCCCCAGGTACGAAATTTAAAGGAATATTACACTTTAAAAAAAACAGACATTTTTGAAACTTTTTTTTGCATTGATACATGTCCCCTGGGGCAGGACACACGTCCCCAAACACTTTTTATGACAATACCATGCATATAAGCCTTTAAAATTAGCACTTTTGATTTCTCCCATAGACTTTTAAATGTTGTTCCGCAGCATTTGAATTTGCTGCGAACACCCCAGATGGTTCGCTATTCATCGAACAGGCGAACACCCGATGTTCGAGTTGAACTTACGTTTGACTCGAACATCGGGACCATCCCTATTCAGGAACAATAGCCAGACATATAGCACAGTGCCTTGAGAGTATGTAAATAGCTTTTTTTTCCTGCAAAAATGACACTTTGTGCAGGGACAGTTCTAAGCACGGGAAACATGCCCCCCTTTACATGCTTACGATACACACCCCCCAGGTACGAAATTTAAAGGAATATTACACTTTTATTGTTTCACTTTAAGCATTATTAAAATCACTGCTCCTGAAAAAACAGAAATTTTTTAAACTTTTTTTTGCATTGATACATGTCCCCTGGGGCAGGACACAGGTCCCCATACACTTTTTATGACAATAACTTGCATATTAGCCTTTAAAATTAGCACTTTTGATTTTGAACATTCGAGTCCCATAGACTTTAATAGGGTTCTAAAGTTCACACGAGCTTTAGGTCTGTTCGCAGGTTCTGGTGCGAACCGAACAGGGAGGTGTTCGGCTCATCCCTAATTACCACCTCTGGAATCTTTTTTTTTATTTTTAATTATTTAAATTAAAATTTAAATATTTTTTATTTTTCCCAACGGTATCTGTGTGTTTTTTAACAATTTTTTTTACACTTTCTTTGTGAAATGGTAGGGGTACTTTTGTAACCCCCTTATAATTTTAAACAGGGGGGCCGGGATCTGGGGGTCCCCTTGTTAAAGGGGGCTTCCACATTCTGATAAACCCCACGCCCGCAGACCCCCACAATTTTTTTTTAATTTGGCGTGGAGTTCCCTTTAAAATCCATACCAGACCTGAAGGGTCTGGTATTGATATTTTGGGGGAACCCCACATCCTTTTTTTTTTAATTTGACCTGGGGTTCCCCTTAATATCCATACCTGACCTGAAGGACCTGGTAATTGAATTTGGGGGGAACCCCACGCATATTTTTTTTTTTTTTTTTATCAATGACTTTCAATGACTGTTCTCTGTATTACAGGAGCCGACAATTCATTATAGCCGCGAGTGCTTTTAAATGCTTTTTTTTTCCTGCAAAAATGACACTTTGTGCAGGGACAGTTCTAAGCATAGGAAACATGCGCCCCTTTACAGGCATACTATACACCCCCCCCCCCCCCCGGTACGAAATTTAAAGAAATATTACACTATTATTGTTTCACTTTAAGCATTATCAATATCACTGCTCCCGAAAAAAATTGAGTTTTTAAAACTTTTTTTTGCATTGATACATGTCCCCTGGGGACCCAGGTCCCCAAACACTTTTTATGACAATAACTTGCATATAAGCCTTTATAATTAGCACTTTAGATTTTTCCCATAGACTTTTACAGGGTGTTTGCAGCTTTTTGAATTTTCTGCGAACACTCCAAATTGTTTGCTGTTCGGTGAAAAGGCGAACAGGCCTTGTTCGAGTCGAACATGAGTTTGACACTAACTCGAAGCTCATCCCTATTTACTAATACAAAAATTATTAAAATAGGTTCAAAAGATTAAATTGCGGCTGCTATTATGTGTACAATTATATATTGTAGCATGGACTATTTATAATCTCCTACACCTTCTGCCAACATTGCATAACCAAAATCCATCTTATGTCTTGAAACTTGTTGATACAGATGCATTTTCAAAGTAATATTTTTTCTCTTCCTCGTCCTAGTACAGGGTGCAGGGTGGAATTTGTGGTGCAGATTCACTTCCATATTTGTCTGTGTAAGACACGGAAATCTTCATAGTTTATGACAGCTGATACAGATGATCGTATAAAGTGGAACAGACGGCATAAATCTGCAGGTTCCCATTGTGCCCCATTGATCCTGATCTTGAGCTGTCTTTGAGTTGGTATCACTTCCTGGTAGCCAGCAGCCGTTTGAGAGACGTCCTATCTGCTCCCAAAGGAACCCAAGACTGTGCCAAGCTGTATCCCTGGCTGGGGTTAAAGCCATCTGCGCATAAGGGTCCCCGGTAACAAGGGACCACTTAGCTCTGGTAAGCAGGCAGCGTGACTCTGTGGTGGTGGTCTATTCACCCTTCGGTGTGCTGTGAATTCACTGTTCATGTTTGGAATAGAAGATTGTGGAGTTGTCTTTTCACATACTTTTTCCTTTATCCTGGGACATTATTTGTCGTGGACTTTGACTTACTACATGGTCTTTGATTCACCAATTTTTAGTGCCACACATGTGGCAAAGCAGATGTGGTTTTCAATGCACATTTCATGTTAATTTTTTGTCATCTTTGGTGTTTTTTTTTAGCAATATATGTTCAACACAGATGTACACCCTTTATATAAGATAATTTGTCTATTCATGTATATGCACGTTGGTTCAACATCACGTTGTATCACTAATATGATCACTAATATTTTTTAACGATCAAAAAATAACTTCTTTTGAACACCTGTATAATTTATATTTAATATATAAGTATCACCTTAGCACACTTTAGCGCAGCTCCCTTTTTATTTTTATCGATTGATGTAGTATAACATTTTGAGCAGCAGCTTTACTTTTCATGGATAGCGCAATTTTTTTCTTCCACCTTTTTCATCCTAGGTTCCCCCAGAGGTTCTCCCCCGGTGTATAGATTGCATTCCTATTTTGGCCACCCAAATGCATTATTTTACATTTTTCTACATTGAACCTCATTTGCCACCTAATTTGCCATTAATTTGTTCAGATCTTTTTGCAAGCTTTCCACATCCTGCAGAGAAGTTATTGCCCTGCTTAGCTTAGTATCGTCCGCAAATACAGAGATTGAACTGTCCCCAGGGTGTGGTCATACAACAGCCTGCATCTTTTGCCAGACCAGACTGAACCCAGGCCATCACTCTTATGTTTTCCTTTCACACTTCCTTCCAGGCTGTGGCTCTGGTATTGTAGTTGTGGCAGAAGGTGGAGGAAGAGGACCATGGTTGAACTCACAAACGTGGCTTTGGCTTGTGAGTTCGCCCCTCAACCCCTTATTTAGAGCTTGTAAGATCACTTCCTCACAGAAGAGGCATTGGCCCTCTTCCATTTCCAGCATTTTGCAGGCTGCCATGTAGGCACAGTCCTCTTGAAGACTGGGGGCTGAGGGCCGCATTAGCCTTCAGAAATAAGCTAGGTGCTGCCTTATCCAGGTTACTTCTCTTCCTGGCACTTTTTTGTGGAAGGCAGAGGGGAGGGACCTGGGATTCGGGCAGGCTACTGGGCCTGGCCACCTCCTGGCTGACACTTACCCCCGCCACCTCCTGGCTGCCACGTTCCACAGCCTCCTCCTGGCGGAGACTTTCCTGTGTATGAAAAAGGGACATAGTTTTAGTTTTTGGTTCATCAATCACACACAATTTTCAGCTCATGACTGTTGCAAATTGAATGTTAATAAATAGAAAAGACTATCATTCTGACCCCAGCATCTTTCATTCTTGTCCCAATCATTTGTGGCACTACTGTCTATTGATATGTAAAATCCTTTGTAAAATTAGAACTTACTGATCAATAATAACATCTATTTTTTTTTTTATAATTAAGTCTTTATTAGTAATTTTTAAAAAAAATACAGATGACATTTTGCTGATTTCATTTCAATAATCTATCCAATCATTTGATACCCTTGTGGACTGAAGACCGGCCCTCCGAGTGGCCCCCGACCCCCGGGGAAAAAAAAAATTATCTCTTTCCTTTTTCTTTTCCCTTCCCCCCCCTTCGGACCATGTTGTCGGAAAATCGTGTGTGGGCTCCATTGGACTTTTTCCGTCGGATTTGTGATCCTGCTCTCAAATTTTCGACAACAAAACCGATCTGACTTTTTTCTGATCGTGTGTAGAGAATTCGACGGACAAAGTGTCACGCATGCTCAGATCAAAATTACGAGGGGCTTATTTAGTCACATAGCGGAGAAAAGACTCGGACGTCAGAGGTCACCGGGGACCCCCAACCTCCTAAAGAAAGGGGAAATCCCCAAGAACCACAACCTCAGAATGTGGTGGAGGAAGGATGAGGGTTTATGAAGTGGCCCAAATAGTGACCGGTCAGTGTCCTGTGACCACTGCTTCAGGGTAATAGATGTATGCCATGTATTTTTTTTTTTAGGTGATGTGGAATGTTGTAGAAGCAGAATCTCAGTTTCACAAGTCCATCATCACGTGGCTTCACAGCCGGGGCACCCACTGCGCATGCGCGAGCGGCAATGGCCGCACAATCATCTGGGACCTGTCACGTGTCCCAGATGATTGACAAGAGGGAGGGGGCAGAGCTGAGCCCTTCCTGCGCTAGGGGAAGTGATGTTACCAGTCCAGGCATGAAGGAGGCAGACTATGAGGGACCCCCCTAACAACAACCATGTTAGAGGTGATCAAAAAAAAAAAAAAAATTCCAAATGTTTTATGTTTTTATTTTTTTAGGAAACATTTCATGACATTTTTTTTGGGCTGCAACTACACTTTAAAGAGAACTTCGTAAATAAATCAAAGAGGGGCGAATAGCAGGTCCTTTTAGCCCCCCCCCCCCTTTTGCACAAATTTTAGAACATCTCCATTAGGTGGTTTATTATGCACAAAAGAATTGGGCTCCTTCTTGGGGATAATCCCTATCATTCCCTAAGGGCACTCTTTAGATGATGAAATAGATGCTAGCATGTAGGTATCGGGCGAACGGTTCGGCCAAGCATAAATTCGGGCCGAACTTTGGTTGTTCGGATGTTCGGGTGGAACACCGAACAATATGCGGTGTTCGTGGACAAATTCGAAAGTCGCCAGTATCATCGTTACAAATAAAATCTATGGGACAACTAACATGAAAAATCAAAAGTGCTTGTTTTAAGGCATATATGCAAGTCATAAAAAGTGTTTGGGGGACCCATGGGTCCTGCCCCAGGGGACATGTTTCAATGCTTTTCTTTTATTTATTTTTTAAACAGACGTTTTTTTTCAGGAGCAGTGTTTTTAAATGCTTTAAAAATGATAAACATTTGATAAAATTCATGCCTATATTTCTTTAAATGGGGGGGGCTGGTGGGGGGGGGGGTGTCATGCCTGGGTGTTGGAGTGTCGGGGGTGGGGGGGGTGGGGGGGGGGGTGGGGGGGGGGTGGTGGGGGGGGGGGGTGGGGGGTGGGGGGGTGAGGGGGTGGGGGGGGGGGAGGGTGGGGGGGATTAGGTTAAGTGGTTGCATTTTTTTCCTGTGTAGTTTTAGTTTTTGGTTCATCAATCACACACAATTTTCAGCTCATGACTGTTGCAAATTGAATGTTAATAAATAGAAAAGACTATCATTCTGACCCCAGCATCTTTCATTCTTGTCCCAATCATTTGTGGCACTACTGTCTATTGATATGTAAAATCCTTTGTAAAATTAGAACTTACTGATCAATAATAACATCTATTTTTTTTTTTTTATAATTAAGTCTTTATTAGTAATTTTTAAAAAAAATACAGACATTTTGCTGATTTCATTTCAATAATCTATCCAATCATTTGATACCCTTGTGGACTGAAGACCGGCCCTCCGAGTGGCCCCCGACCCCCGGGGAAAAAAAAAATGTATCTCTTTCCTTTTTCTTTTCCCTTTCCCCCTTCCTTATTTAGGGGGAGATAGCCAGTTTCTCCCCACCTATTTACAGTTCTTTCCTTACTGTGTATCTTTAGTGTCGTAGAAAATGTTTGCATTAATTCCTTGTGAAAGTGTATACATCACACTAACTCCCTCAGCCACTCCCACAATAATAACATCTAGTTAACATCATTAATGATTTGACTAGAAATATGTTGAACAATGCTATACCTGGCTCAAGCTGGGCTCCTCCACATATTCCTGGCTGGAAGGCCCAGGTTGGACGTCGGAAGCCTCAGCTGAGATGGAAATAAGCCTTGAAGGAAGATTGGAGAGTGGTGGCCAAGGTTCAGTCTGGCCTGCCAGAAAATGCAGTCTGTCATAGGACCACAGCCTCGGTACATAAATGTCATCTGCTGCAACTCCAGATCTCTGGGAATCCTTGACCTTCTATGGTCCCTATTATAAGTGCTCCACATGCCCCCAATTAGGGCCTTCAAATAGGGGATGTCTGCCATGGAGATCACCGGCTTCACAAATTCCAGCAATTGATCCAGCGCTGCCTTCCTCTTTGTTTTATTGTTATAAAAGGGGTCTAGTCTATTCCCCGCCCCTTGACTTTCGGCGCAATGGGAGAGCACATGGCGGAGAGACAACAAATGTATGCAGACAGCAGCAGCAGTAACAACGAAGAAAACCCAGAGCCACAAATGTCCCGATCCCGGAGGATATTTAATATGGCCTTTATAGAGATGATGGAGATGGTGGAAATCTTCAAGAGGGCCGACTATGATGGGAAGTATGGACCGTACCCAAACCCAAATGTGAGAAAGGCCAAGATCATGCCTAAAGTTGTGAAAAGTCTGCAGAAAAATGTTGGGGTACGGCGATCCAAGGATCAACTGAGGAAACGATGGTCAGACCTCAAATTGAGGGAGCAGGATTAGTACAGAAGAATCAAGCGAGTGCTTCAAAAAAGTAAGTATTTTGTTGTGTGTTCCTATTCTTATTCTTATTCTTATTCTTATTCTTATTACGTTTGTGCTGCTCCATGTGCTTTTCTTTACTGTTATACAGTATAAAATGGCAAGTTTCAGGGTCGTGGGCACAGTAATCGTTCGTAGTAAACATTGTTCGTTCGCCCACTAAGACAATGTTTTTGGCAGATGCAGGTTAATTACATTTGTTTGTGCCTATTTGTCTTAAAAGAAGTCTAGTACATTGTTGTCTAGATGGATTTGTAACTAGAATGAAATGTAAACTTGATCAGTGTAAGGAGAAGACATTCAGCCGCTGTTGACACATCTGGGCACAGTAGCACTTTTGTGGGACAGGAGAACAAACTTTTTAGGGTGTCCCACACAGGTGCTCCAGTGGGTACTAGGGGTGTCTCCATGTGTGGTAAGTATTCCAGCTTGAAGAAAGTGAAAAAAATCATGTGTTTAGCTTGGAAGTCTGCCAAAAAAGGCAATTGTACGACACTTCCAAGCAATGTTTCATATTCCTATTTCTTGCATCAAATATCTGTGTGCTAAGTATACCTTTAGCCCCCGGACACACGGTCGGAAATTCTGACAGAAAATGTCCGATCGGACCATGTTGTCGGAAAATCTGCCCGTGTGTGGGCTCCATTGGACTTTTTCCGTCGGGATTTCCGACGGAAATATTTGAGATCCTGCTCTCAAATTTTCCGACAACAAAATCCGATCTGACTTTTTCCGATCGTGTGTAGAGAATTCCGACGGACAAAGTGTCACGCATGCTCAGATCAAATTACGAGACCAAAGTTATTGGCTACTAGCCTCTACGTAGTTCCGTTGTACACAACGAACGTCACTACGTTCAGAATGATCGGATTTTCTGACAACTTTGTCCGACCGTGTATATGCAACACCAGTGTCGGACAAAATCTGTCGGAAAAAATCTGACGGATTTTGTGGTCGGAATTTCCGACCGTGTGTACGGGGGCTTATTTTAGTCACATAGCGGAGAAAAGACTCGGGACTTCAGAGGTCACCAGGGACCCCCAACCTCCTAAAGAAGGGGAAATCCCCAAACCACAACCTCAGAATGTGGAGGAAGGAGAGGTTTATGAAGTGGCCCAAATAGTGACCGGTCAGTGTCTGTGACCACAGCTTCAGGTAATAGATGTATGCCATGTATTTTTTTTTTTAGGTGATGTGGATGTTGTGGAAGAAGAATCTCATTTCACAAGTCATCATCATGTGGCTTCACAGCCAGGCACCCACTGTGCATGCGCGAGTGGCAATGGCCGCACAATCATCTGGGACCTGTCACGTGTCCCAGATGATTGACAAGAGGGAGGGGGCAGAGCTGAGCCCTTCCTGCGCTGAGGGGAAGTGATGTTACCAGTACAGGCACTGAAGGAGGCAGACTATAAGGGACCCCCTAACAACAACCATTTAGAGGTGAGTAAAAAAAAAAAAAAAATTTCCAAATGTTTATTTTTTTATTTTTTTAGGAACATTCATGACATTTTTTTTTTGGGCTGCAACTACACTTTAAAGAGAACTTCGTAAAATAAATCAAAGAGGGGCGAATAGCAGGTCCTTTTAGCCCCCCCCCCCCCCCCTTTTGCACATTTTAGAACATCTCCATTAGGTGGTTTATTAGGCAAAAAGAATTTGGCTCCTTCTTGGGGATAATCCCTATCATTCCCTAAGGGCACCTCTTTAAATGATGAAATAGATGCTAGCATGTAGGGATGGGCGAACGGTTTGGTCCAAGCATAAATTCGGGCCGAACTTTGGTTGTTCGGATGTTCGGGTGAACACCGAACAATATGCGGTGTTCGGGACAAATTCGAAAGTCGCCAGTACATCGTTAAAATCTATGGGACACTAACATGAAAAATCAAAAGTGCTTGTTTTAAAGACTTATATGCAAGTCATAAAAAGTGTTTGGGGACCCAGGTCCTGCCCCAGGGGACATGTATCAATGCTTTTCTTTTATTTATTTTTTAAACGGACGTTTTTTTTCAGGAGCAGTGATTTTTAAATGCTTAAAATGAAACAATAAAAATGTTATATTTCTTTAAATATCATGCCTGGGGAGTGTCTATAGTATACCTGTTAAGTGGTGCATTTTTCCTGTGTTTAGAACAGTACCGCAGGATAATGACATTTCTAAAGGAAGAAATTGTCATTTAAAACTGGGTCCCCCAGTCCATTACCAGGCCCTTTGGGTCTGGTATGAATATTAAGGGGAATCCTGAACCATTTTTTTTTTATTGCGTGGGGGTCCCCCCAAAATCCATAACAGACCCTTCAGTTCTAGTATGGAAATTGAGGGGAACCCTGCGCCAAATGGCGTAGGGGTCTCCCCCCAAAATCCATACCAGACCCTTCAGGTCTGGTATGGATTTTAAAGGGAACCCTGCGCCAAAATTTAAATAAATGGTGTAGAGGTCCCCCCAAAATCCGTGCCAGACCCTTATCCGAGCATGCAACCTGGCAGGCTGCAGGAAAAGAGGGGGGATGAGAGAGCACCCCCCTTCCTGAACTGTACCAGGCCACATGCCCTCAACATGGGGAGGGTGCTTTGGGGTCTGACGCAATTTTTTTTTATTTTGGCGCAGGGTTCCACTTAAAATCCAAGTATGGATTTTGGGGGGACCCCCATGCAATTTTTTTACATTTTTTGGTTTGGGGTTCCCCTTAATATTCATACCAGACCCAAAGGGCCTGGTAATGGACTTGGGGAGACCCTATGCCATTTTTTTCAATGAGTTTTATCTATATTGCCGAGACCTGACAATTTATTACAGCTGCGATCAGTTTTAAATTGCAATTTTTCCTTTAGAAATGTAATTTTGCTGCGGTACTAACACGGGAAAATGCGCTACTTTACAGGCATACTATAGACACCCCCAGGCACAATATTTAAAGGAATATTTCATTTTTATTGTTTTACTTTAAGCATTAAAAAAATCACTGCTCCCGAAAAAATGTTTTGCATTGATACCTGTAGGGTCTGGTATGGATATTTAGGGGGAACCCCACGTCATTTTTTTTTATTTGACCGGGGGTTCCCCTTAATATCCATACCAGACAATTCATTATAGCCGCGAGTGCTTTTAAATGCTTTTTTTTTGCAAAAATGACACTTTGTGCAGGGACAGTTTTAAGCATGGGAAACATGCGCCCCTTTACAGGCATACTATACACACCCCCCAGGTATGAAATTTAAAGGAATATTACACTATTATTGTTTCACTTTAAGCATTATTAAAATCACTGCTCCCGAAAAAAAGGCAATTTTTAAAACTTTTTTTTGCATTGATACATGTCCCCTGGGGCAGGACCCAGGTCCCCAAACATGTTTTATGACAATAGCTTGCATATAAGCCTTTAAAATTAGCACTTTTGATTTTTCATGTTCATGTCCCATAGACTTTAACGATGTTTGTGTGTTCTTCCGAATTTTTGACCTGTTCGGATGTTCTAGTGCGAACCAAACTGGGGGGGTGTTCAGCCCCCCTTACTAGCATGTCACCCATATCTTATTGCACATTTGAGGATGCTATTCAGCAGATCAGGACATTTGGTAAAGGTGCGCTGATTGCAAAAGCGGAAATAAATGTGGGCGCAAGATTTGCCCCAAGTGTGACGAACCTTTATATGGCCAAGTGGGAGTCTGAAGGTATCCTTTGTGATAGAGATGCATGGATCATGCTATACAGAAGGTTCATAGATGATCTATTGATCATTTGGAATGGAAGCATTGAATCCCTGATGAATCTACTTGAATCTATGAACAGCGATGATTGTAACATTAATTTAACGTGGGATATAAGTAGAGAGGTGATACACTTTTTGGATTTGGAGATACGGAATACAGAGCGAGGCATTGAAACGAAAACCTTTTTTAAGGCGATGATCGTAACTCATATATCCCCACCACAAGTTGTCACTTTAGGCCATGGCTGGATATTATTCCTTGCGGCCAATTTATGAGGATGAGGAAAAATTGCACACAAGATGGTGATTTTGATATGCAGTCTAAAATGTTAAAGCGGTAGTAAACCCGCTGACATGTTTTTTTTTTTTTTTTTAGACACCTGTAAGGGAAAAGGCATAATGAGCTAGTATGCACCGCATACTAGCTCATTATGAAATACTTACCTTAGAACGAGGCGTCGGTAACTCACCTGGTCCACGCCGAGGTCGCTGACATGTTGCCTCGGCGTGTCTTCCGGGTATCGCGACTCCAGCGCTGTGAGTGGCTGGAGCCGCGATGTCGTCACTCCCGCGCATGCGCACGGGAGACTTCGTCCCGGCAGGGTTCGTATTCTGCCGGCCTTTCAGCCGAGAATCTCCCGTGCGCATGCGCCGCTGCAGTCAGCGGCGTATTGCACGGGGAATATCTCCTAAACCGCAAAGGTTTAGGAGATATTTTTTTTACCTACAGGTAAGCCTCATTATAGGCTTACCTGTAGATGAAAGTCCAAAATGGGACTTTACTTACACTTTAAGTAAGATGTTCAAGGATAAAGGATACCAGGATGAGTTTCTTGAGAAGGAAAGAACTAAGGTCAGAAATCTAAGTAGAAATTACCTATTAAAAGAAAGAGTTGAAAACCAAGGAACTGGTGAAGATATGGGTACATGTATAGTATTGGATTATAATGTGCAAAATAAAGAGGTTGAAAAAAACATACAGAAGTATTGGAATGTTCTAAAGCAAGATGCCCTCCTTAAAGAATGTATATCGGAAAAAACAAGAATAGTCTACAAAAGAGCACCCAATTTACGGGACAGATTGGTGGATAACTACCTCCCCGAAGCCCAAGATGTTCTGGGACATAAAAGGTTTCCATGTATGTGGTAGATGCTATAGTTGTGTAAGAGTTCCAACCAATACAAAAAAAGTAAAAGATTTTGTTAACCCCCAAACCAATCGGAAGTACACTATTAGGGATTTTGTTTCATGCGACACAGTAGGGGCCGTGTACGTGGTTAAATGCCCCTGCAATTTATTTTATGTGGGCCACACTATAAGAGCACTCAAAGATCGTATGGAAGAACATGTCAGGAATATAAGAAAGGGATTTGATAAACATTATCTGTCCATACATTTCAGGGATGTTCATAATCAGAGTACAACAAGGATGCAGTTCTGGGGCATTGAGGCCCCTAAATGCCACTGGAGGGGTACAAATTATGTAAGAGAGATAAGCAAGCGTGAATCTTGGTGGATACACCAGCTAGGCTCATTAGCCCCGGGGGATTAAACAAAGAATTTGACCTTAGATGTTTTTTTAAGTAATTATTAGGCATTTGCTGGTAGGCCAATGATTAACATTTTTACATTTTTTTAATTTTTTCAATTTAATTTTTTTTTTTTAATTTATAAATAATGTAATCAAATATATTTCATCTATAATTATTGATGATTTTATAAATCATTAATAATATTTCTTATATAATGATATTAAATCTTCATTGAATAAATTAAAGTTCTATATCATTAATGTATAGTTTTTTTTTATTAATTTTTTTTTATATATATATATATATATTTTTTTTTTTTTTTTTTTAATTAAATTATAATATGTTTAGAGTTATTGATTAAATCCGCTCTCTGTAGCATATATATATGATTATAGGAGGGTATTGTATATAAAAGTGGTTAATGAATGTGCAATTTATGATGTCACCATACACTGTGAGATATCGGCAGATTATCGGTGTTGCCTGAACAATATATGATGCGCATTTGGTTATAATTTATAAGCTATTTAATGCATGCTGGCATTATCAATCGAGGATGGATTTTTATATCTGTTGCAGTAAAATGTATGTTAGCTGTGTAATAATAAGAGTTGGTATGGTGTGTGAACCATCCACGTCCGTCCTGGGTAGCTATGTTATGTTTTGATTTGTTTTATGTAGTGCAGGGCTTGGTTCACTAATTTTAGTATCACTTGTCAGGGCGCGCTGCCAGTCTGCTTTAATACCAATGGACTGTTTAGCACTCCGTAGTAATCCCATACGATTGGAATATATGGAAGTCACTTTACCATTAGGTGTCCCCTGATAGAATATTTACATTGAGCGATCCATTGAAAGTATATGGTTTATCACTGTCTGCGGACCACAACAAAATGGCCGCAGACGCTGTATTTAATTGACAGGTCGGCCATCCAATCAGAAACCCCATAAGGAAGAAATGTCATACCCTAGTATCGACACGTGTAGGGGAGAGGCCAGGATGGAACGAGAGGTAGTTTGTCTGCCTAGGATGTGATACACGCCATACACTTACCTATTTGGTACCTTATATGCCTTACAAAGAGCGGTGCACTGATGCACCTTGTACATGTGAGTACCCCGGCAGGGGAGTGTGTTTTATCTTGTTTAATCAATTGTAAAAAAACAATATTGCACTATTGGTTTTCTCTCTCATATACCTCAGAGATACTACAGTGGGAACTTGTGATCCAGGAACCAGCTTAGAACCCTGTAGTGGTTCACACGCGTGATTTGACTAAGTGTAACAGCTGAGTCACACGCTCTAAGGTGAGCATATTCCTTAGGGGGTCACCAGATTGCAGCAATGCATGATTTGCAGCACAGATGGATTTAGAAACATGTCATTAGAAGTGTCACTGCATATCACATATATGCATTTTTAATACGTATTATCAGCAGGACCGCTACAAACCATCTATAGGACTGTTTCCTAATAAGGATTGGGATACAGGAATGGAATTGATTTATGCACATGCACTTTTGGCACAGCTTTGCAATATCATCGCCACGTTTTTTTATATTAAGATTGTTACGTTTTTTAAGATCGTCACAGGGTCTATTTGGTCACGGAAGCACCTTTTTTGGTTAGTATGTAAAAGGGGATTCTATATACCCCCACTGGATCATACTAGCATTTTGATCATATTGCACATGAGCACTTTATTTATATATTATTGGGAATTGTTTATAGTGTCACAATTAGTTGTGTGTATATAATTTTTATATATATTTTATATATGTTTATATGTGTCTGTGGGTTTGTGGGAATAGACTAAGATACAGACTCACATGGTGTAGCACTATTTAGCGCAGCGTAAAATTTATTTGGACATAAAGGCTGCTTTTAGGCTACTACATATTGATCCATTGGCATTCAATTATTTAGGTACATATTTTGAAGGCAACTATTATTTCAATATGTGCCTCCCTATGGAATGTTCCATATCCTGTGCCTATTTTGAAAATGTGTTATCCTTTCTCCAATTGGTAGTTGCTTTTGAAGCTGGGTATCAAGGTATATTACACTACCTTGATGATTTCTTATTCATTGTCCCGGCTCATTCCACTCTTTGTTTACTTATGCTCCAACTGTTTAGTGTAGTCGCTCAGCATTTTGGTATTCCATTAGCTAGCGAAAAGACTGTTTTTCCATCCTCATCCATAGAATTCTTCGGTATCAAGATTGAAATTCAAATATCTCGGTGTCTGTTACCTGAGTCAAAAATTAACAAAATTAAAGCCATGATTTCTGTGTTTGATAGGCGTAAAAAAGTTTTATTAAAATAACTACAATCACTATTAGGTCTATTGGCCTTTGCGACAAGTTTAATGCCTGTTGGCAGGATATTCTCGCAACGCTTGTATTTAGCTATGTCAGGCATGAAATCTCCATTTTTCCCACATCAGATTGACAGCTGACATCAAAGAGGACCTGTTAATTTGGTTGAAATTCTTTGATATATATATATATATAATGGTCGATCATTTTTTCAGGAGCAATTCTTCATATGACCTTGAATTATATACAGATGCTGCAGGTTCATGTGGGTTCTTAGCAATTTGGAAAACTCACTGGTGCTGTAGTAAGTGGCCAAATAGGTGGGAAAAATTTAAGCCACCAAAAGTAGTATTAAAACTATTCCCTTTAGGTAGTAGCTCTAGATATTTGGGGTGAGCAATTTGCCAATAAAAGAATCCTGATTCATTCAGATAATAAAGGAGTTATATATATGCCGTGAATTTCTTGTCAGCTAAATCCATAAAATTGGATCGTCAAACTGCTTAGATATTAATGTACACACGATCGGAAATTCTGCCAGCAAAAATGTGAGCTTTTGGATGGAAATTCCAACCGTGTGTATGCTCCATCAGACTTTTGCTGGTGGAACTCCCGCCAGCAAAAGATTGAGAGCAGGTTCTTTATTTTTCAGTCAGAAAAAGTTCCAATCGGAAATTCAGATCATCTGTACCAATTCCGACATGCAAAATTCCTACGCGTGCTTGGAAACAATTTGACGTATGCTCAGAAGCATTGAACTTAATTTTCTCTGCTCGTCGTAGTGTTGTACGTCACTGCGTTCTTGATGGCCGAAAGTTCAGAGAACTTTTGCGTGACCATGTGTATGCAAGTCAAGCTTGAACGGAATTCCGTTGGAAAAACCATCCAAGATTTTTCCGATGGAAATTCCGCTCATGTGTACGGGGCATTAGTATTTCTTTGCTTAAAATGTAATATTTGGCTAAAAGCCAGACATGTTCCAGGGAAGGAGAATCAAATTGCAGATGCCTTGTCTCAATTTCAGGTATGCAGATTCCATCAATTTCTGCCCAATGCGGACAAGGAAAGTCACGCGTCTCCAGAACATCTGTGGAGTCTAATTTAGAAGTTCTTGAAAATTCAATAAGATAGTCTGTTGCGGACAGTACATGGGCTGAATATTCAGCCGCATGGCACAGGTGGACCAACTTTTCTAGGGAACTATGGAAAAATTCATGTCACACATTGGTGGTTTTTCCTACAGACATAGTGATTTAGAGGGTGGTTTTGCTGGATTATATAGATCAGATGGCGTTCATCTGTCAGAAATAGGAGTAGATATTTTTAATGTAGGGTTGCAAAACTGCATTGAATTGGCCGTGGTTATGGGGTAGGCCGGGCTTAAGATTTCAAATCCGGCATGTGGGGAATTTGGTTAAAAAAATACTCTGCATGCTTGAGTCCTTTAAGACTGAGCTGTTTTAAGTTTATTGTTTGAAATTTAAGAATTTTATGAATTAATAAAATTATAAAGATGTTGTTATTATTAATTATTGATTTGAATACACCAATAAACCTGCTGTGGCCGATTTTTGCCAACAAGTTGTTATGTGTCATTATTTAAATAGGTATTTGACTTTATGGTATTCAGGGAGGGTAGGTGGGGCCTGCATTCCCATGGAAAAAAATGGATATATACATATTTACTCTATTAGGGTCAAGGTCCCTTTAAGAAAATATAAATGGGATTGGGGCGGAAAAACATGGCCACATGACATTTGGGGATTTCCCAGAATGTCATCTGACCCCTGGGAATGTTCTGGAAAGGGGGGTTATTATATATAGGACCCTCTTGCAGGAATATTCACGCCAGTGTCATCTAGTCAGTGTCGGTGCAACAAGCTCCCCATCCTCCCTCCCTAGTCACTAAGCATGTTATGTGGTTTGTCACACTTCATATTTGGTTATAAATATTCTGTATGCCCGAGTCCTTTAAGACTGAGCTGTTTTAAGTTTATTGCTTGAAATTCAAGAATTTTATGAATTAATAAAATTATCAAGATGTTGTTATAATTATTTTTGATTTGAATACACCTATAAACACGCCGCGGCCAATTTTTGCCAACAAGTTATTATGTGTCATTATTTAAATAAGTATTTGACTTTATGGTATTTGGGGAGGGTAGGTGCGGCCTGCATTCCTATGTGAATATTTTCTATCCCTTTAGTATTTCAGCTCTACTGCACCATGTGTTATGTTACAAAAGCATTGACAGTGTCTTTTGGCTTAGACTTAAGGAGAGACTGGTGGATTATGTGGATAGATTAAATCAGGTTAATTCCTATAATTTACTACTTACACTTACATATGACTGTTGTTCAATTTAACATATTAAAATTAAAACTCAAAAAAGAGTTACAGAATCCTAAATGCTGACAGTTTTCATCAACTGTTTCTGATTTAAAATCGGCTAGTTAGACAATACCTAAAAATTATAATATATGTTGAGATTTTAAAAATGAGGCCCTAGGCTTACAGAGGAGGCTTTATAATGATGATTTAAAAACAGACAAAAACAAGTGAAAAAAACCCCATACATTTCCATTATTCTTTATATAATGTAAATATGATAATCAATTAGGGTCTGTTACAAAGTGTTTTCATCAACACAAACAAGAAGAGAACATTTTAAACACGTCAAACATCTAAAGTACATATGGACATTTAATTTGTGTTAAAGTTTTTTATATCAGTCTCATCTGGAATATGCAGTTCAGTTTTCGGCACCAGTTCTCAAAAAGGATATTGGGGAACTGGAGAAAGTGCAGAGAAGGGCAACCAAACTGATCAGAGGCATGGAGGAGCTCAGCTATGAGGAAAGATTATAGGAACTGAATTTATTCACCCTTGATAAGAGGAGATTAAGGGGGGATATGATCAACATGTACAAATATATAAGGGGTCCATATAGTGAACTTGTTGAGTTATTCACTTTACAGTCAACAAAGAGGACAAGGGGGCACTCTTTACGTCTAGAGGAAAAGAGATTTCATCTCCAAATACGAAAAGGTTTCTTCACAGTAAAGCCCCATACACACGGTCTGACTTTTTCATGGATTCTGTCCGATCGGACAAGGTTGTTGAAAAATCAGACCGTGTGTATGCACCATCGGACAGTGTTCGTCGGTTTGTCCGACGGACAAAGTCTTATCTCCTGCTGGAAAGATTTGCCGTCAACACGGTCCGATCACACCAAATCCGAGCGTGTGTACGGTTGTCCGACGGACAAAGTGCTACGCATGCACAGAAGAAATTCTGTGACGGAAGCGCTCGGTCAGGTAAAACTACCTTTCCTAATCGACACAGCACATTCGTCACGCTGCAATGTTAAAATGTCTTTAATGCAGCGCATTCTCTTTTTCTTTACAATGCAACAAGAATGACATGTTTTAGCTGCTCCTATTCACCCGCACTTCTCACAAACTTACTTCTTTATTACTTTGCATCATTTATACACTACATGTTTATTTTTACTCAGAACGTAAAAGAATCTTTGTTATTTTTTTACCATGATTTGTCTTTTTTTTTTTTTTTTGGGGGGGGGGAATACATATTTGAAGGAAATTTTTTTTTTTTTGGAGGGGGGTTGTGTGTCTCAACTTACCAAAACCACATTATTAACATTTGTATTTCTTGCTTAAATTTACTAGGAGTTTGTGGGTTGTTGGTGCCCCTTGTTAATTCTACTTTAGGATTAGTGAAATGTACCTGCCTACTCAAAGAAAAACTGTCATTGTAGAAAAGTAAAACACAATAGTCAATGATTATTTCAAATCAAAAAAACCTTTATTTAGGTCACACCAACAAACCAAAGAGGAACGCAGCCATGGTGAAACTTGGGGAATTTGCAAAGCCTTGGCCCCCCACGGCAACCATCATTGTTCAAGCGTAGAAAATTGGGGGCCTGAGGAGTACGTATATTAAGGGGAGTGCAATCTGGTCGTGAAGTCCAAAGTATCCGGAACTGCAGCAGATGCCATCTAGGTCCCCAGGCTCTGGTACTACAAGAGGCTCCATCTTCTGTCAGACCAGACTGATTCCAGGTCGTCACTCTCAGGTCTTCCTTCCACGCTTCCTTGCACGCTGTGGCTGTCGTGCTGGTGGGGTGGCAGAAGGAGGAGGAGGAGGAGGAGGAGGAGGAGGCGGAGCATGGTAGCTATGGCAAACATGTGTGACTGGGGTCATCTCCCCAGCCCTACCCTTATTTAGGACATGGAGGATGAGCCCCTCACACATGTTGCATTGCCTCACCTCCATACCCATCATTTTTGTGACAACCACCGAGCCAAAGGTCTCCTCGTCGGCGGGTGTGGCATGTAGGGAGTCTGAAGCCTCTCTTATCATGCGGAGCGCTGACTGTGCCGCATAACCCCCCCTTCTCGCCCTTTTGTACGGAAGGCGGAGGGGAGGGGTTTGGGTGTCAGTCAGGC
Source organism: Lithobates sylvaticus (assembly GCA_028564925.1). NCBI lineage: Eukaryota > Metazoa > Chordata > Amphibia > Anura > Ranidae > Lithobates > Lithobates sylvaticus. Next base: position 198,704,705 of record CM053027.1, on the reverse strand, counting down.
TCCGAGGCCTAGCCCCCTCTTGGCTGCCACTACCCAGCTGGTGGCTGCCACTAACCCCTGCCTCCTCCTGACTGCCACCTTCCACAGCCACCTCCTGGCTGAGGTCTTCCTGTGTATGAAAAAGGGACATAGTTTCAGTTATTTGTTCATCAAACACACACAATTCTCATCTAGTGACTGGTGCAAAATGTTTACAAATAGAAAACCATACAATTCTCAGCCCTGCAGTTTAGATTCTGGCCCCAAATGTCTCCAACACCACTGTCTGTTGATATGTCAAACACGTTAGGAACTAAGCAATTGGGGATCCTGAATTAAGTGAACATCATTCATTATTCCCATAAATGGTAACAAAAATACTATACCTGGAACAAGCTGGGCTCCTCCACCTCTTCCATACTGGAAGGCCCAGGTTGCTCCTCGGAAGCCTCATCAGGGGTGGGCTGCGCGCAAGGAAGCGTGGAAGGAGGAGTCGAGGTTGGCTCCGTGACATCAGTCTGGTCTTTCAGAAAATGGAGACTCTGATAGTACCAGAGCTTGGGCACATAGACCTCATCTGCTGAAGTTGCAGTTTCTTCAGACTTCACGACCTTCTTCCGCTCCCTGATATACGCACTCCTCAGGCTGCCAATTTTCTTTCTTAGATCATCAACAGTTGCCGTGGGGAACCTTGGCTTGACAAATTCCACAAATTCCTCCAGGGCTGCGTGCCTCTTTGGTTTGTTGGTGTAATGTGGGTGTTTACCCTGCCATAAAACGGGAAATTCCCTGAATTTGGCAATGAAGAGGGGGAGAAAACTCATGTCGTTGAATCCCTGCATAATCTCTGCAAGACACAACACCACACAAAACCCTCTCAATTATGTCAGGCTAAACTCTCCTAATCTTCTCCCTAAAGAAGCCTCAAGTTCAAATCAGTCTAGGCTAGTTATGTAACAACGTCAAATTGTACCTTCGTTTGTAGCGATCGTCTCGTGCGTGAGTTTTCTCTCCCCTCGTCTCTCAGATCGTGGCTACGACACAGGCGTGTGACGTTTTATATACAGTGCGCATGCGTCAAACTCCGCCCGCCCCTGACGATCTTTCTCGTCTATTCCCCACCCCTTCTCTTTACGGCGCAGTGGGGAGAGCACATGGCGTGGACACAGCAGGTGCGCCCCAAATATCCCACCAACGAGGAGGAGGACGAGGAAAGTCCGGAGGCAGAAACGTCCCGATCCCGGAGCCTGAAATTCAAGGCGTCCAATATGTCATTTGGAGAAATGTTGGAGATGGTGGACATATTAAAGAGGAGCGACTATGATGGGAAGTATGGGCCTTACCTCAACCCCAATGTCCGCAAGGCCAAGATCATGTCTAAAGTTGTGAGAAGGCTGTACAATAATTTTGGGGTACAACGATCCAAGGAGCAACTGAGGAAACGCTGGTCAGACCTGAAACTGAGGGAGGCCGATCAGTACAGAAAGATCAAGCGAATTCTTCAAAAAAGTAAGTAGTTGTGTTTTGTGTTTGATTTCTTGCTTGCATACTGCTCCATGTGGTTTGATTTTTACAAAGTTGTACATTCCAAAATGGCCACTTTCATGTTCGTCTGTGCATTCGATCGTACTCAGCCTCGATCTTTCTGCCACTGTCATGGTCGTGTGTGTGTCCATTCGATCGTACGCAACCTCGAACGTTCGGCCACTTATAATACGTGGTTTGGTGTTTTTTTTTGGGGAAAGGAAGTTTGGTCTCACTAGAAATGTCATCAAGAATGTAAAGCCAATTTATTCAATGTAAAGGAGAGGTCACCCAGTAGCTGTTTACCCATCTGGACTCTAGAGCACTAGTGCTGGGACACCCAAACCCCCTTTTTATTAGGCTTTTCCACACATGTGCTCCAGTGGATACTAGAGGGGTGTCTCCATCACACAAACTTCTACCAAAAAGCTAGTCAGTTTAGCACCTTTACAAAGTGACTACATTCATGTTGTTGGCATTTGTAACTGCCCAAACTAAAATAGTGTCCGTCACTTTCAAGCAATGTTTGTCATTTCCTATTTCTGCCCTCAATAGATAGTGTTGCTAAATCATCCTTTTGTACATTCTCATAGGGGAGCGAAAACTTGGGCCGTCTGAGGAAATCCCCCAAACCCAAACCAACACCTCCCAAAAAAGGGGAAAGAGCAGAAGCAGAGGAGGAGGAGGAGGAAGGAGAGATCATCGAACTTGGAGAAATTGTCACCACAACAGGTGAGTGTGTGAGAACACAGCTACTGGTAAGCTAATCCATGTATGGCTGCCTCATTTCCAACACCCCATTTTTGTTTGTTTGTGGTTTTTAGGTGACGTGGATGTTGTGGAAGAAAAATCGCACTTTACCACAGAGAGTGCCCACGTACTCATCGGAGAGATAATGGTCTGCAATAGAGATCTAGATTACATAAAGCAAAACATCAATGATGTTCAACAAAAATTGAAGAACATCATTGATGTTTTAGGAAAAATATGAAAACGCACCAAGTAATTAACACACATTTGTGCCTGCTTCTGAACACATTTGCAACTTAAGAACTGTGTGAAATTTGGAACATGCACACATTGTGTCCACATGTGCTAGCTCCCATCATGGTGGATGAATGCCAACGTTTTTTTGGGGGTGCAAACACTTTACGAACTACGAAAGTGGTTGTGGTGAAGGGGTTGCACCCCCAAAAAACGTCCATTCATCCCCATGATGGAAAATGGCACTTTTGAAGCTTCTAGGCATGTGTTTTACCATCTAATGACCATTTTCAGACCCAAATTGTGTGCATGTTCCAAATTTCCACTTTTCGGGGGTGGCCCCCCCATGTGATGAAGGCAAGATCAAACACACTTTGAACATATAGTCATGTCTGATCTTGTCTTCACTTTACAAAGTAGAACTTTCCTAGTTCATAGGTTCTGTTTAGCTCCATGCCTGGTTTTACCAATTGCGGAATGTTTGTAAACAATGTTGTAAATAACCAAGACGTTGTCAGTTTTGGAGTGAAGATTGTAAACGCACTTGTGAATGTTTTCCAAGTAAACTTTTTTATTTTTCTAAATGTGTGGCTTCCTTATTTAAAAAACACAATGCATTATGTATGTAAAATGTAAAGGATATGGGGGGCAATGGGTGTTATTTACTAAAGGCAAATCCACTTTGCACTGCAATTTCCTTTCCCAGGGAACTTTTTCAATGCACTTGTAGAGCATAGCGGATTTGACTTATGTAAATGACACCCACAGTGCTTTGTACGAAAACACGGAGCACAGCATTTTTGAGAATACACACATGTCAGACCTGGTGATGAAAAGGAGTATTTTGGGTGTCAGTTATGCAGGACAAACCTTCTCTAGACCAAAGATTAGGTAGCAAACACACAACATGAGAATAATCTTTTTGGGAAGAAGAGACTGTTACCTCCTTTTGCCCAGAAAGTGCATTCCCACAGTCGAAGGCAAAAGGAAAAAATGTCAAGGTAAAATAAGCTAAAAAGAAGACTGAAATGACAAGAAATCCGAGGTTGGTTAAAATATCAGATTTAGTAAAAAATGCCTCTCACACATCGTCAGGCAGAGCAATGGCCCCCCTACCCACAAAGTACTCCATATATTGCTCGCGGACCACGCGGGCATTTAGAGGGGGCAAGCCTGGACGTGCCACTTGAAGGGCTGTGAGGTCCGCATTTGGAGGGCCCTCCACATCTGGGCCAACGGGCACCACATAGTTCCTGTTATGTCTTTTGAGGAAGTTGTGCAATATGCAACAGGCAAGAACTATGTGGTTCAGTTTGTATTCCGCCAAGTTAAATGCCGTCAGGAACAGGTGGAAGCGGCTGGCCAGGATGCCAAAAGTGTTCTCCACAACTCTTCTGGCTCTGGACAGCCTGTAGTTGAAGACCCTCTGGTCCGGGGTGAGGGTCCTCATCGGGAACGGCCTCATCACATGGGGAGTCAACGCAAACGCTTCATCTGCGACAAAGACGAAGGGGAGTCCTTCGGCATTCTCCTCTGGAGGTGGCAAGCACAGACTGCCACTTTGGAGACGCCAGTAGAACTCCGTGTGCGTAATGGCACCACCATCTGAGATCCGGCCGTTCATCCCCACGTCCACATACATAAACTTGTATGTTGCCGACACCACCGCCAACATCACTACACTATTAAACCCTTTATAATTATAATAGTAGGACCCCGAGTTGGGTGCGGTGGGACGATGCGGACGTGTTTCCCATCAATTGCCCCTCCGCAGTTAGGAAAGTCCCAACGGCTGGCAAAGTGGGAGGCCACAGTCTGCCATTCCTGTGGCGTGGAAGGGAACTGTGGAGTGAAACAAGAAAAATAAATTAGTCACTTTGCACTTAAACATTGCAAGCAGATTAGACAATCAACATCTTGGAACAAGAGCATTGTATAAAATTGGAGGCTGGAAAGTATTTGCACAGAAAAGTAGAGGCTCCCCTTCACAGATTACTCACCCCCCATCAATCCCCACACTTCTGATGGGCCATTGGCAATAACTAGGGTTTTGGGGGGGGTGGTGGACAGGTAACCCTCTGCACTTCATTGATTGGCAAATGGCTCAATAATGTGTGCTAGTTTGGCCAGACCCTCTGTACTTAACACTATTGGCAGCCCCCAGGAAAGATAAAATAACATTTCAACCCCCCCCCCCCCAAAAAAAAGGCAGGCACATTGTGACATTCTGAAATTACCAAGCAAGCTAATAGGAGGGAAAGAAGACAAAAAATTAGGAAATGGAATGTATGGAGGCAGCCCCTTGCACTACATGCTTTGCTGAATTCATCCCTAAAGATGCCCACTATAAAGAGGTAGGTATATAGTGTGTATGGACCTTGGGAAAGCCAGCAGATAAAGGATTGGTACCATCTGACAGAGCAGTTGGGGGAGGGGGTTCCTAATGAGTTTGCCACCCCCCCCCCCCCAAAAAAAAAAAAAAATCTAAAGGGGCTCTACATGAAGTAAACCACACAGCAAACATTTGTGCATATTTTAGGGGGTGTTTGGGGGCAAACAATACTATGCAGCAGACAAAAGACATTGCTTAAGTGACTAGGCCATAGGTGTCTATTGGGGCAGAAGAGCATGCTGGGGAGGTAAGTGAAGGGAAAAATGCATGAAGGAGAAAAGGGGCACAGCATATTAGAGCATATTGCAATCATGGTAATTAGGGAAGGAGGTCAAAAATAGAAGACATTAGCAAACAGAGCATACATAGAAGGGAAGAGTAAAGGAGAAATGTTACCTTAATATAGTCCTCCTGCAGGACCTGGATGATGGCAGAACAGGTCTCTGGAATAATGATTCCCAGGGCCTGGGGAGAGATACCTGAAGAGAACTTCAAATCCTGAAGACTTCTCCCTGTCGCCAAGTACCTCAACGTGGCAACAAGCCTCTGCTCCGGAGTAATGGCTTGTCTCATGCAGGTATCCTGCCGGCTGATAAAGGGGGTCAGCAAAGCCAAAAGACGGTGAAAATCGGGGTCCGTCATCCTGAGAAAGTTCCTGAAATCATCAGGATTATTCTCCCGGATCTCACGAAGCAAAGGCATGTGCGAGAATTGGTCACGCTGAAGCAACCAATTCTTGGTCCACATACTCCTCGTCACTCTGTTCATGGACGGGTCTTGGCTCAAAGCTAAAAGCCCGACACCAATTCCGCGTACAGCACGAACTCGGCGACGAGTACGCACGGGAAACATCGCTCACAAGGTCACAAAAGGTCGGCTGGTCAGAACGGACAAACAGAAAGCACCGATAAACAGCAAGGCCTGAAAGAACGAAATGAATACCAGAAACGAGCAGACAATAAGCAGTGCAAATCAAAGCGTCCTATATCAAGATATAGGCCGCAATGACCAACAAATGCGAACTGACTACACGCACTAATAAACAGATACGCATGACAAGCACAAACTGAAGAGCAGTAACGATCTGAGTCAGAAAACTGAGAAGCGCGAATCTTAAGTCACCAAACTTCCACTAACTCTCGATAAACACGGGATCAGCAGAAGGAGCCCAACGGGTGCCTGACGTGGTGCTGAACTTCCCTTTTGTAATCTCGTGACGACGACTTACGTCACGACGTTCTTCCAGACCGGATATTCCGACAACGTAGTCCGACCGTGTGTACGCAACACCAACATCGGACAAAGTACGACGGACAAAATCCGACCGACCTGGTCCGCGGATTGTCCGACCGTGTGTATGGGGCTTAAGAGCTGTGAAAATGGGGAATAGACTCCCTGCAGAGGTGGTTCTGGCCAGCTCAGTAGATTGCTTTAAGAAAGGCCTGGATTATTTCCTAAATGTACATAATATAAACTGGGTACCAACATTTATAGGTAAAGTTGATCCGGGGAAAATCCGATTGCCTCTCTGGCGATCAGGAATTAATTTTTTCCCCTGCTTTAGCAAATTGAGCATGCTCTGCTGGGGTTTTTCGCCTTCCTTTGGATCAACTGTGGGTATAGAATTGGGCACATGGGATTGTATGTAATTTTTTTTTTTGTGGTTGAACTGGATGCACTTGTGTCTTTTTTCAACCTGACTAACGATGTAACTATGTTTTGTAACTATGAGAGTATAATGAATTTGGGTGCCTTGAAAGTCCCATACACCAACAACACATTTTTTCTTTATGTATAATTTCATTTATGTCTCAATTCACATCTTTAGCAGTATATACTAGCACGGCAATGGGCTTTTCTTTGTGTCATTCAGTTTTTTTCTCCTATCAGCATGCTTCTGTCAGCATATGAACTTTTTGGCTCTTTGTACTGCTTCTTTCTCTTACACTCCAGCTCTGCTATACAGAAACCAAAAGAGGCTGATACCATGTCAAGTTCAGAAACTTAAGGCCTGTACACAGGATCCAAAAATCGGAAGTTAAATTTTGTCCGACGAATGCTAAGCCGATTTTTGGATCGTTAGTATGGTGCTTTCGACAGTCGATTCCGGTTTTTCGTCAGACAAAAGCTGGATATGTAGACTATAAAATTTTTGTTGTACGTGAGCTCAACGTCCAATTTTCATTTAATTAGTACAGTTTTCGTACAAAAAAAAATTGCAAGAGCAAAACTACACATGCTCAGAAACGAAAGAATATATACAAAACTATTCAATACATTACGTCACTTCTGTTTTATTCTGTCGTATGGAAATTTTCGTATGGTGAGTAGCCTCTTCACTTTCGACATGAGACTAGCATTCAACAAAAAACGGATCAACGGTCTTCCGAAAATCTGATCGTGTGTACGAGGCTTTATACTACTTACATTAAAGAATACATTTGATGATGTATTTATGGCTACATAACTGCATCAATTTGTGTCTTATATAGCTGCCTAGAGTTCAGGTTTAAGTGACAGAAGTTCTGAGCATATATTAGGAATTTTGTCAGCCTACTTAAGATCTCTACCAACCTAACATATCTATGTGTAAACATGTATGTTTATTTACAGAGATAAATGTATGCTTACTAGATAGAATACATATGAAACAAGCAGATAGTAATTATGATAAATTCTTATTCCCGAGAGACAGTAGATGACACTTGATTTTGTAGAACAGTGTTTCTTTTTTCTTTGGTATATGGAGATACGTAGTGTTCATGACATATTATTTACCTTTACAATGTTCAATCCTATATTTTTCATTTAGGTTTTTATTTTGTTTGTTAGAAAAGTGCACTTTATACTGTTCAAAACAATCTATGAGTCACACTGACTGTAACATGAGCCTGTTTTATGGAACATTTACTCTCTACTTTCACTCTTACTCAGCAACTACATTTCTACTGACTTTGGATACAATTACTAAAAAATAATGCATTTTTTCCCAGTGCTTCGTCTACTGAATCTAAACATGCAACACTGCAACTTATTTATAGCACATTTGCAGTATTTCCCATGAATATATTGTGGTTAGAAGGAAAAAAACTTGCAATACAGATGAAACAGTCTTGAATTTGTACGGAAAGAAGCATACAATTTGTTCAAATGATGAAAATTGGCAAAACTGCACACCCCATTGTGATTTCATTATTTTAAAGAAAACACACAGACGTTGCTGTAAATACGAACCACTCTGGAAAAATAATAACACATTTTAGAAAATGTTCACATTTTATTCATCTGCTTATGTTTCATTTTCTTATGTTATGTCCAACTTAAATTAAATGTATATCATTTAAGGCTCAACTCCAATCAGTTTGTAAAAATCCCCTTTTGGTAGTGTTCCACTTTCATAGTAGGGTTCTAAAGTTAAGTCTAGGGGACTATAGCAGAAAAAAATCCTTACCCCTTATTTCTTACTCACCCAGCAGCTAACTCTCTTCTTTTCTCCCACAGTGTGGCTGGGTCCTCAACAACCTCACATACAATGCAGAACTGCTGGCCTTGCATTGCATGTGATGATGTTGATGAGTTGGAGGACAAACAACCGCTGAAGAAGAGTTATTTTGTGTGACCAGTCACCAAGTGGGAAGGAAGCCTGTGGGAGTGAGAAATATTGTAACTCTATTTCTCTGTTGTAGCCCCCTAGACTTAACACATTTATTGGAGCCTTTCTACAGAGCTACCAAAATAACATTTTTATTAGGTGACTAGAGTTCCTGTTTAAAGCATTAAAGGGTATCCTGGGTCAGTTGATTGCCTCTCATGGCTTTTTTTTTCATCAATAGATTTTTATTGTTTTTCATCAGATATACAAAAAGACAATGTATACATTGTACTCGATCACATAGAGTAGCATGTTGATTAATGTACATAAACACAGTTGTGGAACTGTTAACAGGAAGTTCTATTCTGAGAGTAATACAGTAAATATAGGTTTTCACATATTCATATTGAAACTTTCCCCCAGGAACCCCTATTGGGATCTCTTTTGTTTCTATCAGGAGAGCGGCGCCGGACGGACGGCCCGCTAACTAGTGCTCATGCGCGGGGGCTCGGCGCTCCGGCGCATGCGCACTCGCGGCTCGCGCATGCGCACTAGCGCACACCTGGCGGCAATGACGCGCAATTAGCGTCACTCTGGCGCCTATTTAAAGCTGCCTGACGCACAGGCACCTTGCTGGTCTGTCTCTCCAGCTTAGTGCCTGTGTGTCCTTGTCCCCAAAGTTACCTGATCTGTTCCTACTGTTGCCTGACCCGGATTGCCTGACGTTCCTGCCTTTCTCCTGTGATTGACCCCCTGGCCTGTTTAAACGACCCTGCTGCTGCCGCCTCTGTGTTTGACCCGGATCTCCTGACGTTGCTGAACTCTCCTGTGTTTGACCCTCTGGCCTGCCCTACGGACTTTGCTGAACTCTCCTGTGTTTGACCCTCTGGCCTGCCCTACGGACTTTGCTGAACTCTCCTGTGTTTGACCCTCTGGCCTGCCTTACGGACTTTGCTGATACCTCCTGTGTTTGATCCTCTGGCTTGCCTGCTGAACTCTCCTGTGTTTGACCCTCTGGCTTGTCCACGCAATCTCTGCCGGATCTCCCAGTGTTTGCACCCCAGCCGGGCGTTTGGTACCTGCCTCCTTACTCTGCCATCTGCCGGCCTGCCCGGGCCAGGTCATTACCACCTCCAGTCTCCCTACCAGTTCTGCTTATGTGTCGGAGGTGACCTGTGCCTCCTGGTGCCATTTGCTCCCTGTCCCATCTCCAGGGGGCAGACTGCGCTGGGTCGCAAGGGTGAACCGCTCTCGGCATCTCGGCCTCGGTAAGTACAGCTCTGACAGTACAGACCAGCCATGTCCGAGGCCGACAGAGCGTGTTCTCCCCTTGAGATCCTGTGCCAGCAGATGGCAGCACTTACTGAGGCTGTCCAAAAGCTGCAAGTGGGGTATACCCAAATTGACAGCCGCTTGCAACAACTGACAGGGCCGTCTCCCCCCGCAGCCGGTAACCTTGCCTCTTCCAGTGGGGTTCCCCCATCTGCAGCAACTACCAATCCCACAGTAGTCATGGCCACTCCGGAACCCAGGGTCCCTATACCAGAACGGTTCTCGGGTGACCGCAAGAAATTCAGGGCATTCAAGAACGCCTGCTCCCTGTACCTAGCCCTTCAACCCAGAACCTTCTCTTCAGAAGTGGTGAAAGTTGGGTTCATTATCTCTCTCCTGGCTGAGGAACCCCAGGCCTGGGCCCATAGTCTAATGGAGCAAAGGAACCCTGTACTGAACTCTGTGGACACCTTTTTCGAAAGCATGGGCCAGCTTTACGATGACCCCCAGAAGGGGGCCACGGCCGAGACCACCCTACATAACCTTTCCCAAGGCCGGAGTCCGGTTGAGGACTATACAGCGGAATTCCGGAAATGGTCAGCCGACACCGGCTGGAATGAGCCAGCCCTCAAATACCAATTCCGCCAAGGACTATCTGATACTCTCAAGGACGAGCTAGCCCGGATTGACGTCCCAGATGCCCTGGAAGATCTTATACAAGCAGTCACCAAAATTGACCGGCGCTTGCGGGAACGCCGCGCTGAACGCTTTCAGTCTTCTCGTTCCAGTTGGATGCTGCCCAAACCAGGCCCTGCCCAGTCCTCTTTCCATCCCTCACCTGGGGGCACTCCCGGAGTCGAACCCATGCAACTAGGTCTTGTCCGCGCTCCCTTGACCCCGGAAGAGCGTTTACACAGGCGACAGGGCAACCTGTGCCTTTACTGTGGAAGCTCCGGTCACTTCCTCCGCACCTGCCCCATAAGGCCTAGTAAGTCCTCTCATTATCCCAACTTTAACTTCCAAGTCTCCAGGTCCTCCCAAACTTACATTGTCCTCTTTATCTCCCTACAGTTAACGGAAAGGGCGGTCCGCCTCCCGGTCATAGTTGATTCCGGGGCCTGCAGCTGCTTCTTGGATTCTGCTCTCGCTGCCAGGCTTCAGCTCCCCCTTGTCCCCAAGAAGCAATGCCTACAGGTTCACCTAGGCGATGGATCCCTTCCCCGTTCCGGCTTAATCACCTATGAAACTGGTCTCATCCCGGTCACCACTGATTCTGGTCATCGAGAACTTCTCTGCCTGGATATCATTCCTTCCCCCATGTTTCCCATCATCTTGGGGCTCCCCTGGCTACAAGCACACAAACCCCTAATTAACTGGCGGACGAAGGAAGTTTCCTTCCCTTCCCAATACTGCGCCCAAAACTGCTTTGCCCTAAACCCCGCTACCTGTTCAGCTCTAGTATCAGTGCCCGATAACCTAAAACACGTACCACCTGTCTACCTCGAGTTCAAGGATGTCTTTGACAAACAGCAGGCCGACCGCCTACCACCTTACCGGCCCTATGATTGCCCCATAGACCTCCTACCCGGGGCCGCGGTCCCTTTCGGCCGTATCTTCCCACTATCTGAAACCGAGTTGAAAACTCTCAAGGCCTACATCGACGAAAACGTAGCCAAGGGATTCATCCGTCCCTCTTCTTCACCGGCTGGAGCCGGTATCTTCTTCGTTGAAAAAAAAGATGGCTCACTGAGGCCCTGTATCGACTACCGAGAAATTAACAAAATCACTATTAAAAATAGGTACCCGCTTCCCCTCATCCCTGAATTGTTCCAGCGCTTCCGGTCGGCACGGATCTTTTCTAAACTTGACCTTCGCGGGGCTTACAATCTCATAAGGATCAGGGCGGGTGATGAGTGGAAGACTGCTTTTAGATCAAGGTTCAGTCACTACGAGTACCTCGTTATGCCGTTCGGGCTCTGCAATGCCCCGGCCACATTCCAGCACTTGGTAAACAATATTTTCCGTAGGTACCTAGATGACTTCTTGGTGGTCTATCTCAATGACATTTTCATCTTCTCCGCCACTCCCGAGCTTCACCAGACACACGTCAGACTGGTCCTCACCATCCTTAGGCAACACAGGCTCTATCTCAAAGCGGAAAAATGTGAATTTGAGAAAACCACCGTACAATTCTTAGGATTCATTATCACCACCAACGGGGTCGCAATGGACCCACAAAAGGTTCAAGCCATCCAGGACTGGCCGGCGCCCAAGGACAAGAAGGGAGTCCAGAGGTTCATCGGGTTTGCCAACTTCTACCGACGCTTCATTGTTGGTTTCTCCTCTATTGTGGCCCCAATTACCCAGTTAACCCACCAACACAACCAGTTCCATTGGTCTCCTAAGGCCCAGGTGGCCTTCGCCCAGTTGAAAACCCTGTTCTCTTCCGCCCCAATTCTACGGCACCCGGATCCCGAACTGCCCTTTGTGCTGGAGGTGGATGCCTCCGAGACAGCTCTCGGGGCTATCCTCTCCCAGCGCCAGGGAGCCAAGGCCCTCCTTCACCCAGTGGCCTTTGCCTCTCGGAAATTGAGCCCTCCGGAGAGGAACTATGATGTGGGAGACAGGGAACTGCTGGCTATTAAGTTTGCCCTTGAAGAATGGCGGTATCTCTTGGAGGGGGCATCTCACCCTGTCATGGTCTGGACCGACCATAAGAACCTTGAGTATCTGAGAACAGCCAAACGTCTCTGACCCAGGCAGGCCAGATGGGCCCTCTTCTTTTCAAGGTTCAACTTTCTTATTGCATATAGACCGGGTTCCAAGAATGGAAAGGCCGATGCGCTCTCCCGCATGTTCCTAGAAACTACTCAGGAAACGGAACCCAGCACCATTTTGTCCTCCCAAAACTTTTGCTTTATCACTGAAGTAGATCTCATGACTGCCATTAAGACTGCCACCAGGCACAATCCAGTGCCCACCGACCTTTCCCTGGTTGAACGTAACGACCTACTCTGGTCCGAGGGAAAAATTTTCGGCCCCCAAGGAACAAGGCCATTGGTACTCAAAACCTTCCATGACCACAAACTGGCAGGCCACTTCGGGTCCAAAAAGACCACCAAACTTGTTCATTTTGGTGGCCTGGCTGGAGACGAGATTGCAAGGACTATGTCGCCTCCTGCATTCCGTGCCAACGCAGCAAGGGCCCAAAGGCCAAATCATGGGGGCTGCTAAAGCCTCTACCCATCCCTGAACGCCCATGGGCGGAGGTTTCTATGGATTTCATTGTGGAGTTACCCCCTTCAAAGGAATTCACCACCATCTTTGTCATTATCGACCCGCTCTCCAAAATGGCCCACTTCATACCTTTGGTTGGCACTCCTTCTGCTTCCACCACGGCTGATGTGTTCTTCAGGGAAATTGTGAGGCTGCATGGGGTACCCAAAAGCATCACCTCGGACAGAGGCACGCAGTTCACTTCAAGGTTCTGGAAAGAGTTGTGTAAATCTTTGGAAATTAAGGTCTGCCTTTCCTCCGCATATCACCCTCAAAGCAATGGGCAGACGGAAAGAACCAACCAGACCTTAGAACAGTACCTCTGATGCTTCTGCTCTGATTCACAAAGTGACTGGTCAACCCTGCTGCCATACGCTGAGTTTGCATACAACAACTCCATCCACTCTGCCACCCAACAGACACCTTTCTGGGCGAACTTCGGCTTCCACCCCTCATTTCTCCCTGAATCACCCCCGGAAACTTCAGTCCCGGCAGCCCAGGACCAGGTGGAGTCTCTACAAGGCAACTTCCAAAAACTACAGGAGCTAATGCAAAGGGCCCAGGATGGGTACAGCAAATACTACAATAAAGGGAGGAAGGAGAATCCGGCTTTCAAGGTCAACGAAAAGGTCTGGCTGTCTTCCACCAACTTAAAATTACCTGTTCCTTCCCACAAATTGGGGCCGAAGTTCATCGGCCCATTCAAGATAAAGAGGGTCGTGAACTCTGTGACCTTTGAACTCGAGCTACCCCAGAGCTATAGGATCCATCCGGTCTTCCACGCTTCCTTGTTGAAGCCCGTCACTCCCAGTCCCTTCCCTGGCAGGGAAGAACCACCTCCACCACCTATTCTAGTTGAGGGCAAAAAGGAGTTTGAGGTGGAGGAAATTTTGAACTGCAGGAAAATGGGCAGACAGCTTCAGTACCTAATCAGGTGGAAGGGTTACCCCCCTGAGGACAATTTGTGGGAACCTTCAAGGAACCTGCACGCCCCACGCTTAATTCGGGCATTTCACCAAGCTCACCCAGAACTGATGGCCAGTTTAGGTGTCCAGAGGCCACCCCTCGGGGGGGGCACTATCAGGAGAGCGGCGCCGGACGGACGGCCCGCTCTCTAGTTCGCATGCGCGGGGGCTCGGTGCTCCGTCGCATGCGCACTCGCAGCTCGGCGGTCCGGCGCTCGCGCATGCGCACTAGCGCACACCTGGCGGCAATGACGCGCAATTACCGTCACTCTGGCGCCTATTTAAAGCTGCCTGACGCACAGGCACCTTGCTGGTCTGTCTCTCCAGCTTAGTGCCTGTGTGTCCTTGTCCCCAAAGTTACCTGATCTGTTCCTACTGTTGCCTGACCCGGATTGCCTGACGTTCCTGCCTTTCTCCTGTGTTTGACCCCCTGGCCTGTTTAAACGACCCTGCTGCTGCCGCCTCTGTGTTTGACCCGGATCTCCTGACGTTGCTGAACTCTCCTGTGTTTGACCCTCTGGCCTGCCCTACGGACTTTGCTGAACTCTCCTGTGTTTGACCCTCTGGCCTGCCCTACGGACTTTGCTGAACTCTCCTGTGTTTGACCCTCTGGCCTGCCTTACGGACTTTGCTGATACCTCCTGTGTTTGATCCTCTGGCTTGCCTGCTGAACTCTCCTGTGTTTGACCCTCTGGCTTGTCCACGCAATCTCTGCCGGATCTCCCAGTGTTTGCACCCCAGCCGGGCGTTTGGTACCTGCCTCCTTACTCTGCCATCTGCCGGCCTGCCCGGGCCAGGTCATTACCACCTCCAGTCTCCCTACCAGTTCTGCTTACGTGTCGGAGGTGACCTGTGCCTCCTGGTGCCATTTGCTCCCTGCCCCATCTCCAGGGGGCAGACTGCGCTGGGTCGCAAGGGTGAACCGCTCTCGGCATCTCGGCCTCGGTAAGTACAGCTCTGACAGTTTCCTGTGGAAATGCTATGGCTAATACTTATATAACCTGTATTCAAATGGTGTGTGAACTTTGGAAATCTAACTTGTTGCTATATCATGACTTTTACTAACAACTAAGTTACAACTTTGTCAAAGAAAATGTGCGGCTCCAGGCCACCGTTCCCATTGTAACCAATTGTTTTTACTTTTTGTCCAATAACCACCGCCAGACGCCATGGTAATTTCTTATCCGTAGTGTAGGTTTACCAGATCTAATGTGTTTTCTATAGTTGGGGCCTTGTTTGTTTTCCATAATCTCGTTATGCTTAATCTAGTGGCTAATAGAATGTGTGTAACCACATGTCTGGCAGGCGGGGGTACCTGATCTATATTGAGGTTCAAAATCCCTAAGTCAGGTGCAGGGGATATATGTTGATTGGATATGTCTGATAAGATTTGAAAGGTAGTTTTCCAATAAGTTTGGATAGAATTGCACTCCCACATTATGTGGAATAAATCGCCTTTTGCTGCATTGCACCTCCAGCACATGTCAATAGTATTTGAGCTGAATGATGCCAGTTTTGATGGGGTGAGGTACCATCTGAGGGACCGTTTTTGGGTTAATTCCCAGAGTGCAGCACATTTAGTGGCTTTGTAGATAGACCGTAGTGCTCGTTGCCATTGATGGCCTGTGTATGTCTGTCTCAAGTCATTCTCCCAGTGGTTGTGGGGGGATGATTTGATGAAATGGAGTTTCTGATGTAGAATGTTATAGAATAGAGATATTCCTTTATTTTTGAGAGAAGTGCTGGTTAGTTGTTCCCAGGCTTTGAGGTGGACCGTGCAGAGAGGTAATTGGATTTTTTCAAGGCAGTGTTTAACTCTGATGTAAGTAAAAAATCTGTGGAAGGCAGTTTAAATTCTTTTTGGAGGAGTTGAAAGGTTTTTATACGGGAGTCTTGGAGAAGGTTATAGATGTGTAGAATTCCATATTTGGACCAGCGGGACAGGGATAAGTCTGGTGATAGATGATGGAAAGATTCTATTGGGATTGGTATCCCTGGATGGGAGGAGTGTTTGGCGCTGTCATGGATCAAGGTTTTCCATGCTTTAGCCGAGGCTATCATGGTAAGGGATAACGCCGAAGGTAATTTGTTTCCTAAGGGGATACTCATTAACCACCACTTTGCCTCTCATGGCTTTTAATACCATTTCTACACTGATTACACCCAAATCTATCTCTCTATCCTTCAGCTCACTCCATCAGTCTCCTCACGCATCATCAACTTACTAACAGACATATCAGCCTAGATGTCACACCACTTGCTCAAACTCAACCTATCCAAAATGGAGCTCATAATATTTCCTCTCCCATGTGCCTCTTCCCCTGATTTCTCTGTCACAATCAACGGCTCAACTTTTAACCCATCCTGCCATGCCAAGGTCCTAAGTGTAATCCTGGACTCTGAATTATGCTTTGGGCCCCACATCCAATCACTGTCCAAAGCTTGCTGCCTCAAACTCCGCAACATCTACAAGTAATGCCCCTTCCTAATTAATGACACCACAAAGCTTATAACCCACTCCCTGGTCATCTCTCGACTTCTGCAACTCCCTTCATTGGCTTACCTTTAAATAGGTGTCCCCCCCTTTCAGTCCATCATGAATGCTGCTGCCAGGCTCATCCACCTTACAAACCACTGGTGTCTGCTACCCCTCTCCGCCAATCCCTCCACTGGCTTCCGCTCACCAAACAAATTAAATTCAAGATACTAATAATAATTTACAGAGCCATCCACAACTTGGCCCCCAGCTACATCACTAACCTAGTCTCAAAATACCAACCTAATTGTTCTTTTAGTTCCTCCCAAGACCTCCTGCTTTCTAGCTCCCTTGTCACTTCATCCCATGCCTGCCTCCAGGACTTCTCCAGAGCCTCTCCCATCTTCTGGAGCTCTCTACCCTAATCTGTCTGACTATCTCCTACTCTATCCACTTTCAGACGATCCCTGAAAACTCATCTCTTCAGAGAAGCCTATCTGGCCCCCATCTAACAACTGCACATTTATTATCTCCACCAGCTCACCCCCCACAGTTATTACCTCTTGTATCTCTTGACCCTCCCTCTTAGATTGTAAGTTGTAATGAGCAGGGCTCACTGATTCCTACTGTATTAAATTGTATTGTGAATGCATGTTGTAAAGCGCTGTGTAAACTGTTGGCGCTATATAAATACTATACTATATAATAATAATAATAACTAATTTGCATTCTATTGTGATTAATTAGCGCACACATTTATCCATTTTTCTACACTGAATGTCTGTTGGAAAATTATTCACATTTATAAAAAGTTTTCTTTCTCTACTCATGCATATAGTAATTTTAAGGGCATATTTTCCACAATTCACTGGAAGGGCCTTACCCAGTTTGACATTCAATGGCTACTTTTTACTTAGTTGTATATAATTTCAAACACTGCTTGCAATCTCATTCACTCATTTTGACCAAAGCTGCAGAGGTCTTATTTTTGTTCACCTGCTTGTTGGCACTTTTTCTTTCTTTTTCAAAACTATTGAATTGCAGACAATCAATAAAAATTAACTAATTACCCATTTTGAGTTTAACAATGAACTTCCCTTATGTGTTCCTTTTTTGTCTGTTAAATACCATGGAAATTATTTTGTTATGTTTGTTACAGAAGTGCCAAAAAATACCTGTCAATTATACCTGTCCTGTGCCCCTCGCAGTCATATTTTAGTGACTCCACTGATTACACAGGGCTATGGACTGGTTAGGCCATCAGTGTCAAATTAAGTAAGTCTCATGCTTTTCCATACCTAGATGTACCAGTTATTTCAGTTTCTGACATTGAATGAGGCAGTCAAGCATAAAAAATAAATATATGTAGGGGAGTCTGACTGCACCAAGTAGGGACCGTACCCCCGCACCCTTCTTACTATGACACTGTCCTGCACGGCAGAGGGTAAAACACATCTTAACATCTGAACACAGTTTTGCAACTTTGACATGTTAGTAAAATGGTATATATCATTGCAACTTTTTCAGGACAGCTTTCATTTGGTGGTAGATTACGGTAAGATCGCAGCAATATCACATTTGTGACCTGACCTTTGACCTTGACCATAACTCTGACCTAGATCAAACCCTGATCTAGCATCTTTTTTTTTTTATCTTTTCTTTTTTTTATACACGCTGTTTTGTTTACATTCTTCTCCTCTAGCAAGGAGAGAAAGTCACAATGTATCTTTGTCTCCATTCAAGAGGAAAAAAAATAAAAAAATACAGGGGTGGACTAAAAAGTAGCTGATGACTGTGATAGTCAATGACAGTCTAGTACAGTGACCAGGTGATCGGGAACCAGGCCTCCAGGTTCCTGATCATTAGTATGAGACCTAGGGATCTTGGTGAGAGCCCAGTCTCTGTGCTGGGAGTACGCTGTGCAGCGCGCTCTCAGCACAAACCCATCTACACATGGGTGTGGGGCTCATGTACCCATGCGACCCCACAGATAAAGATACATTTCTGTAACTCCACATAAATGCATATACCTGTTGGGTAGGGGTTAATGTTCACAGAATAAACAAATACTACCATGACTGACATCAATAATAAGAACAAAAAGGCTATATACTTAAAGAGACATTTCACTTTTGTTGAGAAAAATACAATCCCCTCTGGGTAATCAATGTACATTGCAAGGATTTTAACAAACTTTGTTGCAGAGACATACCTGTTTTTGCTCTGAAAAAAAAGCCTTGTGTTCCCTTATGTCTTTTGGATACATATCCTAAATAGGAGTGACTTTTTCATTACTATTCAGCTTTGATCTTGCAGCGCTCTAATGAGGAGCGTGCCAGGGTGTGCATTCCTTTAGAAGTGATTAACCTTTTGGGAGCGTCTCATCAAAAATGTTTTATTTTTTTTGCAGATGATGCCTAAAATCTGACTTCTATCTTAGTGCAGACTTCTGAAAAAATCAGTGAGCCAATAACATAAGCAGGAAATTACATTTCTGGCGGCGTTCTGTACACCAACTGTGTATGGAACGCCTCCAGGTTGCCATATTGCATTGAATTTTTCAGAAAATCACAGTAGCACTGCAGATTGAAAAGGAAAAGTAATTTTTATAACAGTAAATTACAACATGGTCACAATTGTATATGCTATGACTATTTTTATTTGCAATATTTTTTCCCACAAAAGTGGAGTTACCATTTACAGCTGAGCTCCAGACAAATATAGAAGATGCAATTTATTGCAGCTCTGTTGGGTGGAGGGGGGTAAAATTGTAGGGAAACTCTGAGTGATTATGAGGCAATGAGCATAATAGACATAAGAGTAGAAGTGATTGTGATAAGAAGAAGAGCAAAGATTCAACTTTGAGAAAGGCCAGTTGTATTGAGTTATCTAGATACTTTTTCCTTGTGTTTGTTTTCCTTTTCCTATCATGTCTTTGTGCATAAATATAGCAATGTAAATTTATATGAATTTGTAATATTTGATATATATGAAAAGTAATAAATGTATTAATTACCGGTAGATTAGGCACAGCTCAATTGGATTATTAAATCCACGGAATGTAAATACCTGAATTTGACTTCATATTAGCCTGTTTCTTATCCTGTACAACAGAGTTTAGACTGGGTCAGGAATAGGCAGCACTCAAGTGTACTGCACTGCATGGACTATGCTGATAGGAGAGCAGATCGACAGATAAACTCATCAGTCTGCCTTTTCTTCTTTCTACGTCCAGCCACAGGCTTGGGAAGGGACTGAACTACAGCAGCAAAAAAAGTAATGCCCCTTCCTAATTAATGACACCACAAAGCTTATAACCCACTCCCTGGTCATCTCTCGACTTCTGCAACTCCCTTCATTGGCTTACCTTTAAATAGGTGTCCCCCCCTTTCAGTCCATCATGAATGCTGCTGCCAGGCTCATCCACCTTACAAACCACTGGCGTCTGCTACCCCTCTCCGCCAATCCCTCCACTGGCTTCCGCTCACCAAACAAATTAAATTCAAGATACTAATAATAATTTACAGAGCCATCCACAACTTGGCCGCCAGCTACATCACTAACCTAGTCTCAAAATACCAACCTAATTGTTCTTTTAGTTCCTCCCAAGACCTCCTGCTTTCTAGCTCCCTTGTCACTTCATCCCATGCCTGCCTCCAGGACTTCTCCAGAGCCTCTCCCATCTTCTGGAGCTCTCTACCCTAATCTGTCTGACTATCTCCTACTCTATCCACTTTCAGACGATCCCTGAAAACTCATCTCTTCAGAGAAGCCTATCTGGCCCCCATCTAACAACTGCACATTTATTATCTCCACCAGCTCACCCCCCACAGTTATTACCTCTTGTATCTCTTGACCCTCCCTCTTAGATTGTAAGTTGTAATGAGCAGGGCTCACTGATTCCTACTGTATTAAATTGTATTGTGAATGCATGTTGTAAAGCGCTGTGTAAACTGTTGGCGCTATATAAATACTATACTATATAATAATAATAATAACTAATTTGCATTCTATTGTGATTAATTAGCGCACACATTTATCCATTTTTCTACACTGAATGTCTGTTGGAAAATTATTCACATTTATAAAAAGTTTTCTTTCTCTACTCATGCATATAGTAATTTTAAGGGCATATTTTCCACAATTCACTGGAAGGGCCTTACCCAGTTTGACATTCAATGGCTACTTTTTACTTAGTTGTATATAATTTCAAACACTGCTTGCAATCTCATTCACTCATTTTGACCAAAGCTGCAGAGGTCTTATTTTTGTTCACCTGCTTGTTGGCACTTTTTCTTTCTTTTTCAAAACTATTGAATTGCAGACAATCAATAAAAATTAACTAATTACCCATTTTGAGTTTAACAATGAACTTCCCTTATGTGTTCCTTTTTTGTCTGTTAAATACCATGGAAATTATTTTGTTATGTTTGTTACAGAAGTGCCAAAAAATACCTGTCAATTATACCTGTCCTGTGCCCCTCGCAGTCATATTTTAGTGACTCCACTGATTACACAGGGCTATGGACTGGTTAGGCCATCAGTGTCAAATTAAGTAAGTCTCATGCTTTTCCATACCTAGATGTACCAGTTATTTCAGTTTCTGACATTGAATGAGGCAGTCAAGCATAAAAAATAAATATATGTAGGGGAGTCTGACTGCACCAAGTAGGGACCGTACCCCCGCACCCTTCTTACTATGACACTGTCCTGCACGGCAGAGGGTAAAACACATCTTAACATCTGAACACAGTTTTGCAACTTTGACATGTTAGTAAAATGGTATATATCATTGCAACTTTTTTCAGGACAGCTTTCATTTGGTGGTAGATTACGGTAAGATCGCAGCAATATCACATTTGTGACCTGACCTTTGACCTTGACCATAACTCTGACCTAGATCAAACCCTGATCTAGCATCTTTTTTTTTTTTATCTTTTCTTTTTTTTATACACGCTGTTTTGTTTACATTCTTCTCCTCTAGCAAGGAGAGAAAGTCACAATGTATCTTTGTCTCCATTCAAGAGGAAAAAAAATAAAAAAATACAGGGGTGGACTAAAAAGTAGCTGATGACTGTGATAGTCAATGACAGTCTAGTACAGTGACCAGGTGATCGGGAACCAGGCCTCCAGGTTCCTGATCATTAGTATGAGACCTAGGGATCTTGGTGAGAGCCCAGTCTCTGTGCTGGGAGTACGCTGTGCAGCGCGCTCTCAGCACAAACCCATCTACACATGGGTGTGGGGCTCATGTACCCATGCGACCCCACAGATAAAGATACATTTCTGTAACTCCACATAAATGCATATACCTGTTGGGTAGGGGTTAATGTTCACAGAATAAACAAATACTACCATGACTGACATCAATAATAACAAAAAGGCTATATACTTAAAGAGACATTTCACTTTTGTTGAGAAAAATACAATCCCCTCTGGGTAATCAATGTACATTGCAAGGATTTTAACAAACTTTGTTGCAGAGACATACCTGTTTTTGCTCTGAAAAAAAAGCCTTGTGTTCCCTTATGTCTTTTGGATACATATCCTAAATAGGAGTGACTTTTTCATTACTATTCAGCTTTGATCTTGCAGCGCTCTAATGAGGAGCGTGCCAGGGTGTGCATTCCTTTAGAAGTGATTAACCTTTTGGGAGCGTCTCATCAAAAATGTTTTATTTTTTTTGCAGATGATGCCTAAAATCTGACTTCTATCTTAGTGCAGACTTCTGAAAAAATCAGTGAGCCAATAACATAAGCAGGAAATTACATTTCTGGCGGCGTTCTGTACACCAACTGTGTATGGAACGCCTCCAGGTTGCCATATTGCATTGAATTTTTCAGAAAATCACAGTAGCACTGCAGATTGAAAAGGAAAAGTAATTTTTATAACAGTAAATTACAACATGGTCACAATTGTATATGCTATGACTATTTTTATTTGCAATATTTTTTCCCACAAAAGTGGAGTTACCATTTACAGCTGAGCTCCAGACAAATATAGAAGATGCAATTTATTGCAGCTCTGTTGGGTGGAGGGGGGTAAAATTGTAGGGAAACTCTGAGTGATTATGAGGCAATGAGCATAATAGACATAAGAGTAGAAGTGATTGTGATAAGAAGAAGAGCAAAGATTCAACTTTGAGAAAGGCCAGTTGTATTGAGTTATCTAGATACTTTTTCCTTGTGTTTGTTTTCCTTTTCCTATCATGTCTTTGTGCATAAATATAGCAATGTAAATTTATATGAATTTGTAATATTTGATATATATGAAAAGTAATAAATGTATTAATTACCGGTAGATTAGGCACAGCTCAATTGGATTATTAAATCCACGGAATGTAAATACCTGAATTTGACTTCATATTAGCCTGTTTCTTATCCTGTACAACAGAGTTTAGACTGGGTCAGGAATAGGCAGCACTCAAGTGTACTGCACTGCATGGACTATGCTGATAGGAGAGCAGATCGACAGATAAACTCATCAGTCTGCCTTTTCTTCTTTCTACGTCCAGCCACAGGCTTGGGAAGGGACTGAACTACAGCAGCAAAAAAATCCCAGAACTGGATAGACACACATACAAATCCTTTGGCAGGTATTTTTGGCAGGTGTTTTCACCCGTGTATTTCATCTGTGTATTCACAAATGTTCTAAAGGCACTAAAGTCCTAGCAGATAAAGGTAGACTAATCTGGTCCACTAATGTTTTGGGGTGAATGTAAGCTCATGAAACTTTCAAAGAAACTTTATGGTTTTGCTTTGTTTTCACTCCAGCTTCCCTGGGACTCATGTACTTCTACCATCATATATGCAGTAGATATTTTACATTATATAGAATTTCCAGACTGCATTTCAAATCAGCATGTAAAGTCAATGGTCGCAATGAAATCTCACGGCTATGTCACTCCATCATCAAACTGTGAAAAAAAATTATGAATTCTAAGCACCATCCAGAACACACCAGTATGGCTTCAGTTACAAACCTTTATCACAGCTCACATGAATGAATATTAGTTCTGCTGCTAGGGCAACCACAATTATTAGTTTATCATTTGCTTCTTAACCACTTTGGTAGTAGGTCCTGTGGTGCAATTTTGTTCTGCAATGCATAGTAAGCTTACAGGAACTGGGAAGGATTAAATATGTTTTTTTTTTTCTTGTTATTTTTAAGGTCTGAATCAAATACTAAAAGGTGATACAATGCCAGGCTTTCTCATAAGGATATATAATAGTCTTGGTCCCCCACGAGTCTTGCTCATTAAAACAAAAATCTCAATTTAAATGCAAATTTTAGTTTTAGCTGGGGACTCTCCCAAAAGCTGAACTGGAAACACTAGGGAAATAAAAATAAAGCATGTAAAATGGCTGATTGCAGTTGAATGCCCACAGAAAAATGTTTACCACCATTTTAAGAATACATTGACTATCCAGCAATGTTTTGTTTAAACACCCACTTTAGGATTCCTAAGAAAGGCTGTGATATATGAACCTATCAGAGCTGGAGGGGAAAAATAATTGAAACAGAGCAGAGTCTGTTAATTCTCATATTCTTTATTGTTTTTTCAATTATACGTCTTGGCTATATTTATATGCAATACATGTTAGGATATACTAAGGATCACTTACACATCAGAGCCTGGGGTATAATACAAGTACAACTGGAAAAAACTAGGCTGTGCTTACTGCATAATTACATTGTATTTAATAAATCAAAAAGAAATATATAAAGTACTTTATTTTACATATATCAGATAATCAGAACATATTTTACCTTGAATAATGGAAATCTTATTTTGGTAACTGTCAGGTTCCCCTCAGAAAGATCACTACCTTGATATTGGAAAGCTTGTGTGTCCCTGTGACTCAAAAAGCTTTGCTGGTTGAGTATTGAGCTTTCCTGCTGGGAAACCCTTTGCAGACTGGTCGAAGAACAAGAAAAAAATGGTACATAGAATAATCATATGAATACCCAGCCTAAGACCCCTTTCTCACCGAGCCGTGGCTGCGTTATCGCTAAAGCACTGCTTGTTTTAGCGGTGCTTTAGCGCTGTTTAGGTGGCACTCTTGCACTGCTTTTTGGCCACTATCGGGGGGGTTTAAACTCCAAAGAAATGGAGGCGGTATGCAGGCATTATTTCAACGCTTTTACTAGTGCTAAAAACGCCTGAAAACCGCCTCAATGTGAATGGGGTCTAATGCCGCGTACACACGATCAGACTTTCCGGCAGACCAGAGTCCGTTGGACAATTTGATCGTGTGTGGACTCCAGTGGACTTTTTCTTCCCAATAATCTGGCGAACCTAGAAATAAGACTGCCTTCAAAATTGTCCGCCACAACACTGTAACCCCTCACAGATACTCTTGTTGGGCGCAGGAACGGGCCCTGCTGTTAAATCAAAAATCGTAATTACATATCCCTGTTAAACAGGGAAAGAAAAATTAGGCCTTGGGCGGTGGTGGAGGTGCCCTAAACCAAAAATATTGTTGGAAGCTAGCATCATCAAGATTGAGGAGGAATAGGATAGTCAGCATAGGCAGTCTGCAAGGGATCCCCCATCCATAGAAAATTTTATCAGGTGCTTGATAACTGCTGATCCAAGACTGATTCATTTTTATGAATGTGAGCCTATCAACCGAGTCTGTGGACAGGCGCACTCTATAATCCGTTAGAAACCCTTCAGCAGCACTAAATGTGCTTTCAGAAAGAACGCTGGATGCAGGACAGGCCAGTAGCTCAACTGCAAATTTAACAAGTTCTGGCCAGTGGTCCATCCTCAAGACCCAATAACCCAGTGGATGCTCTGTTGGAAAGGTCTCCAAGTCTGCTCTTGCCACTAGATATTCCTGCACCATGTAATGCAGAGTCTGGTGATGGTTGCTTGAACCGATTTTTGTGCTGAGGACTGAAAAATAGTTTAAAGGCATCGGTCAGCAGGCCACCTACTTCACCGCTCTTATGCCTCGTACACACGCTCGGACTTTCCCGCGGGGCTTCGCTGGACTTTCCAAGCGTGTGACTTGCCCACACACACCCGGACTTCTCCGGCGGACAATCCGCGGGAAAAAGTCTGCCGGACTTTTAAAAATGAACGGACTTGCCCCACACACGGAGCAAAGTCCGTTCATTTAGAACGTAACTGCAGGTATACGGGACTAGCGAAGGCAGTGACTGCCGCCGCTCTAGCCTTGTCACCTGGCATGGATTTAAAGGGAATCCCTACGCAGAAAAAACGGCGTGGGTTTCCCCCCCAAATCCATCTCAGACCCTTATCCGAGCACGCAGCCTGGCCGGCCAGGAAAGGGGTGGGGACGTGCGAGCGCCCCCCCCCTCCTGAGCCATACCAGGCCATGTGCCCTCAACATGGGGGGTGCCCTGGGGAAAGGGGGGCCTTGCGGCCCCCCCCCACCCCAAAGCACCTTGTCCCCATGTTGATGAGGACAAAGGGCCTCTTCCCGACAACCCTGGCCGTTGGTTGTCGGGGTCTGCGGGCGGGGGGCTTATCGGAATCTGGGAGCCTCCTTAAATAAGGGGGCCCCCAGATCCCGGCCCCCCCACCCTATGTGAATGAGTATGGGGTACGATGTACCCCTACCTATTCACCTAAGGTGTAAAGTGTCAATTAAAAAAAACACACAATTTTTAAAAAATATTTTATTGCACTGCTCCGGGGGTCTTCTTCTGTCTTGGGGGTCTTCTCGCCGCCGGACTCCTCCGCTATTTTACCTAGCTCTTTTACCAAGCGAAGGAGCCTGGCTTTCTTCTTCGTCGCCCCTGCCGTCGTCTGGGGGTCTCGATCTGCCTTCGGGGGTCTTCGGGGGTCTCTTCTGTTCTTGCCGCTGTCGTCGCCTTCTTCTTCTTCTTCTTCCGATGTTGACTCGTCGCTCTCTCTGGCCGGGATGGCATAGAGGCGCTGTGCTGGGACTTATATAGGGACAAGGAGGCGGGGTCACATGCTCCTGTCACATGGTGACCCCGCCCCCTATGATGTTACAGCCCCAGCATCCTCCGGGACTGTGACATCATAGGGGGGTGGGGTCACCATGTGACATGAGCATGTGAACCCGCCTCCTTGTCCCTATATAAGTCACAACACAGCGCGGCTCTGCTGTCAACATCGGAAGAAGAAGAAGGCGGCACAGAAGGCGACGACAGCGGCAAGAACAGAAGAGACCCCGGAAGACCCCGGAAGACCCCCGAAGGCGGATCGAGACCCCCAGACGGCGGCGGCGACGACGAAGAATAAAGCCGGGCTCCTCCGCTTGGTAAAAGAGCTAGGTAAAATAGCGGAGGAGTCTGGCGAGAAGACCCCCCAAGACGGAAGAAGACCCCCGGAGCAGTGCAATAAAATATTTTTAAAAAATTGTGTGGTTTTTTTGTATTTACACTTTACACTTTACACCTTACTCCGTACCCCATACTCATTCACATATGGTGGTGGGCCGGGATCTGGGGGCCCCCTTATTAAAGGGGGCTCACGGATTCCGATAAGCCCCCCGCCCGCAGACCCCGACAACCAACGGCCAGGGTTGTTGGGAAGAGGCCCTTGTCCTCATCAACATGGGGACAAGGTGCTTTGGGGTGGGGGGGCGCACGGCCCCCCTTTCCCCAGGGCACCCCCCATGTTGAGGGCACGCGGCCTGGTACGGCTCAGGAGGGGGGGCTCGCTCGCCCCCACCCCTTTCCTGGCCGGCCGGGCTGCGTGCTCGGATAAGGGTCTGAGATGGATTTGGGGGGGACCCCCACGCCGTTTTTTCGGCGTGGGGATTCCCTTTAAATCCATGCCAGGTGACGGGGCTAGAGCGGCGGCATTCACTGCCTTCGCTAGTCCCGTCTACCTGAAGTCACGTTCTAAATGAACAGACTTGGGCGGCACAGTGGTGTAGTGGTTAGCACTCTCACCTAGCAGTAAGAAGGGTCACTGGATCGAATCCCAACCACAACACTTCCTGCCTGGAGTTTGCATGTTCTCCCTGTGCCTGCGTGGGTTTCCTCCGGGTACTCCGGTTTCCTCCCACAATCCAAAGACATGCAGGTAGCTTAATTGGCTTCTGTCCAAAAATTGGCCCTAGTATATGAATGGGGACCTTGGATTGTGGGCTCCTTGAGGGTAGGGACCAATGTGAGTGTGCAATGTACAGGGATGGGGACAATTGTAGACACTCACTCAGGTTGAACTGGATGGACTGATGTCTTTATTCAACCTTACTAACTACTACTACTACTACTACTTTCCGATGATCGGCAAGTCCGTTCATTTCCAAAAGTCCGGCGGACTAGCATACTAACCGCGGGATTGTCCGCCGGACTGCCGAGTCCAGCGGAAAATTTTAAAACAAAACTTAAAACCTAGTCCGCTGGGCCCACACACGGGAGGATCGTCCGGCGGACTTCAGTCCGGGGGACATTCCCGCGGGAAAGTCCCCTCGTGTGTACGAGGCATTACTCTGACTGAAAGAAGCCTCAGAAACACGTTGTCCAGCACCAAGAAATTGTAACCTCCCAGAGTCTGGAAATGCATTGCACAAACCTTTCTTCAAGGCCTCCTGAAGATGTTTCATCCTCTGCTCCCTCTGCGAAGGCAGGATGAGTTCTGCAACCTTACCCTTGTTACATAGATCAAGAAGGGTTGCCAGCCAATAATGATCCCTCTCCTTGATACCACAAATCCTAGGGTCCTTTCACAGGCTTTGCAGAATCAGGGAGGCCATGCAGCGTAAGTTTGCAGAGGCATTCGATTCTGGGTCACTAAGGATCACGTGATCCGTAACTACCTCCTACAATTCTAGGGTCTGAAAACCATCCCAGACTGCTGTTGAGTGTTATCCTCTACATCCATGCTGACACAATCCTCCTCCTCTTCTTCCTGTTTTTTTTTTTGCAGGCCCGCAGGAATGCTATCTGGATAAAGGGGGCCTTGAGAGATAAGGAAGTCCTCCTCTTCCTCAAGCTGTTCTGCCTCATGTGCCCTGTTCTTTATTCCATGAAGCATGTGCTCCAACAGGAAGACTAAAGGGACAGTGTCACGGATGCATGCATTGTCACTGCTCACCATCCTTGTGGCCCCCTCAAATGGTGACAGGACAGTGCATGCATCCTTGATCAGTAGCCACTGGCATGGCGAAAAGAAGCCAAGCTTCCCTGACCCTGTCCTGGTGCCATACTTGCACAGATACTCATTGATGGTCCTCTTCTGCATGTGCAGCCGCTGCAGCATTGCCAATGTTGAGTTCCACATGGTGGGCATGTCACAAATGAGGCGGTTGGTGGGCAGGTTGCATTCCTTTTGAAGGTCAGCCAGCCGAGCACTGGCATTGTATGACCGGCGAAAATGACCACAGACTTTTCTGGCCTGCCTCAGGAGATCCTGTAAACCTGGGTACCTGCTCACGAATCGCTGCTCCACCAAATTCAGGACGTGTGCCAAACATGGAACATTGGTCAAGTGTCCCTGTCGGAGGGTAGAGAGAAGGTTGGTTCCATTGAAGCATACATCCATTTCTGGCTGAAGCTGGTGTGGCATCAACCATCTCTGAGCCAGCCCCTGCAGAGCTGACAGAATCTCTGCCCCAGTGTGGCTCCTGTCCCCTAAGTAGACCAACTCAAGCACCGCATGGCATGTTTTTGCCTCACCGCTTTCCGTGAAAAGAAATGGTGTTTGGGAACCTGCCACTGAGGTACAGTACATTCCACAAATTCACCAAAGGGGGCAGAGTCTACTAGCTGAAAAGGCAGCATTTACAGTGCTAGCAATTTAGCCAAGTTAGCATTTAGACGCTGAGCATGTGGATGGCTGGGACCAAATTTATTTTTACGGTTCCTCAACTGGGGTAGGGAAATTTGTCTGCTAATATGGTGGTGTACTGCTAGCAGATTGGCTGCAAGTACTTGGGACACCTATTGCTATACCTTCATTCCTCTCAATGCAGGTTTTTGAGAGGACTGAAGGTATAGTGGGGTTGGAGATCCCAGATGAGGAGCAAGGAGAAGTCCACCTTTTTTTTTGATGTGGGTCTTTCAAGTGTTGTTGCCAATGGACTGCATGGCAGGTCGTCATATGTCTGGTCAAGCATGTGGTGCTCAAGCGGTTGCTGTTCTGGCCACACTTTATCCACTTCAGATATAGGTTGCAAACAGCGACGGTGCGATCTGCTGCACACGTGTTGAAAAAGGCCCACACAGAGGAACTTTTAAAAGTCAGCAGGAAGTCAGCAGCGCTCTGCACCTGCGGAGCACTGTGGTGTGATGCAATATGGTGGCTGCCCTTAGGCTGCCCCCTAGAAGACATGCTGCCTCGTTGGAGTTGTGCCTCCTCCTCTTCCTCCTCCTCTCTTCTCTCAGGTACCCAAATACAGTCAGTGACCTCATCATCCTCTCCCTCCTCATCACTGGAGCAAACTTGGCAGTGTGCTGCAGCTGAGGGAACATGACTGACAGTTTCTTGTCCTTCTTGGCCACCCCCTCTATCGAGGCTCACGTTACTCCCTTCCTCAACCTGGGGGCCAACATTGGAGCCTTGAAATCACTGCACATCCTCCAACAGCATGTACCCGACACTGTGGTCGAATAATTCTCGGGACTCCTCCACACATGATGGTGGGGCTACGAAAGGAGTGACTGTGGACAAGGAGCCAGTGGAATAGGCTGCTTTGGCAGCTGGGTTGGAAGACAAACTACTCTGAGCCTGGGTGACAGAGGATGAGGCTGGCTTTGTTATCCACTCCACCAACTCTTCTGCATGTTCTGGCTCAATAACATGGCCAGCAGCACAAAAAAAGCAAAAGCGTGCCCCACGGCCACCTGCAGTGGATGCACCATGTCCATGACCATCACCGTTGACTGTAGACACAGAGGATGCTTGCCCTCTTTTAGTGGCCTGTGAGCGTCTGCCTCTCCTTGGTGGCCTTCCGAACATGATGTATATTTTGTTTTGCAACACCACACTACACTGTATTAGATACTGTGTACACCACCAGAAGTGTAGTAGAAACTGTACGCACTGTATAAGATACTGTGTACACTGCCTGCACTGTACTAGCAACTGTACTACGGCTGCACTGTATTTTATACTGTGTACACCACCAGAAGTGTAGTGGAAACTGTACACACTGTATTAGATACTGTGTACATCACCAGAAAAGTAGTAGAAACTGTACTACAGCTGCACTGTATTATGTACTGTGTACTACACCAGAAGTGTAATAGAAACTGTATGCACTGTATTAGATACTATGTACACCTCCTGCACTGTATTAGCAACTGTACTACGGCTGCACTGTATTGTGTACTGTTTACACCACCAGAAGTTTAGTAGAAACTGTACACACTGTATTAGATATTGTGTACACTGCCTGCACTGTATTAGCAACTGTACTACGGCTGCACTTTATTGTGTACTGTGTACACCACCAGAAGTGTAGTAGAAACTGTACACACTGTATTAGATACTGTGTACACCACCAGAAAAGAAGTAGAAACTGTACTACAGCTGCACTGTACTCTGTACTGTGTACACCACCAGAAGTGTAGTAGAAACTGTTCACCCTGTATTAGATACTGTGTACACCGCCTGAAGTGTATTATAAACAGTACACCACAGAATGCATTGTAGTTATAGGCTACGCTGGAAGCAGAGTATATATATATTGTAAAGGACTAGCATCAAATGTAGAGCTTAAGGACACTGCCACTCACTAGGTTCATCTTTTTAAGGGCTTTGTTTGCCCATTTTTATTAAAAGCAAGTTTAGCAAACAAACATAGGTTTCCCTTGCAGGGGTTTTCAGCTTTCCTTTCCATCAACAAAATGGCATTCAGCCTAGTTGGCTCTCACTTGCAGCACTGCTGCTCTAGCCTAAGGGCTCTTTCAGACGGACGGTCCGTATGTTCGTTTTTCATCCATCCGTTTTCGGATGAAAAACGGACATACATGTATCCCTATGGGATAGCGGGTGTCAGCGGACGAGCATCCGCTGACACCCGATCTCGTCCGTGTCCGCTATGGTCCGTTTCTGCAGACGGAGGAAAACCCTATTTTTCCATCCGTCTGCAGAGCGGACCGTAGAGTCCGTCGTCACCCGATCTACCATGGGGGGGGGGGGGGGGGGGGCCTGTGACAGTTCTGTCCCTGCACAGTGTGCAGAGACGGACCTGTCAGCTTCCTGCTGAGCGAGGATCGCACCGGCGATCCCCGCTGAGCAAGCGGATATCCACAGGGCGGGTCTGCACTGATCCGCCCCATGTGAAAGAGCCCTTAAACTTCAAGCCCTTGTCTGTCTCGTACAGACTGTTTCACTGATCACCTTGGTGCATATAGATAGCAGCCTCTGGCTCCCCCGTGGAGCCCTCCTGACCAGACTTCCTACCTGCCAGGGTGGAGCCCAGAACTATGGTCAGGTTACTACTAAAAGCCCAGCACACACCTGACCAATCAGTATGGTGGCTGTTTTCAAAATCAGGACTGGGGATAATACACCGCCTGAAGTGTATTAAAAAAACAGTACACCACAGAATGCACTGTAGATATAGGCTACACTGGATGCAGAGTATATATAATACAAGACTGATATATATATATATATATTAATACACTGCCGGCACTGACTGTGCATTTAGCATAGCCAATAATTCAGTGTCTACTCTATATTCATATATATATATATATACACTAGACTGACTGTATATGTATATATCAAATACACTATATATATTAATACACTGCCGGCACTGACTGTGCATTTAGCATAGCCAATAATTCAGTGTCTACTCTATATTCATATATATATATAGGCTACACTGGATGCAGAGTATATATCATACAAGACTGATATATATATATATATATATGTCTATATATCAAATACACTGCCAATAACTGAATAACCTGCCTGCTTAATCTAACTCAAGCTATCTCTCTGTCCATGTCAACAACACTACACAGGGCCACGTGTAAGCTGCTATATATAGTGTGGGGAGTGGACTTAGTCCCCCTGGGCCTTGACACCTGCCTTTGGCTAACTATGGCTCTCTTAGCAGAGGGCGCTGTGATTGGTCAAAGCATGCAGGTCAGGTGCATGCTTTGGCCAATCCTCATACAGCAATGCACTGCGATCACGCAGTTCATTATGGGGCATTCCGATGCGCTAAAATTTGCCACGAACGTCCCATAATGTTCACTGTTCTGCGAATGGGCAAACACCTGATGTTCGAGTCGAACTTATGTTTGACCCGAACATCAAGCTCATCCCTAATTGTGAGGCTGAGAGTTGGAACCAGCTGCACCTGCCAGTCCCCTCTCCAGCCCAGCACTCCAATGACTACTGGAGGGCAAAGAAGAGAGCAATCACTGAAATTCACTGCTTTCTGCTCTAAGCAGACAGAGAACTGAGAGTTCAGTAGGCATGTGATCGCTCAATTCAGAGTCATAGAGCCAACGTAGGCCAGGTGCAGCAGCCCACCGATGCTGCAGCACAGAAGTGAGTATGTATGTTTATTTTTTTATTTTTTTTAATCCCATTCACCTCTTTTAATGACTCTTGTGAGCTTAGTGCTTTTGTAATGAAAGAAATATTGGGGCTGCCACTGTTAGCCTCCTTTAAAAAATGTAATGTGTGTCTGGCTTGACTTTTTCTTAGTCCTTGACCTGAATAGCGTTGGGCGAATGCATGCTTGGGCCGAACATACGCCCCATTCGGGGAACATCCAATCAGGGCGCGGTAAAAACTGTTTGTCAAGGAGCAGGGATGGGAAGCATCCTTAACAACCGCTTAGTGATCAGCTGTCAATGAGCTTCCCCACTGACAGTTGAATAAAAATAAATATTGGCGAAGGGCCTGGTATGGACTGGGTGGGTGGGATTCCCCTTAAAATCCATAACAGACTCAAAGGTGAGGGGGACCCCACGCCGTATTTTTTTTTTTTTTTTTTAAATAGCTGGGTGCCGGCAATTGAAACCGCAGGTCAATTTAACCACTTCAGCCCGGGAAGATTAAGCTGCTCAATGACCAGAGCACTTTTTACAATTTGGCACTGCGCTGCTTTAACTGGTAATTACAGTCATGCAATGTTGTACCCAAACAAAATGTGCGTCCCTTTTTTCCCACAAATAGAGCTTTCTTTTTATGGTATTTGATTGCCTCTGTGATTTTTATTTTTTTGCGATATAAATGGAAAAAGACCAAAAATTTTGAAAAAAAATATTTTCTACTTTTTGTTATAAGAAAAATCCAATAAACTCAATTTTAGTCATACATTTAGGCCAAAATGTATTCAGCCACATGTCTTTGGTAAAAAAAATGTCAATAAGCGTATATTTATTGGTTTGCGCAAATGTTATACGCAGCTTTTAGTTTATCACTGCCTATCTCATTTCTTGAGGTGCTAAAATGGCAGGGCAGTACAAACACCCCCAAATGACCCCATTTTGGAAAGTAGACACCCTAAGGAAATTTCTGAGAGGCATGTTGAGCCCATTGAATATTTTATTTTTTGTCACAAGTGATTGTGTAATTATTTTTTTTTTGTCATTTTTCAGAGTTGTCACTAAATGATATATTGCTCACACTTGCCATGGTTATATGTAGAATTACACCCCAAAATACATTACATAGTTACGTAGTTACATAGTAGGTGAGGTTGGAAAAAGACACAAGTCCATCAAGCCCAACCTATGTGTGTGATTATATGTCAGTATTACAGTGTCAGTATTACATTGTCGATGCTACCCGCTGAGACCACCACCTGTGGAAGGGAATTCCACATTCTTGCCGCTCTTACAGTAAAGAACCCTCTACATAGTTTAAGGTTAAACCTCTTTTCTTCTAATTTTAATGAGCGACCACGAGTCTTGTTAAACTCCCTTCTGCGAAAAAGTTTTATCCCTATTGTGGGGTCGCCAGTAGGGATGAGCTTTCTGTTCAAGTCAATATCGGCTGGTCGATCGTTCGACGAGGATAGAACATTATGGGGCGTTCGCACCAAATTTGAGCGGCGCGTCGAGCCCCATAATGCACTGCGCCATCGCAGTGGTCTCGTTGGACAGGGCAGTCGTTGGCCTCGTTGGATAGGGCAGTCATCGGTAAGGTGCATATTACCGCTGACTCCTGGTCCAGCAGGCATGGACTTTCTTTCATGCCACACTGGATAACCCTGCTGGCAGCTGGGAAGGATGCAGGACAGGGTGCAGTAATGTTGGAGCTTGTTCCGCCACCATGCCTCCAAAATGCTGGTAGTGGTGATTCTGCCACACCTCTCTCCTCCACCCCTTCTCTTCTTCTTCCTCTATGGCCTCTTCCTGTGCAGATTTGTCCTCGGAACCAGCAGTGCTCCATAGGCGTTCTAGGGGCTACGCAAGAACTCAGCAAAAAGATGCCATGCGGTGCTTGAGTTGGTCTGCTTAGGGGACAGGAGCCACACTGGGGCAGAGATTCTGGTAGCTCTGCAGGGGCAGGTTCAGAGGTGGTTGACGCCACACCAGCTTCAGCCAGGAATGGTGGTTTGCGACAATGGCACCAACCTCTTCTCTGCCCTCCGACAGGGACACTTGACCCATGTTCCCTGTTTGGCTCACGTCCTTAATTTGGTGGTGCAGCGGTTCTTGTGCAGGTACCCGGACTTACAGGTTCTCCTAAGCCAGGCCAGGAAAGTCTGTGGGCATTTCCACCAGTCATATAATGCCAGTGCTCGGCTGGCTGACCTTCAAAAGGAATGCAACCTGCCCAAGAATCGCCTCATCTGTGACATGCCCACCAGGTTGAACTCAATGTTGGCAATGCTGCAGTGGCTGCACACGCAGCAGAGGGCCATCATTGAGTACCTGTGCGAGTATGGCACCAGGACAGAGTCAGGGGAGCTTGGATTTTTTTGCCAAGCCAGTGACTAATGATCAAGAATGCATGCACTGTCCTGTCACCATTTGAGGAGGCCACGAGGATGGTGAGCAGTGACAGTGCATGCATCAATGATACTGTCCCTCTTGTCTTCCTGTTGGAGCACACGCTGTGTGGAATAATGGACAGGGCACTTGAGGCAGAACAGAGGGAGGAAGAGGGGGACTTCCTTACCTCTCAAGGCCCCCTTTATCCAGACAGTATTCCTGCGGGCCTGCCTATCACACAGGAAGAGGAGGAGGAGGATTGTGTCAGCATGGAGGTGGAGTCTGGCACTCAGCATCAGCAGCAGTCTTCAAGGGATTGTTTTTAGTCCCCAGAAACCCATGGACTTGTACGTGGCTGGGAGGAGGTGGCTGCCAATCATGTTGTCCTTAGTGACCCAGAGGACTTCGGACCGAATGCCTCAGCAAACCTACGCTGCATGGCCTCCCTGATCCTGCAAAGCCTGTGAAAGGAATCTCAGATTTGTGGTATCAAGGAGAGGGATCAGTACTGGCTGGCAACCCTTCTTGATCCACATTACAAGGGTAAGGTTGCGGAACTTATCCAGCCTTCACAGAGGGAGCAGAGGATGAAACATCTTTGGGAGGCCTTGCAGAAAGGTTTGTGCAATAGGTTTGCAGAGCCTGGGAGGTTGCAATTTCCTGGTCCTCCTGGACAACGTGTTGCTTAGGCTTCGGTCAGTCACAGAAGGAGAGGTGGAGAAGGTGGCTGTCTGACCGATGTGTTCAGACAATTTTTTAGTCCGCAGCCCCAAGGTCTGATCGGTCCAAGCAACCATTGCCAGCGCCTGATTTACATGGTGCTGGAATACCTTGGGGCAAGATCAGACTTGAAGACCTTTCCAACCAAAAATCCACTGGGTTACTGGGTCTTGAGGATGGATCACTGGCCAGAGCTTGCACAGCATGCAATTGAGCTACTGGCCTGTCCTGCATCCAGCGTTCTATCTGAATGCACATTCAGTGCTGCTGGAGGCTTTGTAATCGATCACAGAGTGCGCCTGTCCACAGACTCGGTTGATCGGCTCACCTTCATAAAAATAAATCAGTCTTGGATCACCAGCTACCAAGCACCTGATGCTGATGTAACTGATTCATTTTTTTATGAATGTGAGATCTCTTGAAGACTGCCTATGCTGATGCTGAGTGACTATACTGTTATGCTGAGTGACTATCCTATTCCTCCTCAATGTTCATGTTGATAGCTTCTAAGAACATTTTTGGTTCTGGGCACCACCGCCAGTGCCTAAAGCCCAATTTTTCTGCCCCTGTTTAACAGGGGCGTGTAATTACAATTTTTGCTGTAATATTTCGCAGCAGGGCACACTCCTGTGCTCAACTAGAGTACCTGTGAGGGGTTGCAGTGTATTGCCAACAGCAATAGTGCCTAAGGCACAATTTTTCTGCCCCTGTTTAACAGGGGCATGTAATTACACTTTTTTATCTAATATTTCACAGCAGGGCCCGTTCCTATGCCCACCAAGAGTAACTGTGAGGGCTTACAGTGTTGTGGCACCACCACCACCACCAAAGGCCCAATTTTTCTGCCCCTGTTCAACAGGGGCATGTAATTACAATTCTTGATATAATATTTCACAGCAGGGCTCTTTCCAGCACCCACCAAGAGTAACTGTGAGGGCTTACAGTGTTCTGGTACCACCAACACCTAAGGCCCAAATTTATGCAGAGTATATAGGGCAGGCGGTATAATATATACAGACGACTCCTACTTACCGACTTACAAACGACTCCTACTTACAAACGGAGGGAGACAACAGGAAGTGAGAGGAAATCTACACCTAGGAAGGGAAATTCTCTCCTGTAAGAGTTAATATGGGAAAAAGGTGTCTCCACTGATGCTGTATTATCACTAATCCTTGTTTCCCTAAAAAACTCAAATTTTCTAAATCCAATTGTCATTGGGACCGAAAGTGAGGTGAAATCTTCTGACCAGGGACACAGACAGCAAAACAAATGTTACAGGGGTGATGATAACCCTTCCCTATGTTATCCAAAAAGCTTAAAAATAGATTTTTGGGCTGGAGTTACACTAAAAAAATGTACCTGTTCTAAATTAAAAAAAGATTAGTATATAGGGCCTGGTAATGGGCTGGGGGGTTACCCATGCCGTTTTTCTCAATAATTTTCATCCATATTGCCGGGACCCGACATTACATTACAGCCGCAAGCAATTTTAAATTACTTTTATTCCTTTAGAAATGTAATTTTGTGCAGGGACTGTTCTAAACACGGGAAACACACGCCACTTTACAGGCATACTATAGACACCCCTCAGGTACGATATTTAAAGGAATATTTCACTTTTATTTTTTCACTTTAAGCATCATTAAAATCACTGCTCCTGAAAAAAACTGCCGTTTTTAAAACTTTCTTTTGCATTGATACATGTCCCCTGGGCAGGACCCGGGTCCCCAAACCATTTTTAGGACAATAACTTGCATATTAGCCTTTAAAATTTGCACTTTTGATTTCTCACATTCGAGTCCCATAGACTTTAACGGTGCTCGAATGTTCGCGCAGACTTTTGGTCCGTTCGCATGTTCTGGATGCGAACCAAACCAGGGGGTGTTCGTCTCATCCCTAGTCACCAGTATGGTATTTGTATATTGAAATCATATCCCCTCTCAAGCGTCTCTATATGGTATTATAGGGGCAGGTTAGGGCAGTATAGGGTATTATAGGGGCAGGTTAGGGCTGTATAGGGTATTATAGGGGCAGGTTAGGGCTGTATACAGTGACAATGTGCTCACTTACAGCATAGCTGCAGATGCAGACACTCGTAGCTTCTGTGTGCTCTCCTCTTTCTCCTCCAGGATTTCCTCCATCTCACACTGCACACCCCCAGACTGACACCCCCCTAATGTGCAGCACCTGGGGTGGACCGCCCCCCACCTCCCCTCTTGGAACGCCACTGATCACCACCATCTGAACTTGCCCTTGTAGCCAGTTTTCAATCCATGTACTCACCCTATGCCACGTTGGCATTTTATTCTACAAGCCCTGCATTTGCCACATGGGAAAAAACCTTTAATGTCCCCAAAAAAGGATAACTTCTTTGGAGGATCCGGGACATTGGAGCTATAGTGTTCCTAAGACCCGGTAGCACCCCTAAATATAACGTTGGGCCTCTCTGCTTAAAAGAGGTCCAATAGAACCCGGTCATTTTTTTATTATCGACCGAAAAAACAATGCTTTTCTTATAATACGCTTAAAATTGCCCAATGTTTGGCTGGAGAAGGTCGTGATGAAGGCCAGTCCATAGTAGTGTTTATCCTGCTTACCTGAGGTGTCACCAAAGCATTCTCAACAATAGAGATTTTTATGAGTCGAGAAAATGTATATCCGTGGGGGCTCAGTTCATGACTAAATGGCTATTCCCCGGTCATTGTCATTAGATGGGATAGGAAACTGTTGGGCCGAGGGGACCATCCCCATTCCCATATGAATAGGATATCGGTCAATAAACCCTCTTCAGGTTACCAACTGCAATGGCCTATTAACAAAACAAAACAATGTCCTCCTCCCCATTTTGCCATTGATAGAGGTTGGCCATACTGGGGGCAAATTTGGCCCCCATGGCCACCCCCTTTATCTGCAAAAAATGAGGAGCCATCGTGGCCGAGAATGATTGTGAGTAATAGAAAACTCAAACAACTCCACAGAAAATTGCGTTGGGGTGTTGAAATAGGTTTTATCCAGGGATAAATTAATTTTTAAGTTTTTAATTTTCAGTTTATTGTTTTGTTAGCATTCCAATTAAAAGGGGGTGCATATTAACCAATGTATCCACAAGAATGGCGCTATATAAAACCTTCTAGCAAAGTCTAATTTGTCCATTTTTCTTTATTTCATTAGTACCTTTTTATTTTGATTTTTTTATCCTGCTCTAATTTCTTATCAGGCAGGTGATGGCAGATTTCAAACTATAGTCTGCCGGTGCTTGCTTTTAATTAACTTT
This sequence comes from Lithobates sylvaticus, assembly GCA_028564925.1. Lineage (NCBI taxonomy): Eukaryota > Metazoa > Chordata > Amphibia > Anura > Ranidae > Lithobates > Lithobates sylvaticus. Next base: position 198,665,378 of record CM053027.1, on the reverse strand, counting down.
TGCCCGCTTTTGTAATTTATATACACAGTTAATTGAGTGGTTATGGTTCTCACTAGGTACTTCCTGTGTCGCTTGTGATTGGCCCCCAGTGGTTTCATGTCAATTCTGACTGACTGCCTGTCCGACCTATAGCGCCGCTGATACTTAGCCTCAGACCACTATTGGACCTCTAGTGCGTTTCCTGTCAATTCTGATGTGATTGCCAGTCCTACCTATTGGCGCCGCTCTGTACTTTGGCCTCAGACTACTATTTAAAAAAATGAATAGCGCGGAGGGTGTGGGTGGGCGTACCCCTGCTGATGTCACGCTGTGACCGAAAACTGATCGTCCGGGTTGGTCACGCCCACGACGCTCTGCGCATATGCGATCGCTTTCTACCACTCCAGGCCAGGAGTATTTTATCTTTCTTAGATACAAGTGAGCGAAACGTTATGTTATTTTGTATTGCTCACTTATCTGTGCTGTACATTGGACCCATTGAGCCAGAATAAAGGCATTCCTTGTTTTAACATATACACGATTCCGGACCTTTTTTGTTTTTTATTTTTGGTATCCCTGCGGGACTCTGAATCGGACCTCCCAGAGGGGGTAATATAGGCCACATGGTGGAGCCTGATGCACGCTCAGATGAGCGAGGAAATTGCCCCAGCTTGATTCCTGTATCCTGGAACCTCGTTTGATGGGATATATGCGATTAAAAGACCAGACATCTGGTAAGCCTCCGTTTACTTACTTTATATCTCTTGAAGGTAAACTGCGAGGTCAATTTAAGAAAATCCTTATTACATCAGAAGCGCTCTGTGTAGAGAGACTGTCAAAGGCGACTGAACACTGAAGGACACTGTTTGATTGGTTTTTTTGCGTTTTTCACTGTATATGCGATTTGGATGCACTTATCTGTTTTGAACCTATAGTATGGGTATTCAAATAATTTTTTTGCAAATGTTAGTTTATGTAACTCAATTTTCAGTACTGAGGACTCTGTTTGACTATTTTCTGATTGATCTTTTTGCGTTTTTCACTGCATGCGATTTGGAGTGCACTTATGTGTTTTGAAACTTATAGATTGGGGTTATTCACCATATTTTTTTTGCAAATGTTAGTTTATGGTATTTAACATATATCAAACACATATTTGGTTTAGGTTGCACTGTTAATTAAGTTGTTTATAAGTTTTATGCACTTCTAACTGTCGCAAGTACCAGTATTCCATTCACATGGAATAGGAACTTGATTCACTCACCCTTTATAGGTATTGGTCAAGTTTTTTTAATCTAATTTTTTATGCACATTTTTTGAGCGCTGTCACTTTTTCACATTTATATCTATTTTTGGGTTTAGGTATCTAGAGCCATAGTGTTCAGCTGCTCTGGTTATTTCCTAATTTTTTTCCGAGCGCAGATTTCTTCACATTTTTTTTTATCCGGTTTATCGATACAACATTTATCTGCAGCTGGTGCATCTATCATGGATGTTTTCGGATTACGCGCCCGGCCCCAGGTTGTCACTGACACCCTGGGGGAGTTTTGACGTAACGAAGACCCTAGTGGATGATATCTTCGGTTGTTTTTAATGGCTAAAGAATTTGACCACAACTGAAAATACACACTAGGTGGGCTATTGCCTATGTAGAGGAATAGGTTAGGGAGAAACATGGTTCCTAGGAGCCTAAGATTGGTAGGTGAACCCCCCAAAAGGGCGATTAACGAGCTATAGAGTGGTTTTAAATAATTTCAATGAAGCCGGGGTACAAGTTTCTCAAAAATTTCTTATAGTCTAAGAAAACGAGAAAACTAACTGCCTCACTGGACTGTGAAATTAATACCATCAAGTCCACTGATTTCCTTCATAAACGGAGCCAAGAGTTATATTCAGAAATCAGATACACTAAAGGCCAATTTTGATTTAAATTAGGAAAGAACAAAAGATAAAAAAGAAGAAAAAATACAATAGGGACAAGAAAGACTACAAAGACAACGTCGTCTTAAATGGCCGGTTGCTTCCTGCCATCACCCCTTCCCCATTAAGTGGGGGGGATAAATTTAGTTTCCACCTAGGCTTGATAACCCCAATCAAATGGGTGGCCCCATTCCCGCGCCATCTACAACGAATGCCCCCAGGGCATCTCCTCTCCCTCCCGTATAGGGGTGGTAGAACTACAAACACGTTCCGGCCAGTCCAATGCCCTCCCAGGGGGATAGTCGTGACCGCGTTTTGACCAGCGTCCCTCACGGGATGATTTTGGTCACTATTACGATCAACGTTCCCCCATAGGGCACTCCCCCCCACAGTGGAGATTTAAGAAAGGCAAAACGCGTGCGCCCCAACGACATAAACAGGCCACCCTAGGGGACCTCCCAGATGTCCAGAGAACAAGGGAAGATCATTATGGAGTGGACAACCTTGAAACGATTTGACCCTTTTAATAGCGACATTAGGGAACACCTGAACCATAATGATCCCCGATTCATATAACCCAGCCCCAGCCTTGCAAGCCATTATCACAACAGGGTTATCCAAGGGGGGGCCACCAAAAGAAACGTGGACGTAGAGAGGCTGCAAGAGGGGGGAAGAGCCTTTAACCCAAAAAGGAGAAGAACGTAGATACCAGGGGGATCAATTAATCTGAAGTACCAAACAACTCTCTAAGGATGAGCTGGTGGACTCTGAGTAAGGTTTTAAAATTCGCCCCTCCCCAGCAACCTTATTAAGGTTTCCAGACCCTTTATCGATATTCAGAAATTTACCCGTAAGTTAAACATCAAAAGTATTTTAATAGTAATCCAGCTTAGGCAATAAATATGGAATCTTTCGACCATTGTCCCACTCGGGCCTTTCAAAATGACCTCATTATTCAATCCACCTAACGTTACTCAGCACCTATATTTAATGTATTTCGTGACTTGGTGATCAAAGACCTTAATGATTCTTAAACTTAAACCAGCATTACCCCCAAGGGATTTTAAAACTGGTCTTGTCATCTTCTTTGCGCAAGACGCGCATATTGTGTGGTCGACCTGCGGAGGAAGCAAAGTTGGGGCCATTGTTGTTTCTGGATAAAGAGATGTTACTCTTGTGAGATGACAAGAATCTTTGTCTGCTCAGGATACATACTCTCCATTGCTAGTGGAGACTCCCACCACAACGGTTCAAAACTGAACTGAAAGAACATTGTAACGAAGGGGTATGATATTGGGTTTCTTGAATAAGAAGAGAGAGTGAATTTCTGGTTTACCCCTGGCTCCTCTGCTGCGGTATTTTCGTTTTATTTTACCTCTCTACCCAAGATACACAAATCTATGGGGTAACCCCCCAGGGCCGGCCCATCATCTGTGGTATCGACTCGGTAAACATCCGGGGTCGGGAAATATATAGAACGTTATCTGCAGCCACTGGTGATGGGTATCCCATTCGTTTCTGTGGGATTCCTAAACATGTCATAAATGTTTTTAGGTTCGCTCGAATGGAAAACCCACATGTTGCTTCTATTTATACTGCAATATCGCATCATTGGGGTCGTTGAAGCAGTGCAACATGTTCCTCTCCTCCCATGATAAAACTATTTCATGTACCCCAACGCAATTTTTCTGTTGAGTAGTTGTAGCATAGGATTTATGTCATCAGGCTGTCTGACTCTGTCAGCTATGTTAGCCCGCGTGGTATCACGTGTGGCCTGTCACCGTGACGCTATTTGCAAGATAAAGGGCGCCCCCACCCTCGCGCACTCTCGCCGCCCGCGGGCCACACTAATGTGCCACACAGCTATCGGCACCAACCTCTTCATGGCAAAATGGGAGGAGGAACATTGTTTTGTTTACTAGGCCATTGCATTTGGTAACCCCATATGGGATGGGGATGTCCCCTCGGGCCCAACAGTTCCTTTTCATCCCTGGAATGACAATGACCGGGAATGGATTAGCCCTTAGTCACGTAGCCCCCACGGATTATACAATTTTCTCAGACATTCTTAAAATCTTATTGTTGAGAAATGCTTTTGGTGACTTCCACCATGCTTTAAACAGACTGATCGGCAATGGATAATCCCCCTGGACTGTTCAAATTTTTGCGATTTAAAAGCGCAATTGCTACAATCCCCGCTTTACACCAATGAGGCTTTGAATCCCTTAAAAAGATGGTTTTGGCCAAAGGGCTACGACGCCATGGATTACATTAATTTCTGCTTATGGCTGATAAACCTCAGGTAGCAGATAACACTAACTATGGACAGGGGCCTTCATCACGACCCTTCTCCAGCCAACTTTGGGCAATTAAGCGTATTATAAGAAAAGCATTGGTCGAATAATTAATAAAATGACCGGGTATTGGGACCTTCTTTTAGAAGAGAGGCCCAACGTTATATGTAGGGGTGCTACCCGTCCTTAGGAACACTATAGCTCCAATGTCCTCGGATCCTCCAAAGAAGTTATCCTTTTTTGGGGACATTAAAGGTTCTTCCTCCATGTGGCAAAATTGCAGGGCCTTGTAGAATTAATGCCCAAAGTGGAAGGAGGTTTACTGATTTCACGTTCTAGTGGAACAGGCCTTGACATACCCCATACGCACGTTCATCACTTGTTCTACTAAATGAGTCGTGTACCTCCTCCGGGGTCCGTAGCCGGTTTGGAGTATGTGGGGCGCCACCATCCGCTATGTAGACATCAGGTTGGGAGGGAGCACCTCACGAACATTCGTAAGGGTTATGATAAGCATAATGTCAGTAGACACTTATGACTTTGGTACATAAAAGGGACCCCACAGTACACATTTTTTTGGCCATTGAAGAGCTAAGTCCCCCATTGGAGGGGTAGCAATTGGGCAAGCGCTCTATCTCCCGGCCGAAACTAATGGATACACAAATTAGGATCCCATGTTTTTCCTGGTGGCCTCAACGTGGAATGGGACATCAATTGTTTTATTAATATCAGTTGATGTCCCCGTTCCAGTTTTTGGTTGAAAGATCTAGGCACTTTTTTCCTGTAACTCTATATTTCTTTCTGATTTCGCCATTTTTGACTTACTATTATCATTTATCATGGTCACTGCATGGGGTTTTTGGCATAGACATTGTGAATTGAGATATGGTCCTTTATGTTGTTAATGAAATAATCTTGCACTAAAATCATACATGCACTTTTTTATGCTTAGCATAACATGTATTTTTTCGAGCTGGTCTTTACTTCAGTAAAATGGTTTAGTCTATTTACATTGTGCAATAGGTGAAATATTGGTCAGAGGTCATACAGATGGAAGGCATAGGTGCTGGACTATATAGGCACTTTTAATTTTTTAATTTTTAATTTTCAGATTATAGTTTTGGTATAGCATTTCCAATAAAAGGGGGTGCAATAACCAATGTATCCACTAGATGGCGCTATATAAAACTTCTAGCAAGTCTATTTGTCATTTTTCTTTATTTTCATTAGTACCTTTTTATTTTGATTTTATATCCCTGCATTCTAATTTCTTATCAGGCAGGTTGATGCAGATTTCAACTATAGTCTGGCGGTGCAATTTATGTACTTTGCCCGCTTTTTGTAATTTATATACACAGTAATTGTTTGTTTTATGGTCTCACTAAGGTACTTCCTGAGTCGCTTGTGATTGGACCCCAGTGGGTTCTGTCAATTCTGACTGACTGCCTGTTATAGCGCCGCTTGTCTTTAGCCATCAGACCACTATTGGGGAAGCTCTTAGTGGTTTCCTGTCAATTCTGAGTGATTGCCTGTCCTACCTATTGCGCCGCTGTTACTTAGACTCAGACTACTATTTAAATGAAATAGCGCGGAGGTGTGGGGCGCTACCCCTGATTGAAGTCACGCTGTGACGAAACGGATCGCTTCGGGTAGTCACGCCCACCGCTCTGCGCATATGTCGATCGCTTCTACACTCCCCAGGCAGGAGTTTATATATCTTTACTTAGCTACAAAGGTAGCGGAAACTGTTTTTATATTTTTGTATTGCTACTTATCTGTGCTGTACCATTGGACCCAATTGAGCCAGAATTAAGGCCCATTACCTTGTTTTAACATACTACACGATCCGGACCTTTTTGGTTTTATTATTTTGGAATCCCTGCGGGACTCTGATCAGGACCCCCCAGAGGGGGTATAAGAGCACTTGGTGGGCCTGATGCACGCTCTGGTTGAGCGAGGAATAGCCCAGCTGATTCGCTGTACTGGAACCTCGTGTGAATGGGATATATGCGATAACGACCAGACATCTGAGAAAGCCTCCTTTTCTTCCTTACTATATATCTCTTGAAGGAACTGCGAGGTCAATTTTAAAAAATCTTATTCACTCAGAAGCGCTCTGTGTAGGAGACTGTCAAAGGCTACCTGAACACTGAGGACTTCTTGTTTGATTGTTTTTTTATGCGTTTTTCACTGTATGCGATGTGGATGCCCACTTATCTGTTTTGAACCTATAGATTTGGGTATTCACAATAATTTTTTTGTTGCAAATGTTAGATTTAGTACCTCAATATTTCAGTACTGAGGACTCTGTTTGACTATTTGAATGATCTTTTTGCGTTTTTTTCACTGCATGGCCGATTTGGATGCACTTATGTGTTTTGAACTTATAGATTTGTGTATTCACATATTTTTTTGCAAATGTTAGTTTATGTATTTAAATTATATCAAACCATATTTGGTTTAGGTTGACACTGTAATTAAGTTGTTTATAAGTTTATATGCACTCTAACTGTCGCAAGTACCAGTATCCATTCACATGGAATAGGACTTGATTCACTCACCTTTATCGTTATTGGTCAAGTTTTTTTATCTAATTTTTTATCTCATTTTTTTGAGCGCTGCACTTTTTCACATTTATTTCTACTTTTGGTGTTTAGTATCTAGAGCCTAGTCCTAATTTTTTGAGCGCAGATTTCTTCCACATTTTTTTTTTTTTTTTTTTTTTCCCCTCTTGGAACGCCACTGATCACCACCATCTGAACTTGCCCTTGTAGCCAGTTTTCAATCCATGTACTCACCCTATGGTCCATGCCAATGGACCTTATTTTGTACAGTAAAAGTTTATGGGGAACTGTGTCAAATTCATTTGCAAAATCCAGATACACCACATCTACGGGCCTTCCTTTATCTAAATGGCAACTCACCTCCTCATAGAAGGTTAATAGATTGGTTTGGCAAGAATGATTCTTCACGAATCCAAGCTGATTACTGCTAATGATACTGTTCTCATTACTAAAATCGAATCTAATCTAATCTAATCTTAATCTACATTCTGCTGCTTCTCCTGAGTATGTGGATACCACATGCGTGAGACTTTTTGGGAGCCTAGCCGCATACAGGACCCCGAAAGCAAAGTAGCTTTGGGTGTCTACTTTCCAAAATGGGGTAATTTGGGGGGGTTTGTGCTAACTGTGATAGGCAGTGAGATGTGAAATCAAAAATTTACGCCCTTAGAAAGCCTGAAGGAGGTGGTTGGTTTTCGGGGTCCTGTACGCAGTTATGCTGCGTACACACGAGCGGATTTTCCGTCGAAAAAACTTGGATAGTTTTTCCGACAGAATTCCGCTCAAGCTTGGCTTGCATACACACGGTCCCACAAAAGTTCGCTGAACTTTCGACCGTCAAGAATGCGATGACGTACAACATGAGCCCAAAAAATTAAGTTCAATGCTTCAGAGCATGCGTCAAATTGTTTCCGAGCGTGCGTAGGAATGTTGCACGTCGGAATTGCTACAGACGATTGAAATTTCCGATCAGAACTTTTTCCGACCAAAAAATTGAGAACCTGCTCTCAATCTTTTGCTGGCGGGAATTCGGCCAGCAAAAGTCCGATGGATCATACACATGGTCGCATTTTCTGACCAAAAGCTCTCATCGCTCTTTTGCTGGCCGAATTTCCGATCGTGTGTACGTGGCATTAGGCTCCCAAAAAGTCTCACACATGTGGTATCCCCATACTCAGGAGAAGCAACAGAATGTATTTTGGGGTGTAATTTCACACATGCCCATGGCATGTTTGAGCAATATATCATTTGGTGACAACTTTCTGTAAAAAATAAATAAATAATTTTCCCAAAACTTTTGGCAAAATATAAAATATTCTATGGACTCAACATGACTCTCAGCACATAGCTTGAAGTGTCTTTTCTCCAAAATGGGGTCATTTGGGGGGTTTTGTGCTATCTTGACATTTCATGGCCTCCGAAACTGTTATAGGTAGTGAGGAAGTGAAATCACCATTTTACGCCCTTAGAAATCCTGAAGACAGTGATTGGTTTCAGGGTCCTGTATGGCTAGGCTCCCAAAAAGTCTCACACAGCAGAATGTATTTTGGGGTGTAATTTCACATATGCCCATGGCATGTGTGAGCAATATATCATTTAGTGATGACTTTGTGCAAAAAAAAAAAAAAAAAAAAAAAATCTAATTTTCAAACTTGTGGCAAAATATAAAATATTCCATGGACTCAACATGCCCCTCAGCAAATAGCTTAGAATGTCTACTTTCCAAAATGGGGTCATTTGGGGGGGGGGGGGGGGTTGAACTGTCCTGGCATTTTATGCACAACATTTAGAAGCTTATGATGTCACATATCACCCACTTTTCTAACCACTTGAAAACAAAGCCCTTTCTGACACTTTTTGTTTACTTGAAAAAATATTTTTGTTTTGCAAGAAAATTACTTTGAAACATTATATATATTTTTTTTAAAAAGGCCCCACCGATTAAAATGTTGGGTGTTGCAATTTTTTCACACAGTATTTGTGCAGCGATTTTTCAAACGCAATTTTTTTGGGAAAAAAACAAACTTTTTTAATTTTAATGCACTAAAAACACTATATTGCCCAAATGTTTGATGAAATAAAAAAGATGATTTTATGCCGAGTACATGGATACCAAACACGACATGCTTAAAAATTGCGCACAAACGCACAGCAGCGACAAACGACATACATTTTTAAAAGCCTTTATAGGTTACCACTTTAGATTTGAAGAGGAGGTCTACTACTAAAAGTACTGCCCTCGATCTGACCTTCGTGGTGATACCTCATATGCATGGTGCAATTGCTGTTTACATATGACACCGATGCTTGCGTTCGCCTTTGTGCATATGCACGGGGGGGCAGGGGTGCTTTTTTTTTATTATTTTTCTTTTTTTTTTAAACTGTTCCATTCATTTTTTTTTTAATAATTTTTGTTGTTATGTCAGGGAATGTAAATATCCCCTATGATAGCAATAGTTAGTGACAGGTACTCTTTTTTGAAAAAAAATGGGGTCTATTAGACCCTAGATCTCTCCTCTGCCCTCAAAGCATCTGACCACACCAAGATCGGGGTGATAAAATGCTTTCCCAATTTCCCAATGGCGCTGTTTATATCCGACGAAACCTATATTATGAAATGCTCTAAGCTTCCAGTTTCTTAGGCCATAGAGATGATTGGAGCCATTTTGGTTTCTGATCAGCTCTATGGGCAGCTGGCAGAATCACTGGCTGTATTCTCGGGTGTGTCATGAAGGCTCTGCCAGTGGCCGGCGACATGAGGATCCTGCCATTAATCGGCGCCTCATCATCCCTGGTCCCCGTTCTCGGGTGCCATTGCGCATGCGCGAGCATGCGCGTGCACGCACGCGCCCGCAGACGAGAGCGCGCGTGCGCGAACGAGTGCGCGCCCCCATTGGCGCCAATGAGGCTATTTAAATCCGTCAGTCACAGACGGTCCCCGCTGTCTGCTCTACAGCGTTCTGTGAGAAAACCTGATCTGAAGTCTGTTTACCTGAGTTTGACCCGGCTATCCTTGACCTTCCGCTCTGTCCCTGCAAAACGACCTTGGCTTGTCTGTGACCATTCTCCTGTCTTACCCATCTGTACTGCGCTGCCAGCCTGATACCCGACCCAGCTTGTCTGACCACCCAAGTCTGCCTGTTGTTCCAGTCTGCATAAAGATCCAAGTCTGCCTGTTGTTCCAGTCTGCATACAGATCCAAGTCTGCCTGTTGTTCCAGTTGTTCCAAGTCTGCCTGTTCCAGTCTGCATACAGATCCAAGTCTGCCTGTTGTTCCAGTCTGCATACAGATCCAAGTCTGCCTGTTGTTCCAGTCTGCACACAGATCCAAGTCTGCCTGTTGTTCCAGTCTGCACACAGATCCAAGTCTGCCTGTTGTTCCAGTCTGCACACAGATCCAAGTCTGCCTGTTGTTCCAGTCTGCACACAGTTCCAGCCTGCCTGTTGTTCCAGTCTGCATACAGTTCCAGCCTGCCTGTTGTTCCAGTCTGCATACAGTTCCAGCCTGCCTGTTGTTCCAGTCTGCATACAGTTCCAGCCTGCCTGTTGTTCCAGTCTGCATACAGTTCCAGCCTGCCTGTTGTTCCAGTCTGCATACAGTTCCAGCCTGCCTGTTGTTCCAGTCTGCATACAGTTCCAGCCTGCCTGTTGCTACCTACTTACCTCAAACCGCTGAGCTGATCCAGGGATCTCTCGTACTGGTCTTACTAATCCTGCCAGGCACCTGTGCCCCTCCTGACTCCTGGTCCTACTGTCACATCACCAGGGGACCGGCGAGTGGGAGCCGCAAGGGAGGCCCTTCTCTGCTAATTAGACTCACCACTACCAGGGGCGTGACAGTAGCAGACAGCCATGTCTGAGTCTGAGCAGGGGGCCTCTCCCATGGAAGGACTGTGCCAACACCTGGCGGGACTGATCGAGGCGGTAAAGAACCTTCAGCAGGGATACACCCGGTTGGAAGAACGGGTGCTAGCCCTATCCAACCCGGTCGGCCCCGTGGGACCCTCACCTCCACCAGCACCCCCATCTGGGGTAGGTTCAGGTCCGTCGGTGGTAATGCTCCCCCCAGAACCCCGGGTCCCAACCCCTGAGAAGTTCTCGGGGGCCCGCAACCTTTTTCGGGACTTCCGCAATTCTTGTGAACTATTTTTCGCATTACAGCCACGCACCTTCTCCCTGGAAGCCACCAAGGTGGGCTTCGTGATCTCCCTACTTTCCGGAGATCCACGGACCTGGGCCTACCGCCTAATGGAACAGAAGGACCCTGCATTGGCCAGCCTTGCTTCATTTTTTGACGCTATGGCCCAACTTTATGAGGACCCCCAACTCTCAGTGACCGCAGAGACCACTCTGCGCACCCTCCAGCAGGGACGAAGGCCCGTAGAGGACTATGTAGCTGACTTTAGGCGTTGGGGTGCGGACACACAGTGGAACGACGCGGCCCTCCGTCACCAGTTTCGCCTAGGACTCTCCGAGGCTCTGAAAGACGAACTTGCCAGAGTTGGGGTGCCCCAGACCTTGGACACTCTGATCAACTTGGCCATTCAGATTGACCGGCGGCTGAGAGAACGCAGGACTGAACGAGCCTCCAGTTTTTCCCGTCCTACCTGGATGCTTCCAAAGGCCCCAAGCCACTTGCAACCCGGTCCTGCCCACCGACCTGCACCTCTTCCTGACTCCTCGGAGCCCATGCAGCTGGGGCTCCTGAGGCCTTCCTTAACCCCGGAGGAACGTCAACGATGCCGGGCCAATAATTTGTGCCTCTACTGCGGGGAGCCCGGGCACTACGTGAGGAACTGCCCAGCCAAGGCTCGTAAGTGTCCCCTCATGCCTGCCAGCCCTCTGGACTCTTCAACCCAGATTTCCTCTCACCTCGCCCTCTCTGTCTCGTTTCAGCTTCCGGGAAGAACCCTCCAGGCACCCGCCATTATTGATTCTGGGGCATGCAGCTGTTTCATGGACTCTTCATTTGCCAACCAACACCAGATCCCTCTCCAGTCTAAGGTCCATGGACTATCAGTTTACCTGGCGGATGGCTCCTCCATCCGGTCGGGCCCAGTGACACATGAGACCACCCCATTGCCCATGACCATCTCGGGTGACCACCGGGAACTACTCTGCCTGGACATTATCTCTTCTCCATTGTCTCCTGTAATCCTGGGCATGCCGTGGCTGAAGGCCCACAACCCAGTTATCGACTGGGCCACCGGGATGGTCTCCTTCTCCTCCCCGTACTGTCAGAGGTCTTGCGGGTCCTCTAACTCTTTCAGGGTGGCTACCCTGCTAAGTATGGACTCTGAGGTGGACCTCCGTCAGGCCATTCCCCAGGCCTACCACGAATACCTGGACGTTTTTAGTAAACAGGCAGCAGAGGTGCTCCCACCTCAAAGGGCTTATGATTGTCCCATTGAACTGTTTCCTGGAGCAGAAATTCCCTTTGGGAGGGTCTTCCCCCTGACAGAGGTGGAGCAAGGCAAACTTAAGGAGTACATTGAGGAGAATCTCAGGAAGGGCTTCATCCGCCCGTCTACCTCTCCAGCGGGCGCCGGCATATTCTTTGTGGAAAAGAAAGACCATACCCTCCGGCCCTGCGTGGACTACCGGGAACTAAATAATATAACGGTTAAGAACCGTTACCCTCTCCCGCTGGTTCCCGAACTATTTCAGAGACTTGGTACGGCCACCATTTTTACAAAACTTGACCTTCGGGGGGCCTACAACCTGGTTCGCATAAAAGATGGAGATGAGTGGAAGATGGCCTTCCGGACACGTTATGGGCATTACGAATACCTCGTAATGCCCTTCGGCCTATGCAATGCCCTTGCCACATTCCAGTACTTTATTAATGATGTACTCCGGGACTTCCTGGACTTGTTTGCTGTTGTATACTTGGATGACATTTTGATCTTCTCTCCCTCCTTAGAATCCCACCGCAGGCATGTCAAAGAGGTCCTGGGTCGGCTCCGTATCCACGGTTTATACGCTAAGGCGGAGAAGTGCAAATTCGAACAGGAGAGCATTCCCTTCCTTGGGCTGATCATCTCCAGCACAGGCATCAAGATGGACCCCCAGAAGATCTCTGCCATCCTAGAATGGCCTACCCCGGCAGACAAGAAAGGCATCCAGCGGTTCATTGGCTTTGCCAACTTCTACCGTAAATTCATTAAAGGATTCTCCGCCATTGTGGCACCTATCACTCAGCTGACCAGACAAGGGACCCGTTTCCGGTGGTCTTCCGAGGCCCAGGAGGCTTTTGAGGCCCTAAAGACTTTGTTCACTTCAGCACCCATCCTTAGGCACCCGGATTCCTCTCTGCCCTTTACCCTGGAGGTAGATGCCTCCGAAATTGCGGTGGAAGCCATACTATCTCAGAGGCAAGGGGACAAGTCCTTGTTGCACCCAGTCGCTTTCTTTTCCCGCAAGCTGTCCATGGCCGAGAAGAACTATGATGTCGGTGACCGGGAACTATTGGCTATCAAGGCTGCCCTGGAGGAGTGGCGATACCTCCTGGAAGGGGCCTCTCACCCCATTCTAATATTCACCGACCACAAAAACCTGGAATACCTGAAATCAGCGAAAAGGTTAAAACCCAGACAAGCCAGGTGGGCGCTCTTTTTCTCTCGCTTCACCTTCCATGTGACATATCGGCCCGGATCCAAGAATGTCAAACCAGACGCCCTGTCCAGGATGTACCATAAACATAAGGAGGAATCCTCTCCCGATACCATTCTGGCCCCTGGGAATTTCCTCCTTCTCCAAGAAGACCCAGTTTAAACGTGCTTTAGCAGGGCAAAGACCCGCTCCCGAAACCCAACTACAGGCGAGGGATGGCCTATTTTGGTACAGGGACAAAATCTACACCCCAGAGCAACTCCGGGTAACAGTCATGGAGCTATGCCACGACCACGCTTTGGCCGGACACTTCGGTGTCGCCAAAACCACCGATCTGGTACAACGTACCTTCTGGTGGGCTCAATTACGGGCCGACTGCAAGAAGTTTGTAGACTCTTGCCCTACCTGCATCCGGAATAAGAACCCCAAAACCAGGGCCTGGGGTCTTCTCAAGCCCCTGTCCGTCCCAGATCGCCCATGGAGAATGATATCCCTGGACTTCATTGTGGAGTTGCCCCCGGCGGAGGGCCACACGACGATCTTTGTGATCGTCGATCGTCTGTCCAAGATGGCACACTTCGTCCTTATGAAGGGCACTCCCTCAGCTCCAGAGACGGCACGGGTCTTCATCAGGGAAATTGTCCGACTCCACGGGGTACCGGCTAGCATAGTCTCGGACCGAGGGGTGCAATTCACCTCTCGATTCTGGAGGTCCTTGTGCCAGTCCTTGGATATTGAACTTGCTCTCTCGTCTGACTACCACCCTCCGTCCAATGGGCAGACGGAGCGGACCAATCAGACCCTAGAGCAGTATCTGCGCTGCTTCTCCTCTTTTGCCCAAGATGACTGGATCTCTCTCCTGCCCCTGGCCAAGTTCACCTACAATAACGCCACCCATTCTGCCACCAAACAGACTCCCTTTTTTGCAAATTACGGGTTTCACCCCGCATTCCTGCCTAACTCTCTCCCTGACTGCACTGTGCCAGCGGTCCAAGAACGGATCAATTTCTTCTCCACCAATAACCAACTTCTCCAAGAAACCATGACCAGGACTCAGGAGTACAACAAGGCCATCTTCGACAAGAAGAGACGGGGAGAATTGGTGCTTGCTCCAGGTGAGCCCGTATGGCTATCCACCACTAATTTGAAGCTGGCCTGCCCGTCACGGAAACTGGGCCCCAAATTCTTGGGTCCCTTCCCGGTCAAAAGAAGGATCAACGAGGTGGCTTACGAATTGGAACTCCCGGATTCACTGAAGGTCCACCCGGTGTTCCATGTGTCCTTGCTAAAGCCCTCGGTTAGTAATCCATTTCCCAATAGGAGGGCCACCCCTCCTGACCCAGTCCTGGTGGATGGGGAAGAGGAGTTTGAGGTGGAGGCTATCCTCAACTTCAGAAGAAGGCAGAACCAAAACCAGTTTCTAATCAAGTGGAAGGGGTACGGCCCCGAAGAAAATTCCTGGGAGCCCGAGGAGAACATCCACGCTAAGAGTCTAGTCCAGTCTTTTAAGAGGGCCCATCCTGAGAAATTTGCCCGGAAGGGCATCCGGAGGCTGCCCCTTAGGGGGGGCAATGTCATGAAGGCTCTGCTAGTGGCCGGCGACATGAGGATCCTGCCAGTAATCGGCGCCTCAGCATCCCTGGTCCCCGTTCTCGGGTGCCATTGCGCATGCGCGAGCGCGCGCGTGCACGCACGTGCCCGCAGACGAGAGCGGGCGTGCGCGAACGAGTGCGCACCCCCATTGGCGCCAATGAGGCTATTTAAATCCGTCTGTCACAGACGGTCCCCGCTGTCTGCTCTACAGCGTTCTGTGAGAAAACCTGATCTGAAGTCTGTTTACCTGTGTTTGACCCGGCTATCCTTGACCTTCCGCTCTGTCCCTGCAAAACGACCTTGGCTTGTCTGTGACCATTCTCCTGTCTTACCCATCTGTACTGCGCTGCCAGCCTGATACCCGACCCAGCCTGTCTGACCACCCAAGTCTGCCTGTTGTTCCAGTCTGCATACAGATCCAAGTCTGCCTGTTGTTCCAGTCTGCATACAGATCCAAGTCTGCCTGTTGTTCCAGTCTGCACACAGATCCAAGTCTGCCTGTTGTTCCAGTCTGCACACAGATCCAAGTCTGCCTGTTGTTCCAGTCTGCACACAGATCCAAGTCTGCCTGTTGTTCCAGTCTGCACACAGATCCAAGTCTGCCTGTTGTTCCAGTCTGCACACAGATCCAAGTCTGCCTGTTGTTCCAGTCTGCACACAGATCCAAGTCTGCCTGTTGTTCCAGTCTGCACACAGATCCAAGTCTGCCTGTTGTTCCAGTCTGCATACAGTTCCAGCCTGCCTGTTGTTCCAGTCTGCATACAGTTCCAGCCTGCCTGTTGTTCCAGTCTGCATACAGTTCCAGCCTGCCTGTTGTTCCAGTCTGCATACAGTTCCAGCCTGCCTGTTGTTCCAGTCTGCATACAGTTCCAGCCTGCCTGTTGTTCCAGTCTGCTTACAGTTCCAGCCTGCCTGTTGTTCCAGTCTGCATACAGTGCCAGCCTGCCTGTTGCTACCTACTTACCTCAAACCGCTGAGCTGATCCAGGGATCTCTCGTACCGGTCTTACTAATCCTGCCAGGCACCTGTGCCCCTCCTGACTCCTGGTCCTACTGTCACATCACCAGGGGACCGGCGAGTGGGAGCCGCAAGGGAGGCCCTTCTCTGCTAATCAGACTCACCACTACCAGGGGCGTGACATTTTTTTTCGATTCGTAAATTATTAAAATGTAATAATAGCATACACATTACATAAAATTATGAATTATGCTCCGATTACGAATGTACGAATGTTACGAATGTACGAATAAATACGAATGCGTCCGAATTTCGAATAAACGAATAAACTAAAATTAAACTAACGAAAAAACGAATCAATGAAAAATAACTCTTACGAATCGTTACGAATACGAACACCGACGACTTACGAATGTACGACTCGTTACGAATACGAACACTGACGACTTACGAATGTATGAATCGTTACAAATCAACGGAAACGAAAAAAACGAAACGAAAATAAACACATTTTTTTGTTGTGCACATGTCTAGTGCTGTACCTTACGCTAATACTCCACTAGTGTATGGTAGCGTCACTGATGCCGAGACCAGGTTGGTCAGGACAGGAGGGACAATAAAAGCGTGTGTCACGCCTAAATCCACGGGGTGTTCTTTGGGTAGGGGTACCAGGGAGGACATACGGAAAATGCCGCTCATGCAGCTGGTTCACTTCATTTGTGTTGGGAAGGTGGGCCCTAGCACCGTCTGGAAACAGAAGGGCTGTGATGATCTCTTTCTGGAATTTTAGAAAGGATCCAGTTCGTCCTGAAGCTTTGTATAGCACAAAAGCGTTCAGCAGAGCCAATTGAAATAAGTAAACAGACACTTTTTTGTACCATCCTCTGGCCTTCTGGCAATTGAGGTCCACCTCTCCCATGTCAAGACTGTCCTCGTGGAGGGGTTTCTCCACAACACCAGTTGCCGTAGGAATTTGGACTGTCGTGTCTGCTTGAAGGGAGGACAGAATGAAAAAACATTCCGTGAATCCCTCCACTTCACTGCTAACAAATTATTACACTTCAAGCAGACTCTCTTCCCCTCGTCTAAGTCGGGATTCTACAAGCCGTTGAGGGAAGCCCCAGTGATTAGATCGCACAGTGACATATGCGCCAATTATATAATCAAAAAGGTGAATAAAAGTGTCATGCTCATGTAATAATTACCCACGAACAAGTGGTACCCCTTTCCTAATAAGGGTGACACCAAGTCCCACACAATCTTACCAGCGCTCCCTATGTAGTCTGGGCAGTTCTCTGGCTCTACATGACTATCTTTTCCCTCATAAACCATAAAACTATATGTATAGCCTGTTGCCCTGTCACAGAGCTTATACATCTTGACCCCATATCTGGCACGCTTGCTGGGAAGATACTGTTTGATAGACGAGCGGCCAGAAAACATAATCAGCGACTCATCAATGCAGACAACTTGATCGGGAGTAAACAAGACTGCAAACTGTTGGTTGAAGTGGTTTATGAGGGGCCAAATTTTGTAGAGCCAATCAAATCCAGGGTCATCCCAAGGACGACAGAGTTCATTATCATTGAAGTGCATGAACCACAAGATCTGCTCGTATCGTGTCCTGGTCATGGAGGCAGAGAACACGGGCATATGGTGAATTGGGTCTGTGAACCAATATGACCGCAACTCACTCTTTTTAGTTATGCATATGAGGAGGGATAGGCCCAGGAAGGTCTTAAATTCAGAAACTGTAATAGGTCTCCAATCTCTGGCAAGGGTCAACTGGGGATAAGCGGCGAATTGACCAGCATACAAATTGCTTTGGTCCACAATAAATCTATAGAGATCTTCCGTGAAAAACAGCGAATAAAAATCAAGTGACGTAATATCTACTGTTTCCACCTTAATTCCGGGTTGACCAGTGAATGGAGGAAATACAGATACTGAAGAAGTTGTGGGCTCCCAATTAGGATTGACAAATGCAGCAGGAAGGACACTATGAGCTTGACGGGCCTGTATTTGTCTTCTTTTTGGTGGACACTACTCGTGCTAGCCAACTCACCAGCTTGAATTGCACTTATGGGACTCGCCACGTCACCAAGTGTTACTGCTGTGCTGGATGTACGACCAGGACGTACTAGGCCGCTGGTGCTTGCCAGTTCACCAGAAGGATGAGCGGCACTAGTACTGGCTCTCTGCTCCATACGAGAGCCCTGAGGTTCTTGCACCTCAACAACAGCAGAGGAATAGGGTCGGGTACGCCTGACCTTGGCAGGAACCACTACTCCGTTGTCAGAGCTATCTGTCAGGGTGCCGCTGCTGTCTACCGGTTCGTATTCTGAGCCTAAATCTGACAGATGGGTGACTTTCTCTTCACAATCTGTCATGCTCAAAAAAGTGTAGGCCTCTTCACTACTGTATCTTTAATTTGACATTTTGGTCTCTAAATTTACTGGTACAGTAGTGAGACTCACAGGAAAAAAGAGCTCCTGACTGTAAGCGACTGCTTCAAATGCTACAAAAAAAACTGTTATCGTTCACAGGGATCAGGCCTGACTCTGCGAATGCTGAAGTTATGTGTTTAGTGTTTTTTTTTTTGTAAGTGACAGTGATCGATTGATACTGTACTTGGGTGGGCTGGGCGGAGGGGCTAAATGCAGGTGCTAGCAGGTATCTGGGCTGATCCTGCTAACACTGCATTTTTGGGAACCCTAAACTGCTAGGGACGCTAGAATAGATCTGATTAGATCAGATATTGATCCGTTCAGACACTATACTAGGGAGGTGTATGGTGCGTGCATGGTTGTTAGCGCTAGTGGCACTAATCTGACTCTGCCTGGGGTGACGCAGACCCTAACTGACACTAAAACCTAACTGATATCACCCACCGGGTGATCAGGGGGTTAAACCCTTATTTAGGTAATATACGGCAGGTGCCCTGACGCTATAAAAAAAAACTAGCTAACCAGCGTCACCTGTGACACTAATACAGTGATCACTGGTGACAGGGGGTGATCAAGGGGTTAAACCATTATTAGGGGGGTTAGGGGGGTCTCTAAACCTATCTGGGCCTACCACTAATTACCCTAACACTGATTTTTGTCACTAATGACACCAATACAGTGATCAAAAAAAATATATGAACACTGCACTGGGTGGCACAGTGACAGGGGGTGAAGGGGTTAACTGGGGGGTGATCGTGGGTGACAAGTGTGCCTATGTGAACTGGTGTCAGTGTAGTGTTGGTGCACTTACTCTGCAATGTCTTCTTTTCTCTCTCTGGAACGGAAAAGAGTTTCACAAGGACAGATGACATCACTTCCCCTGCTGTGTTTACACTTACACATGCAGGGGAAGGATTTCATTCACTAGGACCGATCACCAGGCCTAGGCCAGAAATCATTGGCCTGGACCTGGAGACTGATCGGTTCTGTAGCAAAACCGATTTTTGCAGCCGCCTAGGGGGCGCGCAACGTATAGCTACGACACTTCGCCCAGCCGGGCCAACCTTCCGCAGTATAACCGCGGCAGCTGGTCTGGAACTGGTTTAAGTGGAGTTCCACCCAAAAATGGAACTTCCTCTTTAAGTGAAGGTGACCCCCTGACATGCCACATTTGGCATGTCACTTTTTTAGAGGGGGAGCGGATACCCTCTTTTTAGGGGCATCCAGCCCTCACTCACGCCGGGGGCGTGGCGACCGAGCTCCATGCTGGACGTATATGTGTGTGAGAGCTCCGCTCGTCCACCGGAGATATCCATCGCCATCCGACTTCCACCAGCTCCATCCACACATACAGAGGCACCCCTGGAAAGCTTATCCGCCGGTGCATACAGCGGAGATGGGTCGGCGGAGAAAACTTATCCAGCAGCCGCACAAACTAGATGCCTATGTTACCTCAGGACCGGGCGGGCTACAACAAAATGGCGGCGGCGCGCGCGCACAACGGCCTGATAACACGGACGGACGGGACACAACAGGCCACCGCACGTCCTACGGAGCCTCTGACCCTGCTATCATACACAGCGGATCCTCCTCTGGCACCCCAAGCCCTACCACACGCAGCCCAGCGAAGACCAGACCGAGGAGAGACTCTCTCACTAGGCCGCAATTCGAGCCTGCTATGGAGGTAAGCGCTCCGCACATCCCCACAGCCTCACAGGGGTCTCATGAGAGGGATCCAATAAAAGAATTCCCAGCTACTGATGCTCCTATATCTGAATCCACACTGAAGGACATGTTACTGTCACTAAGAGCATCCCTGCATTCTGACATGGTCAGAGGTATTAACAACTGCCACAAGGAAGTACAGGCCCTGGGCACCAGAGTAGACAGGGTGGAACATAAAATGGGGGAATACACAGCATCATACAACGTGATGGTGGAGGCACATACAGCGCAGGGGGAAGACATACAATGGATGAAAGATAAAATCTCAGACCTCGAGGACAGATCCAGGAGGAACAACCTCAAACTGCGGGGTATTCCTGAATCTATCCCGCCTAACCAACTTATGCAATATGCCCAAACTATGTTCTCCACCATGATACCGGATCTGACCGTCCAAGATCTCATAGTGGATAGAATACATAGAATTCCCAAACCCGCATTTCTCCCTGATGAAATTCCACGTGATGTCCTCTTGAGAATCCATTACTATCATGTAAAGGAGAAAATCCTATTTGCATCCCGTAAGCAGGATAATTTACCCCCACAGTACGCTGCTATAAAAATGCTGCCGGATTTGTCGAGACACACTCTACAACGGCGTAGAAACCTGGCAACCATCACCAAAGCTCTAAGAAACCACTCAATCCCCCATAAATGGAAATACCCAGCCACCCTTTCCATCACCCACAATGGGGCCACTGTCATGGTTACTAAAATGGAAGAAGGGATCGAGGCCTTAAGGAAATGGAACATCCTGCCGGATCAATCCCCAAATCGCATGCAACCTGATATTCCTCAACATATGCATAGTGACTGGCAAGTAGTCACCCATAAGCGATCCCACAAAAAAAATGCTGGTGGAAACTCATGAAATATTAATATTAAGCATCTCTAATTCTCCGGGGACAGGAGATATTCATCCACCTCTCCTTACCCCCTCGCAGTAACAAATAGCAGATCATTCTGCACACGGATCAGTTAACAGATCCATTTCTTAGATTCACTATGTTGACTGTTTATTTTTGTGTTATTTTTACGACAATATGTTCTTTCTTTTTTGCTCGATATACACAATCCTTGAGAAGCATACAGGATCTCTGCGGCAGCAACAACTTGGTCCTCTTCAACCCAACCACTGCAGACACCTGCTACAATCAACCCTCTGATGTGCACAGTGAGTATTCATACCATACGATCCCACGAACACAGCTACAACCTGAACAATGGTGATTAAATGCATTTCTATTAATGCTAAGGGGTTAAATCACCCCGCTAAAAGGTTCTCCCTATGGAACGAAGCTAAAAAACAAAAGGCAGACATACTTTGCGTCCAGGAGACACACTTCCAAAAAGACAAAATGCCTTACTGTTCCCATAAAGACTTCCCACACATTTTTACTGCCTGCACACCTAACCGCAAGACAGGAGGAGTCCTCATAGCTATAAGTAATTCGGTATCCTTCCAGCTCAAAAAAACTTTCCTAGATGACAATGGAAGATACATAATTCTCAATGGTGACATTAATTCCAAACCTTATACATTGATAACACTATACTCCCCCAACTCTCATCAAATTCGCTTCATACGGAAAGTACTCAAGAAAGCAGCCTCTATGAAATATGGCAATCTCCTTATCTGTGGGGACTTTAATGTTGTACCGGATTTGACAATCGACACGACCACAAAACGACCAAAAGGGACGGCTTCCCTCCAAACACTTCTACAGAATGAGGAATTGTTTGATGCGTGGAGATGTCACCACGCTAACGAGAAATACTTCACTTTCTTCTCGCATAGGCATTGCTCATATTCACGAATAGATTTGTTTCTCACGGACAAATGGCTATTACAACAGGTAGAGAATACCACAATCTGCGATATTACGTGGTCAGACCACGCAGTAATTTCCCTGTCAGTCTCAGAGAAGGGTGTCTCCTCTTCACGACCTATCTGGCGCTGTAACGCACGCCTGCTACAAGAACCACATACACATGACAAAATTTTACATCATATCCAAAACTTCTTTACAGACAACCAAAACTCAGTTCAGGATCCCTTTGTAATGTGGAATTCCCACAAAGCATATGTGCGGGGCATTCTCATCCAACTCGGAGCCCAAGAAAAGAAAAAAAACATACACAAAAACTGAACACACTGCTAAAAGACATACATGACACAGACATCCTAAATAAACAGGCGCCCACACACAACTTAGCTAGTACATTAACAAACCTTAGAGAATCACTAAGAGAGCATCTCTCACAACAATACGATAGACACCTCAGACGACTACAACTGAACCATTATGCCAACGCTAACAGAGCAGGTAAATACTTAGCCAATAGATTAAAAGCTGCACGTATTAAATCTAGAATACCATTCCTCTACCACCCCACAACACAACATAAGATTATAGACCCTCAAGCTATAGCCAATCAGTTTGCTGAATATTACAGTACATTATATAATCTTAATGCAGACACTGCTACCACGCAACCGTCTATAGAAAAGATTCAATCCTTTCTACAAAAATTAAACCTCCCATCATTATCTGAACAACAATTATCTGACCTTAATGCTCCAATCTCATGCACAGAAATTATACAAACTATAGACAGCCTTCCCAACGGCAAATCACCTGGACCTGATGGTTTTTCCAACGAATACCTCAAAACATTTAAGCACATCTTAGTTTCACATATACAAAAAGTTTTCCACAAAGCAGTAGAAACAGCCTCCTTTCCTCATGAAATGTTGAGAGCACACATAGTCACACTCCCTAAAACAGGAAAAGATCCCACAACGCCAGCAAATTTCAGGCCAATTTCGCTACTTAACTCTGACGTAAAAGTATACGCTAAACTACTCGCCAAAAGACTAACGTACATAATTCCAACACTTATCCAACGCGACCAGATGGGCTTTGTGAAGGGGAGACAAACTTCCGACGCTACAAGAAGAATTATAAATGTAATACACTCTGCTAGGGTGAATCGAACGCCTTCTCTGTTGTTATCGATTGACGCAGAGAAGGCGTTCGATAGAGTTCACTGGATGTATATGCAATCGGTCTTACTTAAATTTGGTTTTACAGGTCATATCCTTACAGCTATATCTGCACTCTACTCCTGTCCATCAGCTCAAATACAATCAGCAGGCTTTCTATCTAAAGTCTTCAACATAACAAATGGTACCAGGCAAGGCTGTCCATTATCTCCTACCATTTTTAATCTTATGATAGAACCGTTAGCCGAAACAATAAGGACCCATCCCCATATCACTGGATTCCATTTTGGTTCCAGCACACACTCCATAAACCTCTTCGCAGATGATGTCATCCTGCTCATGACCAATCCACAACAATCTCTGCCCAAGGCACATGAGATATTAACAGAGTTTGGGGAGATATCGTACTACAAGGTAAACTTTAGCAAATCTTTAATTCTAGACTTAGGAGTAACCCCCCTGACAAGAAGCAATCTACAAAAACAACTACCATATACTTGGAGTGACAATGGCATTACCTACCTGGGCATTACTCTAACCAGTAACATCTCCACTTTAATTAAGACCAATATGTCCAAATTACTACCTAAAATAGAAATCCAACTTAGGGACATGGCACAGAAAGAAATTTCATGGATGGGAAAAGTAACAGCATACAAAATGATGATATTACCGCAAATTCTGTATCTGTTTCGCTCACTCCCAGTACATATTCCTAAAATGTTTCTCACTAAACTCTCGAACATGTGTTGGAAATTCATATGGGGAGGGAAAAGAGCTAGATGCTCACGCAATAACCTCATTGCCCACAAGAAAGTAGGTGGGGCGGGATTAGTGGACCTACACGACTACCTTAGTGCAGTCAGATTAGACTACATTAAACACTGGCTAGGTACCCTAGAATCTCCTCTATGGGTAGACATTGAAAAATCAATATCACCTACCGCTGATCTAAAATCATTCCTACTTAGTGATAACTGGTCCCCATGGAACATGACAACCTTATCCCCACCCATGCAGACTTCATTACTGGCATGGAGAGCTTATCTTAAATTAACAAACACTGAAGCCCGGAAAACAAGTTACAAACTGCCATTGTCACTCCTCGAGGCTAAAATACCAACTTTATCGATTAATACTTTTCTAAAACATGGTATCTCCTCTATTTCGGATTTATATAGTGATCACTTACTCAAATCTTCGGAACAAATAATGTCCCAATATAATCTACCGAATACAGAAATGCACGCCTGCTTACGCATTACAAACTTTCTTAAAAAACTCCCTAACCCAGAAACCTGTGTCCCTCCTAAAATATGGAAATTCTACACCTGTACCAACACAGATACTAAGGGAATATCCCTCTTCTATAATTGCCTACAGAATAAACTTACCTTTACCAAAACAAGAGCAATGGGTAACTGGGAAACAGACTTAAACACTATATTCACTGACGATCAATGGAAAGCAGCTTTTAAGTCAATACATGAATCGACGCACTGTGTCAAACATTGGGAAATGACTATAAAAATTGTTAACAGGTGGCAATACACCCCATACAGATTATCAACTTACTTTCTGGGGTCCTCATCACAATGCTGGAGGGGCTGCGGACTAGTAGGGAATTTGTTGCATATGTTCTGGAACTGTCCTAATGTGAGAAGCCTGTGGAACCAAGTATTCTGTCTAATCTCTTCACTCACCGGTATACAATCCTCCCCCTCACCAGCACTGGCTCTATTACATATAGGCACAGAAAACTTCCCCACCGAACACAGGTCTGTAGTAAGCCATATTCTACTAGAAACCAGAGCGTCTATATTACGCATATGGAAAACGAATACCACTATAAACCTCTCTGATGTATCTAAAGCAGTACACAGAAATTACACATTTGAACGCCTTATCGCACTAAACTCCATGCAGCGCAAGAAATTTGATGACAAATGGTCTATCTGGCCTAAAAACACTATTCCCTGAGACATAGACAGTATACTTGCTTCCATACAATCAACAAGAATAGCCCTCTACCACATCTCCAATGTTCTTGAAATTCTCTGAAGATCTTTTTTCATTCATAATCCTTCTAAGGTATATATATATATATATATATATAACATATCATACATTTGAATCCATTGTGTGAAATCTTACTGTGTATATCGAACACATTCTGTTTGAACTTCTCTTACTTCCTAAATTTTTGTTTGTTTTTATTTTCTTTTACATTTTATGTATTGTTAAAATTTCAATAAAAAATATTATAAAAAAAAAAATCTGCCTCCTTCCTACTCCGCGGTGATCGTCGTTGATCTTTGGTCTTCTGTCCTCCTCCGCGTTGTCTTCTGGGTAATGGGGCGCGCTGTGTTCTGGGAACTGTGTGTTCGCTATTCGCTAACACAGCGCATCCCATTCACAAAGTGCCCACTGTAAACTGTGCTGGGAGCGCGCTCTTGGCACAGGGTGCGTGCTCTTTGCACAGCTTTATTGACATTTTGGTATGCATATATGCAGCCTCTTGACATTAAGGCCCACCCTTCAAGAGGCCACATATATGCGTATGGCGCCACAAAGGTGTTGTTACATTCCTAAAGTGGTTGACAGAACACATAGCAAAAAAAAAGGTGTATCTGAAATTTTTTTGGAAAGGTTGGCGACTATGCAGGAAGGGTTCCCACTGCAGAACACGTGAAAGGGTCCTGCTGCGGGACCATGATAAAGGGCCCCTGTGACACGAGTAATGGGCCCTGGATTCAGTGGAAAGAGCTCTGGGACCAGTGGCAAGGGCCCCGGGACCAATGAAAAGGGCCTCAGTTCAGGGGGGCCCTTCATGGTTTCTTGCATAGAAGCCCTGAAGGTTCTAGTTACGTCTCTCAGTTACATTATCAGGCTGTAAGCTGCCAGGTTTAGGAGTACAGAGCAATATACCATTCAGCAGCGGAGGCACGGATACTGATAAGGGCAGTAAGAAGGCAACTGAACTATTCAAATGCCCTACTTTTGCTTTGTGGAGATGGGAACAACATCTGGATAGCTATGATGGTAATATGAAAGGATAAAAGAAAGGCATTTTCCATGGCACCTTTAACTGAGACATGTGACTGGCTATGGGCAGCCTCCTTTAGATTTGGTTGTAGCTGAGAGTAAAATACATACTGTATATATACCCCTTCTATTCAGCCATTCTTGCAGCACAGGCTGGCACCAATGTAATTAAAAATGCTATAATAAAATGTATCTGAACAAGTTATATCAATCTTCTACCTGTACTTTTTATTTGATGATGTGATGCTGTCAAGAGGTACCAAAAGGTTATTATTAAAACAGACTTTGTCTGATTCTTTTAATGAACACTATTGAGCCTTTCATTTATTTTTTATAAATTTGCTCTCACGTGTAGCATGCAGGTACCTATTCTGTAGTCCTATCTTCATAGTCAAGCCCTGAACTGTTCAAATTAAGCAAAGCTCTAACACTTCCTGATAGCTTGCTCACTCACTCTCACCTCCCACACAAACCTATTGGCTCACCATTATGATGGGTGACCTCATTTGCAAATAGGTAAATGCATGTGGCATGATGACGTGGGCAAGATTCTATATTAGCAGGAAGGGCCAGAGCTTTCCTGGTTTAAAGAGACAGGGGAGGGGAATATGCAGAATCCATGCAGCTTGCAAGCTCATGCAGGTGGCATAGTCACTTTAAGAGAACTACATGTTAAGGGAGGAAAGACTGTTCTGAGAAGGGAGTACTCAAACACTTACAGTAACACCATAAAAATAAAGCAAATATTTATGAAAAATAATTCAGTAATGTGTGTAAAAAATTGGCAATATACTGTATTTATTATGAAGTTAATAGTACAACAGCTAGGAAGGTAGGCTCATCATTGTGTGGTCAAATGGTAATTCTACCCATTTAATAAAATGGCCTTCAATGATTTGCAATGTTGTGCCTGCTTCCCTAATTTATGCACATATCAGTATCAGGTTTTAGGCTTTCAGTTGCCCTTTGCTGATGATGTCAACCTATGTGAAAGAAAGCTGAGAATTGCTACAACACAGACTTAGACTCTTGAAACATCAGCAATTAGAGCTGTGCCTTTACTCAAGATCATGTAGAATACTCTACTTGTCTTTCCAAGCCTTTCCAGGAATAATTATAGGACCATAAGACAACAGTGACAACAACACTAGACTGCAATCATGCGGGAATATATATTTCAAATAATATATATAATATATATTTCAAATAATATACCCTTACAATTCAGTCTTTCTTAGTATTATATATTTATTTTTTAACAAAGACACCTACATTTCTGCGAAACAGATTTAACATTTAAAGAAAATTCACTTTTAAATAGGAATTTGCTCTTTTAAAAAATCTATTCAATAAAAATTGCTAGCCCTTATTTAAAGTTTATAACGCCAGACAAAATATTTTATATCATTTTTGATAGGGCATAGATGGATTAGAGCCTCTGCCAAGCTCCTATAAATTTGAAGGGGAACTTCCATGAGATTGTTAAAGCTCAAGGCCATTGGCCAAGTTGGGGTGGGATACCACTCGGTCTGACAGCCACTTCCATGGGCTGGAACGCATGCCGACTCCTGCATGTGGAGCGGCGATGGGCTACACACAAAAAATGATCCCAGGGTGCCAGGAGAAACACCAGAGATTGTGAGTGTTCCTAATTCCTGTTTTTAAACTGTGGATTTCATTAAATGGTATGCTCTATGAGTTGCCTCTCTGTATGAATCCTTTCCTGCATATGAACGATTATGGATCTCTGACACATAGGCTGCAACCAAAGGAAAACGGCCATGCACAGCAATGCTGTGGAAGAAGCCTTATTGACCTACCTTGGTATAAGTCTTATTAATTTGGTGAGTGTGGTCCTGTCGGAGCAAGGGCACTATTTTACACATAGTAGAAGGCTGGTGGAGAAGAGTGTGACACCCTACTATAGAAAAAAATCCTTGAACTCAGTTTCTTAAATTACATGTTAGTAAAACTGTACATGGGCCTTGATTTGGTGGTAAATGTTAATGGATGTATATTTTTTGCCATTATCATGACCCACCAGCAAAGAACAACCCAAAACAAATTCTCCTATTCCTGGTATTCACAGCATTACCACATAGAAGGATCTTCTCTCAATTCCGATTGTAGCTATGGGACAGTAAGTGAAGGGAAACCTCCCCAATAGGACACAGACAG
Organism: Lithobates sylvaticus; assembly: GCA_028564925.1. Classification (NCBI taxonomy): domain Eukaryota; kingdom Metazoa; phylum Chordata; class Amphibia; order Anura; family Ranidae; genus Lithobates; species Lithobates sylvaticus. The sequence continues at coordinate 198,637,057 of CM053027.1, read as the reverse complement.
TAAAAAAAAAAAAACTGACAGAGGTTATGATCATCCCTTACTCCAGTCAGGGTGCCTTTGGCCAATCATGGCTCTGGGGCTAAGTCCATGCCCCACACTATATAAGGCTGCTTCAACGGCAGCCTTGTGTAGCTTGTTAGTGGTGATTAGGCAGGGTAGTTAGTGGATGGTGCGTTCAGTCAGTTTAGTGCAGTCAGTGTAGTGTTGTGAATAACACAGTGTAGTGTAGTGTTGTGAATAACAGTGTAGTGGTGTCACTGAAGTGTTGGTGTGTACAAAGCTTCTGTGTCACCACTGATCCCATTTTTTGTTTCAATGATAATTCTTTATTTTTTAATTTTTCATTTTGCAGCATCAGGTTATTTTGCTGCATTATTAGTACTACCCTTCTGTGTTGTAGGTGTTTCTCTTTCTGCCTCAGCACAGCAGTGGTTTCCTTATTTTTTATTTTTATTTTTTTTGGGGGGGGGGGCGCAGCAGCAAAAAGAATATTTAGGGCATAATTGCTGTCCCCCCTTCTGCATCACAGGTGTTCCTCTTCCTGTGTCAGCAGTGGTATCCTTTTTCTGTTTTTTTATTTCTTTTCTTTTTTATTTAATTTGAATTATGATATTTTTGCACCAGCACTAAGAATATTTAGGGCATAAGTACTATTCCTCTGGCATAAGTACTATTCTGCATTGCAGGCATTCCTCTTCTGCGTTAGCAGTGGTTTGCTTTTTTTTTTTTTTGGCTTTTAGAATTGTGAAAAAAAAATCTCCCTAATTGAGTCACAGGTGGTCTTCCTTCTGTGCCTCCACAGTTTTTTTCTTCTTTGGCTATCTCCACAAATTCTGCACCCTTATTTTCTTTATTAAAAAAAAAACTACAATAAAATGGTTTATAATGCACCAAGCAAAAAGTATTGCACCCAAGCGCCATATTTCCATATCAGTTACAGTGTTCAGCCCCCCCCCCCCCCCCCCCCCCTGCCTATATAAGAACTGTCAAAGTGCAGAGCGGGTATACAGCAGGAGCGTTTTTTTTTTTTTTTTGGGTTCGGTGGGTGTCATGATTGACAATAGATTTACATTGAGGGACACTATTTTTTGATTTTTTTTTTTAATAGAGGATTTGTCAAACTGTTTCTTGAGGTTTTTACTTTTTGACACTTTTTTTGGTGAATGAGTAGGGGTACAATGCCCTCACATGAGGAGGCTGGGATCTGGGGGCACACTTGTTAAAGAGGGCTTCCAGATTCTGATAAGCTCTTCACCCTCAGACCCCAACAACCACAGCCCAGGGTTACCGGGAAGAGGCCCTTGTCCCCATTTTGAGGGCATGTGGCCTAGTATGGTTCAGGAGGGGACGTGTGCTCATTCCCCTCCCCTTTCCTGACCTGCCGGGCTGCATGCTCGGATAAGGGTCTGGTATGGATTTTGTGGGGGGCCCTACGACGATTTTTTTTTCGGGTACGGCGGACATCATGATTGACAATGGATTAACATCGAGGGACACTATTTTTTTATTTATTTTTTTTTTTTAAAAGGATTTGTCAAACAGTTTCTTGTGGTTTTTACTTTTGGACACTTTTTTGGGTGAATGGGTAGGGGTAGGATGTACCTGATCCTCATTCACATAGGGGGGCTGGTATCTGGGATTCCGATAAGCCCTCTACCCGCCATGGGCCAGGGGCGGATTCAGAGTCTAGTCTCAGGAGGGGTACTGCCAGAAAATAAGTTGTTGCTTACAGAACTATATTTAACATATTATACAGTCCTAACCTTGTTTAAAACAGTGTCAGCATCCGATTTATTTGTATTCTAACACATGCCACACTTTTAATTTATTTGTACACTGACACAGCCGCTATGTCCCAATATGACATGCTGGTGCGGGTGCCTCAACGCACCCTGCATGCATTCTAGGACCCACACATGCACGCATGACATATTGGGACAGAGAGGCTGTGTGTCTCAGTAGAAATAAATGGGATGCCGGCAAAGGGATATATGCAACACTTTATGCATCCCCAAGCCAGTAAAAGACAGCCCTGCATGTTAGATGTATGTATGCAGCACGCCTTTTTTCCTTTAGAAATGTCATTATTGCTACAGCAGGCTCTATACATCGTACAAATGTGCCACTTTACAGGCAGACTAAGGGAACCCCTCAGGCACGATATTTAAAGGAATTTTTAATTTTTCTTTGTTTTACTTTAAGCATCATTAAAATCACTGCTATTTTAAAAATGATTGTTTAAAAAAAAAAAAATGTTGTATTGATACATGTCCCCCAGGCAGTACCCAGGTCCCCATATACTTTTTATGGCAAAAAAATGCATATAAGCCTTTAAAATGAGGACTTTTGATTTTTCATGTTTGTGTTCCATAGACTTTAACAGAGTTTGCATGTTCGTTGGAACTTTTTCCCTGTTCGAGATGTTCCGGTGTGAACCGAACAGGGGGGAGTTTGGACCATCACTACTGCCTTACTCCCTTATAAAATTAAAAAAAAAAAATGCCTTCGGTTTTATTTTAAGATTTAATATAAAAAAAGGAGTGGATTGTGGGAGATGCTCTAGTTCCCACACTTTTTTTTTTTTTTTTACAGTTGTATTTATTCAACAGGAAACAATGCAACAAAGCTGTGAAGTTTCTCATTACCCCCTTCCCAACAGATCACGTTTTGGGTCACTGATGGAGGTTTAAAAAAGGCAGCTTCATTTTTCTTTTTGAGGCCCAGGTTCTGGGTCTAGTGGCAAGTGTCAGAGACCTCAGGTCTGCAATCCAGTTGTTGACAATGAATAACAATTACATAAAAATAGTTGTGGGCATATAATGTTATAAATATATTCTGATACATTTATACCAAGCAGGCACCATAACTGCCTTTGCTTAGTTTCAGACCTTTTTTACAAGGTTAAAAAGTTCAGCCATGTGATCTTGCATATCTTTATCTCCTGATAGTACAGATGGGGTTACAAGACACTGTGCGGACACACAATGTGCCGGAATTCCATAGTCTGTGCCAAACTACACAATACAGTAAATTAGAAATGTTGCATGAGGGAGCAACAGAGAGAAACCCCTCTTTGAGAGAATTTGAAGCAGTAAAGAAACAGGTGATGAGGTTAAAATCACATCGCCAATTTATTAATATAAATTTCCATAGAAAAAGACAGACGTCCATACATCATGAATACAAATTATAATACAAAGTAGGCAAAATACCATAAGGGGTAGACTAGAAAAGCAAAGAATGTGTACATATCCACAACCTGAGGGGTCCAACCCAGAAAGAACTGCCTGATGAGGCTGCTTTAGGGGGTCCCATTAGACGAAATGTTTTGGAGTGATTCCCTCTTCTAGAGGTCTCACCGTTGTGTATATGTATTAAAAAGATGCACAGATCTCTATCTCAATTATAGAGGATTAGCATATATAAGTAGACATATACAGCATAATATGGCATGTAATATGGCATGTAAGGCATATATACAGACCATATATATGTAGCACTCTGGAGTCAGGGTTGCTCCTTGAAATTTACTTGCCAGGAATAGTTATCTTGGCTAATAGGGAGAAATCAATGGATCTCTAACAAAGTTTGGCCTGGTTGCACTATTCTCTTCTACCACTAGGTAGCCAGGTACTTGGTGGTACTAGATATGAGAAGGGCAATGCAAGCTCAGATTATGGGTATATTGGGTATCTCAGCCAATGGGCAGGGGTTTTCTCAAATCCCTTGACCTGCTCTGAGAACCTATATATTTGGGTGGAGTCATGTGATCTGTGTTCTGTGCCACCTGGACGGATGTCTGGGTGGACGTGTGTTGTATTGCCCGGGCTGCCAGGCTGGAGATTGGGCCTATCCCGGATACATCTGGCTGTTAGGCTGTCTAAGGGCCTATCCAGAAGCAAGAGAGCAGCGCAGGGTAGGGACTGCGGCTTGCAGTTGAAACAAAAGTGACGGTTCTGCCGGCCAGAAAACCTGACGTGATCGGAGGTAGAAGGTAAGCTGTCGCCAGTAAGGAACCATCTGCCTTATTACCAGTAAGACAGAGAACAAGAGAGGCGCCATCAGGTTAAAATTGTTAGCATTTATTTAACAGAGAAGGAGTGCATATATCCACTTACATAAAATCAAAAGTAGTTCAGCACATGAAAATCCTCTGGGACGTCTTGGCTGCGCTGTGACCGCCTGTCGTGCTTCCAGTGTAGTATCCCCTCCAGCAGGATATCCTGGTAGTTGTTAAAGCAGTCAGTCTGAACCGAGAGCGAGGCTTGGCTCCGGTCTACAGGATCAGGCAGGCGTCGGGCGTAATGACGTCATGGCTATTAGCGACGGCGTTTTGGAGCATGCGCCCTGTAGGTGGAAAGAACAGGCGCGCTCCTTCATCAAAGCTGGAGGAATTGAGGCTGCATCCAGTCTTTTATTGGTGCTGATACTCTGGAGCCATCTAGCGGTCATTCGGAAATAAGCCTATGCTAATCACCAACATACCTCTAGCATAATTAATAACAACAATTATTGATTGCAAATGCACAAATAACGCTAGGACATTATCAGGATGTTCAGACTGACTGCTTTAACAACTACCAGGATATCCTGCTGGATGGGATACTACACTGGAAGCACGACAGGCGGTCACAGCGCAGCCAAGACGTCCCAGAGGATTTTCATGTGCTGAACTACTTTTGATTTTATGTAAGTGGATATATGCACTCCTTCTTTGTTAAATAAATGCTAACAATTTTAACCTGGTGGCACCTCTCTTGTTCTCTGTCTTACATGTACCTTGGAGTTTGCTCTCGACTTCCCATTTGAAGGCTGCCCTGGACTGTTAACTTGCCTGCATATAACAAATGAAAGGTTCTGTTTCCATTTACTTTATATTATATTGATAATGGACCCTCCTACCAACATAATGTCAGTGATGCAAATCTATATTGGATTTACAAGGGGATATAAATATTGATTATTTGCAACAGCGCCATCTAAGTATATGTTTTTTCTATGCCTTATTACCAGGGCCCACAGTGAGTAGCTGAAGCAAGTACCAGAGCAAAATTCTCACCAACCGGGGACAGTGAAGAATCTGGAAACTTCAGTGGGTATCAAGCCAGGGAAAGCGCCAGCGAAGGTGATGCTTGCAGAGCAGCCTTGTGTGTCAAGCCAGGGACCGAGCAGGCCAGTGCGGAGAAGTTTGAGAGGTATATTGAGTGCCAAGCTAGGAACCCAGCAGAGAGGCGGGGGTGACTCTTGAGGAAGATACCACCGTGAAGATTGGAGGAGCTCAAGGGATTCAGTGAAAGTGAATTAGTGGGTCTAGTGAGAGACCGGAAGCTCAGTGGGCTGAAGAACTACAAGGGATGATTGTAGTGGAAATAAAACAACTGTTGCGCTTTGTGTTAGGAACTGTCAAAGACTGTTGTCATAGGAGACAGCATTCCTGCACATGCAGATGTGGTGTCTTGCTGGATGCTTTTCCCTGCATAGCTGTCCTCCTATTGAAGTCTCGGAGTCTGCCAATTAATCTTGCAACTACCTAAGAGTGTCCTGGCCCTAACCCTCTCTCCCCCAAAAAGTTTGGTAAGAGAAATAAACTTTCTTTTGTATCATTCAGAAAGTTTTCCCTCCCTGATTTTGTATGAAGGGTTTATTATATTTATATGTCCGATTTTTCTGTACTTACAGTGAATGAATTTTTGCATCCATACTCCTGATTAGTGAACTTGACTCATGAAACGCGTAGAGTTTTTCTATTCATGTGATGCCAAGACAGTTTGGCTCATCCCTACTGAGTACATGCTGTATAAAAGCCAAACACCCCCCTGTTCGGTTCGCACCAGAACCTGTGAACAGACCTAAAGTTCGTGTGAACTTTAGAACCCTATTGAAGTCTATGGGACTCGAATATTCAAAATCAAAAGTGCTAATTTTAAAGGCTAATATGCAAGTTATTGTCATAAAAAGTGTTTGGGGACCTGGGTCCTGCCCCAGGGGACATGTATCAATGCTAAAAAAAAGGAGCAGTGATTTTAATAATGCTTAAAGTGAAATAATAAAAGTGTAATATTCCTTTAAATTTCGTACCTGGGGGGTGTGTATAGTATGCATGTAAAGGGGCGCATGTTTCCCGTGCTTAGAACTGTCCCTGCACAAAGTGTCATTTTTGCAGGAAAAAAAGCACTCGTGGCTATAATGAATTGTCGGCTCCCGTAATACAGAGAACAGTCATTGAAAATCATTGATAAAAAAAAAAAGAGTGGGGTTCCCCCCAAATTCAACTACCAGGCCCTTCAGGTCTGGTATGGATATTAAGGGGAACCCCGGGTCAAATAAAAAAAAATGACGTGGGGTTCCCCCTAAACATCCATACCAGACCCTTCAGGTCTGGCATGGATTTTAAGGGGAACTCCATGCCAAATAAAAAAAAATGTCATTGGGGTCCCCCTCAAAATCCATACCAGACCCTTATCCGAGCACGCAACCTGGCAGGCCGCAGGAAAAGAGGGGGATGAGATAGCGCCCCCCCCCTCCTGAACCGTACCAGGCCACATTCCCTCAACATTCGGAGGATGCTTTGGAGGTCTGTGACCCCTCAAAGCACCATGTCCCCATGTTCCCCACAACCCTGGCCTGTGGTTGTGGGGGTCTGCGGGCGGGGGGCTTATCAAAATCTGGAAGCCCCCTTTAACAAGGGGACCCCCAGATCCCACCCCCCCTGTTTGAAATGGTAAGGGGGTACAAAAGTACCACTACCATTTCACAAAGAAAGTGTAAAAAATTGTTAAAAAACACACAGACACCGTTGGGAAAAGTCCTTTATTAAAAATAAAAAAAATTAAAAAAAGATTCCAGCGGTGGTAATTCACTCTTGCTATCCAGCGATGGGTGGTCTCTTCTCCGGGGTCCAGCGATGGCTGATCTCTTCCTACGACGTCCAGAGCAGCGCATCCTGTCTCCATGGAGACACTGAGGGAAACCCGTCTTAGCAGAGGAGGACCGGGCCACTTGTCACCTGACCCCGCCCACCTCTGACGCAACGCAAGGGAAAAGCTGGGCTTCCCCAGTGACGTATGGGTGACCCCGCCCCCTCTGATGTAACGGAAACCTGCGTTACATCAGAGGGGGGCAGGGACAGGATGCGCTGCGCTGGACGTCATCGGAAGAGATCAGCCATCGCTGGACCCGGAGAAGAGACCACCCATCGCTGGATAGCAAGAGTGAATTACCGCCGCTGGAATCTTTTTTTTATTTTTTTTATTTTTAATCAAAGACTTTTCCCAACGGTGTTTGTTTTTTTTTTTTTTCAAAGAAGTTTATTGAATGAAGTCAAACAATTTAACAGGACTTTAAGCTTATTGTACATATTACAACATCCATATTTACAAAAAGAGAAACGATCTCCAGCAACGGTAAACAAGGTAATTTGAGCAAATAAAAAGAGATACAAGTATGAAAAATTTAACATAGCCTTTCAGGCAAACGTAGGCAATGGTAGGTGAAAAGACAATGAAGTGTCGGTTGTAATGGTAATAAGAGAGATATTGAGCCGTACTATGTTCAGTTGTGGTAGAGGGGAGGCATTGTATCCTGAGGTCAGACCAGTAGTTAGAATTGAGCGATAAGGGGGTCATGTGATCAAGTGTGTAGGGTCTAGTAAAGGTTATAACCCCTGAGCTCAGGGGTGATGATACATACGAGTCATATCAGTGTTTACCTAGTCAGGAAGTGTAAGTGATGTACGGAATATTCAGCACAACTTATCCTATGTGACTGTTTGGAGATGGGATAAGCATCTAAGCGAACGTGCTAAAGGAGGGGAGGGGGATGGACAGAAGGGGAGGGCAGGTATGAAGGAAGAATAGGCGGGTAGCAGCGGTGATCATATCTTGCTTCCCTTCCCAGACAGAGCATGTTGTGTCTGATGATTGTGTGGCTATCGCCAACAGGTGGGGAGGCTATGGTTCTCTTTGGAGTGGGAGTAACGTCCCTTTGCAAGAGATAAGGAGGCGGGGGTGCATTATGCCCGCATTCTTAACTTGTTGATTCCGGTTTATTCAGAGTCAGGTTGAGCGGTTATATAATTGAGAGAATTCTGTGGTAGTTTGGAAGTGTATCCAACAGGCCCATTTGAGGCCATATTTTTGTGGCGTGTCGCGAGAGCAAAGAATGAGTTCTTCCAATTCAGCTGTTCTTTTAATTTTTCTAAACCAGTCTTTGAGATTGGGAATGTTTTGGGTATTCCAATGAACAGGAATGCAGTGTTTTGCCGCATTGATCATGTGCATTGCCAAGGATTTGTGGTAAGATGACTGAGGGAGGTGTGTGTGATGAAGCAGAAATTGAGAAGGGGTAAAGGGTAGATCATAAGACGTGACCTGTGTAGTGATGCGGTGAACTTCCTTCCAGAAATCCTGTATACGAGGGCATTGCCACCATATATGTAACAATGTACCCCTATCTGTCAGGCACCTCCAGCAGGAATCTGGGATATCGTGATTAAATTTGTGTAATAGGGACGGAGTGCGGTACCAACGTGTCTGAATCTTGTAACCGTTCTCCTGTGTTGAAACATTCATGGAGCCTTTGTGGATGTTTGTGTGTATGTTAGACCAGTCTGCCCCTGATAAATTTATGGAGAGGTCTCTCTCCCAAGCTTTGCACATGGTGGATTCGTCAGGCCGGCGATCTGTGAAAAGAAGGGAATGGGTCATAGATATAAGGTGCGTTTGGGGAGACTTTTGCGTACAAAGTTTTTCAAAAGGTGACAGGGTCCTGGAGCAAGAGGCGCGTCTGCCCAAACAGCTCAAGAAGTGAGTAATCTGGTTGTATTTCCAGGTCGGGATAATAGGTTTGTCATGTGTCTCGGCTAATTGGGCAGTAGATAACAATCGCTCGCGAGCATAAAAGTGATGCGCTAGGGCATTGGTTTGTTGCCAGAAACCTTTGAGAAAGCCCTTTGTCATGCCCGGAGGAAATTCAGGGTTCATTAGTATCGGAGTCATGGGGCCCGGGATGGATGAGAGGGAAGTATTGTGACATAAATTAACAAAGGAATGGATAGTGGGTTTGATCAACGGGTGTGGACCCACGTCCGGAAGCTTCAGGCAGTTTGCAACCCATGGCAGAGAAGCAAGAGGTGTAGATATGAGGGAAGTTTCTAAGGCTACCCAGTCTTTTATGGAAGAGTGAACGTTCCAGTCAATGATGCGCGTCAGATGGACAGCTTTGTAGTAATTTTGAATGTCAGGTAGACCTATCCCCCCTAAAGTTTTAGGTAATGTTAGATGTGAATAGCTTATTCTGGGTTTGTGGCCTCCCCAGAGGAAGTTGGTGCAAAGGCGTCTATATGATTTGAAGAATATGGGGGGTATGTGAATAGGCACAGTCTGAAGTATGTAGAGGATTCTTGGTAGCGCGTTCATTTTCAAGATAGCCGCCCTGCCAAACCACGAGAAGATGGGTTTATTCCAACGGTTCAAATCTGACGTTAAATTGTTCAACAAAGAGAGGTAGTTTTTTGTGTAGAGATCTCGTAGCTTGGCAGGGAGTTGAATGCCTAGATAGGTGATCGCATCAGATTTCCATTGAAAGGGGAAATTTACCTTGCATAAATCTACCGTTTGGGGGGGCAGCGTGATATTGAGAGCAAAAGATTTGGAAAAATGAATTTTGAGGTTGGAAAGTACGTTAAAGCGTTTGAATTCTGCTAGCACTACTGGGAGTGTAGTATGTGGTTGGGTGAGGAACATCAAGATATCGTCTGCAAATGCGGCCAGTTTAAAATCCCTGTGATTGGTCTGTATTCCTTGTATGTCAGGATTACTTCTGATGCTGTTCAGAAGAGGTTCAAGGGTGAGGATGAAAAGTATCGGGGATAAAGGGCAGCCCTGTCTCGTCCCATTATGAATGGAGAAGGCACTCGACAGGGTGTCATTCACTCTAATTTTTGCTGTAGGGCTGGAGTATAGGGATAAAATGAGGTCGAGCATGCGTGGACCCAGTCCTATAGAGTGCAATACTGCTGCCATATAATCCCATGCGACCCTGTCGAATGCCTTCTCCGCATCCAGGGAGAGAAAGAAACCTCGTTGGTTGGATGTCGTGATATGGTGATGTAGATTGATGGCCTTTATGGTATTGTCTCTGGCTTCACGACCGGGGACAAAGCCTACTTGATCTTTAGAAACTAGTGATGGGAGATGGGGCAAAAGCCTGTTAGCCAATATCTTTGAGAAAATTTTTATGTCTACATTAAGTAGAGATATCGGCCTATAGCTGGCTGCTTGAGTAGGGTCTTTGTCATCTTTGGGAAGAACCACTATGTGCGCTTCCAACATTTCCTGGGATAGAGGGCAGTTTGGAGAGACGGAGTTGAAGGCTTTTCTGTATGGGGCGCCTAGGAAGTCCTTGAAAGCCTTATAATAACTAGCTGGTAGTCCGTCCGGGCCTGGGCATTTGCCCGGTTTCAGTTGTTTCAGAGCTGTTTCCCATTCCAATTGAGTGATCGGGCCCTCCAGAGTATCAGAGACCTCCTGGTGTATTGTCCTTGGGCAGTGTTGATTTAGAAACTGTTTAATGTTGAGCGCTCTAGAGCTGGGTAAATTGGTTGAGGGGTTTGAGCCCTCTATGTTGTATAGTGTTGAATAGAATCTCTCAAATTCAGTGGCAATGTCCGTGTTTTTCGTGTAAACCTCCCCTTTGGGCGAGTGAAGTTTGTGAATCGTTGTCTTTGCTTTCCTAGTACGGAGTGCTTGGGCTAACAGGTGACCGCTTTTATTACCAAATTCGTAAAAGAGTTTTTGTGTGAGCATGTAGTTTTTCCGGGCAGTTCTACCCATCTCTTCCTGTATCAGAGATCTGGTTTCTATGAGTTCCTGATGTAAGGTCTGGGCTAGTGTGCGTTTGTGCAAAGTCTCAAGTGTTTTTAGTTTGGCGAACAGGTCCGAAAGGGTTTTGCGTTTGTCCCGTCTAATTTTAGCTGTCATTGAAATGAGTTTCCCCCTAATGACGCATTTATGCGCTTCCCATTGAGTCAAACTGGTCGTGTCTGGTGTGTCATTGTCAGTGAAGAAATTCTCTATACAGAGGCGAATTTCCTCGTGTCTCGCTATGTCTGACAAGAGTGTTGGGTCCATTTTCCAAGTCCTGGTATGGTTGGTCTTATCTGGTTCGGTCAACAAGATCGAGATGGGGTGGTGGTCGGATATCGTCATGGGCTCTATAGTAGCTCTGGTCAAGAGTGGGAGATCGCGTTGGGTCAAGAAGAAGTAATCCAATCTGGAGTATCGATTGTGGGGATTGGAAAAGAATGTATAGTCCCTCTCCTTGGGGTGTAACGTGCGCCATGTGTCATGAAGCAAGAGGTTTTGTAGGCTCAGTTTAATTTGGCGTAATGCTTTATACGGCAAGTGAGAGGTCCCTGAGGACGTGTCAATGAGGGGTTCCAGGGGAACATTGAAGTCCCCTCCTACAATCAGCATACCTGTTTGGAAAGCGGCTAAACGTTGTGATATATCTCGAAAGAATGGGACTTGGGAAGAATTGGGACTGTATATATTGGCCAGGGTTAGGGGTTTGTTCCTCCAAGTCCCCTTTAGGAATAGGAATCTACCCTGCTCATCTGCTAGCGTATCCGTCACCTGGAAGTGAACATTTCTAGACAGGAGAATCGAGACCCCCTTTGATTTAGTTTCCGGATTCATTGCATGAAAGCTGTGTGGGTAATAGAAGTTGGCCAGATTAGGTTTGGATTTGGAGCAGAAATGGGTCTCTTGCAGGAAGACTATATCTGCTTTCATGCTACGCATATTGGCGAGAAGTTTTGAACGTTTTTCAGGAATGTTCAATCCTTTTGCGTTAAGGGAAACTAGTTTAAGAGTAGGGCAAAAGGAACCATGGTTAATTGCAGCCATAATGGGTTGGCTGTATAGTTATGCTAACTGTACTTGTCTAGGATTTCTCTGTTATTCACCTACGTTACCCTCCTCTCCTTTTGTTTGTTTATTTCCCCTTTTTTTTTGTGTCTTTCTCCCCCTCGGTTCTTGTCAAGGGGGGACCGATCTGGAAAGGGAAGCAAGACGATCTACTCGTGTAATACTATGTAGAGAGCTACGGGAGGGAGAAGAGGGAGAGAAGAAGAGAGAAGGAATGGCAGTAATGAAGAAGGGTTGGTACAGGTAAGTGGGTCAGTGGCGTGGGTCACTGGGGGAGGATTGGAAAATAAAAGGGTGCGGTCTGGTGGCGGGTCGGACCACTGGTCGACCCGGTTTGTAAGGCACCAGAAGGGGTCAGTGGGGTCTCACTGAGTCCACTGTGTGTGGGAGTGGTAGAATACGGTACCTAGAAGGAGTTAACCTCACGGTCCCGAGAGGTCATGTGTAGTTACATGTAGGCAGGGGAGGGCTGGGTGTATGTAAGAAAGTAAGTATAGCGCCCAAGATTTATGGGGTGGTGTGTGATGTAAGCCCGTTAGGGATATGAAATAACCTGTAGTGTGAGTAACAAGTACAAAGTGGCAATACCCAGCAACATAGGGTGTGACAGGTATAAGACAACATAACAATGGCAACCTGCATATACCTGTAAACAAAATATGAGAAAATATAACCATGCAACTGTGAATTCCACGGGAACATGTTCACGAGAAGATAGTATGGAGTGCCTATGGGTGCAAGCGGGTCCCCTTGAGGACTGGGTCAGATTGTGATGGTACACAACCTCTTTCACGTTGGGGTAGCAAGAGAGACATCCTGTATAAGAGTTGAGTTAGTAGGGGGAAAAGTGGTGGTTGGTGGGGGTATCTCGAGCAAAGGCCGGTCGTATGACAGGAATTAGCAATGCAATTGAGGCGCCATCTGTAAGCCAAAACTACTGATCTATTACCTCCGAGGGGGACCCCAACAATCTCAGGAGAGGGATACCTTCCTTAATGACAGCAAGAGTCAAATTGTACATCGCATGCAAGTGCAGAGCGGGGGGAGAAACAACAGAAAGGCCAAAATAGAGGATAGGCCTCCTAAGTTGGACATATAATGCTTGTTGCCCAGGACAAGTTCACATAACACTCAAAGCTAATGCGAAATGCATTGGATTTACCCCTGATGATATCTCCTATGTTTATTTTTTTTGGTTTCATAAAATTGTCGGTCCCCTCTCTCATCTTGTCCCTCCCCCAGGCCTTTTCCTTGTTTTCCTCACCGTATCCATAATGGAGACATACACTCCATTCCGTACGGTTCCCATTGTGCTATAGGCTCAGTGGGGGTAATCTATGACAACCGTGGTTAGTGGCCCCCTCGGAGGTCCGGTTCCTGAATTACTAAGAAGGAGACGCTTGTCACCTAGATGCAAGACACACTATATCCCAGCCATTGAGTGCCGGGTTGGGATGTTCTACCCTTCCCGGCAATCCATGGCCATGTCGGAGCACAACGCGCCCCCCTCCCAGCGAAACACACATGTGTAAATATATCCTACCACCATATATACATTGCGAGAGGTAGTGTAGAATAACCTGTGGGAAAAGAAGTCAGTGTAGTAGACATGTTAGACCAATTGCATAGGGACAGGGAGGCAAGCTAATGATGTGAGAGAGCAAGAGTGAACCATATACATTTTCCTGGTAAAGCGTGACCGGGAAAGGATACGTATCGACCTGCCGAAAGTCAACTGTGGTGCATGGGTTTGGCTTTGTCAAGCACTTCAATCTTAGTACAGAATGTTATGACACCCGTACTGAGAATATTAGTATGGTCCTGGTTGCCCCTTTGTGAATAAGTTCCGGTAGAAAGTGCAAAGGGTCTCCCTTTAGCGCATGGGGACAAGAGATGCATAGAGCTCCAAGGAAAAAAAAAAATAAAAAAAATAATAAATATAATAAAAAAAAAAAAAAAAGGCCCATGAGGGAAAGGGGATCTACAGTTGTCGCTGAGGTTCTCTGAGATGAGACGATGACACCCCAATGAATTGGCAAACATGTCGACCCAGTTGCATCTCAAGGGGATCCTGTGAGAAGGGAGAAGTCATGTGACCTAGTACATGAAGTTTCAAATTCCCGTGGAGAAAAATCGTAGTATATCAGACATCCAAATGTGGAAGCAGAGTGGCAAGTAGGCATTTGGTAAAAGTTTAGCCCTACCAGCGAATGGAAGGCAAAGTACCTGATTATGTATGGCGTGCTTTGCGATGATCCGGAGAGGCTGTAGGGCTGCCGTTACGCAATGGCCCCGCGGCATTTGAGGGAGACGGAGGTGGGTGAGCTCGACGACGGCGACTGATGCTAAAGTTGCCTGCTTCGATCACGTCGTCCATGGAAGCTGCTCTGACCAGCGGAGGGAGACGGAAGTCGCTGTACCAATCCGGCAGGGCGACAATCGGGATGTTGAGTGCTGAACAGAAGTGTTCAAGATCTTCTGGAACCCGGAGATTTACTGAGCGGCCATTTGCTGTGGCGGATAAACAAAATGGGAACTTCCACCTGTATACTATCAATCTAGCTCGCAGAATGTCCAGCAGGGGTCTCAGTTCCCTTCTCCTCTGCAATGTAATGGCTGATAGATCCTGAAAGATTTTTATTTCGGTTCCCCTGTATGTGAGGCGTGCTCTGCCCCTGGCTTTCCTCAAAATATCCTCCTTTGTGAGAAAATCAGTGAGGCAGCAGATCACATCCCTGGGAGGATCTGTGTCTCTGCCTTTGGGGCGCAAGGCCCTGTGCATGCGTTCCATAGGGATAGGTGTGTCAGGGGCCCTCTCCAGCAGATCATTGAATAGATCTGTGATTGTGCGGGTGAGCATGGTGTTGTCGATGGATTCGGGGAGTCCTCTTACCCGCAAGTTCCGGCGGCGTACCCTATTATCCAAATCTTCCATATGTCTGTTAATGTCCCTGAGGTGTACAGCATGGGATTCTGTCACTTGCTGCATGTGGCAGAGGGAGGTGTCATGGCGGGTCTGTGTCTCCTAAAGATCATCCACCCTCAGGGATATGGCCTGTATGTCTGTGCGGAGGTCCTGGATGGCCTCCGCGATCGTCGCTGACAGTGTCTGCTTAATGTCAGCAGCCACAGACCTCAGATCAGCCATACAGATTGCGGTTGCCGCTGACATGTCCGCTGCGGGGGGGCTACGGCTGCGTGAGCGGGTAGAACTCCTACTCGAGGAGCGCGGCTCTCTGGCCTGTGGGTCCTGCGCGCTGTCTCTAAGCCGCGGCCGGAAGATCTCCGGTATTTGACGGCCCGATTGGGAGCTTTGTGTCCTGGGGGACCGGGATCTGGTTGCTGGGGTACTCCGGGGTGTACTCTCCATACTCTGCCTCACGGATGCTGCCTGTAGTCTGGATGCTAGACCTCGGGATCCGGGAGCTGAGAGATTAAGCGTCCATCACGGATCCGAGTCAGGCCACGCCCCCCCAGTGTGTTTTTTAACAATTTTTTACACTTTCTTTGTGAAATGGTAGGGGTACTTTTGTACCCCCTTACGATTTCAAACAGGGGGGGCGGGATCTGGGGGTCCCCTTGTTAAAGGAGGCTTCCAGATTCTGATAAGCCCCCGCCCGCAGACCCCCACAACCACCGGCCAGGGTTGTGGGGAAGAGACCCTTCTCATCAACATGGGGACATCCCAATGTTGAGGGCATGTGGCCTGGTATGGTTCAGGAGGGGGGCGCTCTCTCATCCCCCCGTCTTTTCCTGTGGCCTGCCAGGTTGCGTGCTCGGATAAGGGTCTGGTATGGATTTTGAGGGGGACCCCACGCCATTTTTCTTATTTTTTTTTGGCCGGGGTTCCCCTTAAATTCCATCCCAGACCTGAAGGGTCTGGTATGGATATTTAGGGGGACCCCCCAGGTCATTTTTTTTTTATTTGAAGTGGGGTTCCCCTTAATATCCATATCAGACCTGAAGGGCCTGGTAATTGAATTTGGGGGAAACCCCACACTTTTTTTTTTTTTATCAATGATTTTCAATGACTGTTCTCTGTATTACAGGAGCCGACAATTCATTATAGCCGCAAGTGATTTTAAATAGCTTTTTTTCCTGTAAAAATGACACTTTGTGCAGGGACAGTTCTAAGCACGGGAAACATGTGCCCCTTCACAGGCATACTATAGACACCCCCAGGTACGAAATTTAAAGGAATATTACACTTTTATTGTTTCACTTTAAGCATTATTAAAATCACTGCTCTTGAAAAAACGTCCGTTTAAAAAAAAAAAATTGCATTGATACGTGTCCCCTGGGGCAGGACCCAGGTCCCCAAACACTTTTTATGACAATAACTTGCATATAGGCTTTAAAAATTAGCACTTGAGATTTCTCCCATAGACTTTTACAGGGTGCTCGCGGCTTTTCGAATTTGCTGCGAACACCCCAAATTGTTCGCTGTTCGCTGAACAGGCGAACAGGCAATGTTCGAGTCAAACATGAGTTTGACTCGAACTCGAAGCTCATCCCTGGTGACAGCCTTCCCAGAAGAGTTGAAGCTGTTATAGCTGCAAAGGGTAGGCCAACTCAATATTGAACCCTATGGACTAAGACTGGGATGCTATTAAAGGGGTTGTAAAGGTTAGTTTTTTATTTTCTAAATAGGTTCCGTTAAGCTAGTGTATTGTTGGTTCACTTACCTTTTCCTTCGATTTCCCTTCTAAATGTTTTTTTTCTTTGTCTGAATTTCTCACTTCCTGTTTCTCCTCAGTAAACTTCACACCTTTGGGTCTGGTATGAATATTAAGGGGAACCCCCGAACCAAATTTAAAAAAAAATTGAGTGGGGGTCCCCCCGAATTCCATACCATGCCCTTCAGGTCTGGTATGGATATTAAGGGGAACCCCTCGCCAAAATAAAAAAAATGGCGTGGGGGTCCCCTTAAAATCCATACCAGACCCTTCAGGTCTGGTATAGATTTTAAGGGGAACCCCAAGCCAAAATAAAAAAATATGGTGTGGGGGTCCCCCCAAAAATCCATACCAGACCCTTATTTAAGCACGCAATCTGTCAGGCCACAGGAAAAGAGGGGGGGTTGGGGGAGCACTCCCCCTCCTGAACCGTACCAGGCCACATGCCCTAAACATGGGTAGGGTGCTTTGGGGTAGCCCCCAAATTGATGGGGACAAGGGTAAAAAAATAGTCAATGTTTACTGAGAGAGTGAAGGTGTATGTCCTGCCAAAACTTTAGTCCTTAGTTTTCAATGGAGTGAGGAGGTGTTAAAACTCCTGTTAAGTTTTTACTTCTATCAAGCCAGATATTTACCTTCATAAATCACATCCCAATCACAAATATGTATCTATACTAGCTGTTTTGAACACTCATTAAAGCAGAACTACTCTGCATCTCAGCACCACAAACCAAAAACGCTATTTGATACATTTTTATTATTCAAAGCAAACTCACCCATCCATCCCTGTTTTAATGCTTTATTTTGCTGAGAAACCACTTTACAAATCAGCAGGGCAGATGAATAATGTAGCAATTGCTTCCTTGAGTCCATCTGCCCTTAGCTCAGGCATACAGACAGGAGGTTGTGCTTAGCTGAGAAAACCCCCCCTCCCCTTCTGAAGACTGGGATGTATGACATCATTTCACTAGGCCTAGAAACCAGGAAGTATCTGAAAAAAATGTAAAGAAAAAGTTTCAAACAAGTAAATATGATACACCTTTCTCTCTATTCACTACCATTTAAAGTGTGTGTCCTGCCAAAACTTTATTTCATAATTTTGGATGGAATGGGGAAGGGTAAGAACTTCTGTCAATTTTTTACTGCTATCAAGGAAACCAGATATTTACCCTCATTTCCTGTCCTGTTGACAACATTTTTCTAGACAGAAAGCGGGGATAATTTATCAAGAACAACACAGATAGAAATAAAAATTATTTTCTTAAGTAGAGTAGGGTAAAGCTAGAGCCCCTGTCAAGATTAAAATTTTTGTCTGTAGGTTTTCTCTAAAAATCTTGTGAGACCATTGTCAGCAAGACAGGAAGTGAGGGTAAATCTCTCTAACTGAGCCTTGGATAGCAATGGAAAGCCAACAGCAGTTCTAATCATACTCCACTCTATGGAAAATTAAAAAAAAGTTGTCTTCCAGTACAATTTAAAGTGCAAGTTCAAGCAACAGCTAAAACCAAGTCATTAAAGCGTTTGTTAACCCAAAAAATAAAAAAAAAGAATCCTGTTCCCTTAAAGCATGTTATACAGCACAGTGCTTGTGCTGTGTAATTTGGCCACTGTAACACCTGAAATACCTGGCTGATCCTGCCTGGCTATGCCCTCCCCTCTGTAAACTGAACACAGTGTATTATGGCTGCTAAGCCCTGACACCGTGGTCAGTTTACGTGCCTCCATCATCTGCAGCCCTGCTCTGTCTTCTTCTGTCCTCTCTCCCCTCCCTGCTTAAATTATGGTTAAAATTACACTATCCTCTCTATGTATTCCTGTAATTTGCCCTGTGTCTATGCCCTATAAAAATAATGTTTCTATATAACTGTTTCAGAAGGCTGTTTGGCAGTCATGTGATCCGCCGCCTCTCTCTCTCCTCTCTTGCATGAAGTCAGCGGGGGATCCTCGGCCCCGCCTGCTGCAGCTGTCGAAACAAGAGAGGAGAGATCCGGTGTTCTGTCAAAATAGCCAATTCATCAAGATCTCCAATTACGTCACTTCCGGTTAATGTAAACCATCATTAATTGGAGATTTCAGTGACTTGCCGTTTTTGACATACACTACGGTACATAAGGACTTTGCTGTTTTGACACAACAGCAGACATCCCAAGTCTCCTGCGAGGTGCGGGCTCCCAGACACCCGCAAGTGCCCTGCAATCTCCCGCCTGCAGGGCTGATCCTGGGCAGCATTGGCATATCATCCATGTGTCCCCCCCTGTTCTCCTCTGGCCCCCTGTCCTTCCCTGCCCCCCTCTCTATTCTCCTCTGGCCCGCTGTCCTTCTCCGCCCCCCTCCGTTCTCCGCCGGCCCGCTGTCCTTCTCCGCCTTCCCCCTCCAAGCTCCCTCCTCTCCTCTCCCGCCAGCTGCGGGGGGGGGGGGGGTATGTGTCAGGATGGAGAGCAGAGAAAGGGACCCTTCCTGTTATGTATTGGACACAGCGAGCTATCGCTCCTGTGTCCTGTGATAACTGAGCAGAGTAAACTGTGTGTTACACTGCTACAGTATATGAATGGACAGAAGACTGTGTTTCCTGTCCACAGTACTGAGAAAGGGACTGAGGAATCTTTATCCTCAGTCCCTTTCTCTGTCTCAAAGGGGAGATGTCAGGGGTCCCCTGATATTCTGCCCCCCCCCCCCCCCAACAGGGCTGATAAGAAAAAAATATATAAAAACATTTAATTGTAAAAGATTTATAAAAAATGTAATTGTAAAAAATAAAAATTACTGACACCACTCCACCCTGCCCTACCAAAACTGTCCACTGCCCAACCCCCTCCCCACAAAAAACATTGTGTGAATTTTTTTTAAACAAATTAAATTGTAAAAAAAAATCAACACGTAAAAATAAAAAACTACTGACACCATCCACTGCCCTCCTGACACCGTCCACTGCCCTACTGACACTGTCCACTGCCACATACCCTCCACCCCCTTCCCCAGAAGCACTGTGAAAATAAATATTTAAAAAATAATATGATTTAAAAAAATAATAAACAACAAACCTGTAAAAAATAATAGATAAAATAATAAAAACAAAAAAAAATGACACCGTCCACTGCTCCCCTGACACTGTCCACTACCCCCCTCCTCCACCCCAATCATTGTGAAAAACAAAAAAATACAAAAAATTAATTGTAAAAATAAATAAAAAATATACAATTGTAAAAAAATTTAAAAATTTGGACACTGTTCATTGCTCTACTGGCACTGTCCACTGCCCTACTGACACCATCCACTGGTTCCCTAAAAAGCATTTTGGAAAAATGAAAAAAAAAAAAATACTAAAAAATTTAAATAAAGAACTACTGACACCATCCACTGCCCTACTGTCACCATCCTGCACATATTACCCACCGCTGTACACTCCACACTCCTCACATGCACATTATACCCACCTACATACACTCTGCACTCCTCTCCTGCACATAACACCCACCGCCGTACACACTCCGCACTGTACATTCCCCACTGCCGTACACACCACTTGTACATTACTGCATTCTGCACTATGTAAGTCATCTCAAACTTTTAAGCCCTTTAAGCAGGTAATGAGGAAAAAGTTGTCGCCGCTACCATTTTGTTGGTTACTATCAGAGCCGACTAACAATATCCACTCATAATATCGTGTACCGGAGTGTATAGGGTTGCTGATGTTGTGTCAAAACAGCATGTCGTCGAAATCTCCAATTACTGAAGGTTTACAGTAACCGGAAGTGACATAATTGGAGATCTTGATGAATTGCCTATTTTAACAGAACACCAGCGGATCATGTGAGCACCAACCTGCGCTCTGAAACAGGTATATAGCAGTATTATTTTTATAAGGCATAGACACAGGGCACATTACAGGAATACATAGAGAGGATGGTGTAATTTTAACTTAGTGGGTTAAAGTGGTTGTAAAACCTGTTACACCACTTGTACCTACAGGTATGCCTATAATAAGGCTTACTTGTAGGTACTGTAAATGTCTCCTAAACCTGCACGGTTTAGGAGATATTTACCATATATGCTTGCGCCGAAGTCATCAGCGCAAGCGCACTAAAGAAACAGCTCGCTCATGCTGTTTCTTCAGCAACCTGCTGTGGCCAGCGGGAGTGAAGTCATTGCGGCTCCAGCCAATCACAGCACCGGATCCTGCAAACCCAGAAATAACTCCGGGAGACATGTCACCAGTCACAGTGGTGTGTGAGGCCGGCTGCAACAGCTTTGATCTCAGGTAAGTATTTCATAATGAGCTAGTATGCGATGTGCCTTTGTTTTACAGGTTTTTTTTTTCCGTGTTTACAACCACTTTAACAACCCCTTTAAGCTATAAATGTCACCCAGCAAACACTGCAGCTGTGGTAAAACCAGGAATTATACTTGATTTACCTTATTCTGAACTTTCTGTATTTCTTACTTCTTGCAGCCTGCAATGTGTAACTTTCTTTCTGACTAGTATTGCCAACCACATTCAAAATTCCAGGACAGGTTTGATTCTAACGAGTTGCTGACAGAAATTTCTTAGCACTGACTTTAGTTTACATATGGCTTTATTGTATAGTAGAGACACAAGGATTTCTGCAGTGGGTGTGTTTGGGAACTGCTCTTCTGCATCACAAGCAGGCATCCTCATATTACCAGATGACCAACATTAGAGACTGGGGTGGTCTAATGCACTACAACATTGTGCTTGTTAAAATTGAAGTATGAGCAATTAAACTATGCTCCCTTATTTATCTCAAAGTTAATTCTAATTTTTGACTGGAGTGTACCTTTAGCAATGGTTTCAATCTCTGCATATAAGCTGCTTTAGGCAGTGCATTATTAGGATTTTTAAGGATTCAATTGTCAGGTCCATACTCAGTAACATTCTGCCCCAACCTCAAGGCAAACAGCAAGATGCACCATTAAAATACATACAATGGAGCTGTTTTACCTACTAAAAGTAGTCATATTTCTGGCCATTCTTCAATTTACACAACCCCACCAGACAGTACAGTGGCCTGACTTGTCTATGTAGCAGTTAAGCAACACAGCCAGGACATCTCCCTGCTCCCAGCCTGTCATTGGAAAGTGAAGAAACCGCAATAAACTGATGAGGTAGTTTTTCTGCTCACTACTCCTTCAGCATTGTTCCTCTTTAGAAAATAAGCATACAGGACACCAGATTGGCCTCAAGTACTGCTGTACAGAAGATTATAAGAGGCTGAAAACCACTTAAATTTAAATATTTGCATTAACTCCATTAATAACTGTATGTAATGTTAAAAAAATATAGTAAACAACTATATTAATTTATAAAACACTATAAAGGGGTAGTGGCGCTGTTCTAAAATGAGAATAAAGGGGTGTACTAAAAAAGGGGTAGAGTGTATCTAAAATATTACAATATTAAAAAGTCAAACCATAAATTGAGGTGCATATGTAGAAAGAAGGTAGGCCAGTGATGTCTACTAGTACAATTAAATCACACAATGTTGAAGGTACCTTAAGTATGATGTATCAAATGGCACAAGATAGTGATTTGTAAAAAATATATATTAGAGAGTGAAGTAAAAGGTGAACAAAAGTGCAGGTGCATCAATAGATAAATGAGGTAGACATATAAGCTGAGTAATTCAATACAGCAAATGTAGATCATAAACGTGAATAATACATATAAGCATAGTGGATATTGTAAAGCTGTATCAGAAATATAAAAATGAATAAAAAATGAATAAAAAATATATGTAATAAGTAAAAAGATGTCCAAAATATAAAGCAAACAGTGATGTCACCCGCTGAGCCTAGGTGAGAGAAATGGAGTCGCTTCAAGGGGTATACCCTGTATATGATGTGTGCGTCCTTATACAGTCATAAATAAGTATAGGTGGATATAAATATATATACAGTCTGTAAGGAGTTCAGTCTGATATCAGACCCAAGAAGTACTTGTATATGTGCAGCCATTGGATCATAGCGATCTGTATTACTTATATATTTTTCATGTACCTTTTATGTATATTTTAAGTACATTTTAAATTCATCTCCTTAATCTCCCATAAAATACTTGTGTTTTACCGCCCAACCTCTTTTCACCGCTCCACCACTCCCCCCCTCCCTGTACCCTGTACCCTTCTACGTTATTTCCCCCCCCCCCCCCCTTTCCCATCCTATGGTAACCATGGAAATTATACAGAAAATAGAATCTGTAAAGTACACCATCTTAGATGACCTATACGAGCTTTTTCCAGAGAATTATTTTTTCCCTTCCTCTACTGTCCCCCGTTTAACCTATAAATATACATGTGCCAAGTTCCGTAAAATTGAAGACACCATTAATAGTATTAACCAACAATGGTGGGACAAGTTTTTTCTAGAGTTATATTTAAATTATAAAATTTCTCCTAGAGGTCTCAGAAACCTAAAAACCTGCTCATTTCTGGGTGCAGACCTAGCCTCCGAATGGTCGGCCATTTCCGAATTCTGCACCCAGAAATGGATGGAAATAATCACTAAACAAAGAAACCTGCAATATCATGCACTGTCACTAAAACTGACTAACCTGATTGACGATCTAAAATTACACATTACGTCATTACCGACCTCTTGGTATAAAAAACTTAAATTAAATACAAAATACCAAGAGGATTGCCTCATTAGTGATAAATTACATAAAATTCGCAGAGATTTCGATGACTATAACTCCAATAGAGTTTTCTGTTGGAAAAAACCCAAACAAAACAGTCCCTATGCAGAACCTCCTGATCCACAGATTGAGTCACATGTTCCACCTCCCCCCCACACCCCCATCCCACTGATGAAGTGTGTCCCTAGGCCTACTGCCTCTTTTCTAGCACAGCCTAGGCCCCTCCTCTCCTCCACACAAACACGCCATTCTCATATAAAACTCCCCCCCCCCCCCCCCTGAAAAAGGGTTATGCCCATTGCCCACCTATCTTGTCTAATCCTCCCCCCATCATTAAAAAACCCAAACTACAGACTACCAAGTTTCCAAAAAAGACCTATAATCCCAGTATCCCCACCCCACCCGCTTCGGTCCCCACGTTCAGGACCCCAGACACCAATGATGCTAGTAATAATGAAGGTGATGGGAATCCCACCCCTACCGACATGAACATCATTTCGTCAATGAATCCAGATACATCCAACTTGATCACACAAACATTACAACATCCCGCATCTGTATTATCCTCCCATGCCAATTTACCCATGGCATCCACCAACCACCCTACCATTTCTACCAGTAACATCATTACCTCTCCTTCTTTTTTAGTGCTCACCCCCCTACACTGCCCAAAAAGAAAGCTCATAGACGAGGCAGAAGAGGGGGGAGACACAGACACAAAAAGGAAGGACAAGTTGCGCAAACTGTAAAAATCTTTAATCTTTCAGATCATACCCTCACACAATCAGAACAATCCCTACTGGCACGTGGACTTACCTTTGCCCCTACAGCATCCCCAAATCCGTTCACATTATTCTTAGACCTCAATAGATTCATCAGAAACATTACAGTTAAACGATATTTCAATATCCAGGCCCACAAAAAGAACCTAACAATTTCCAATAGTAATAGTAACTCCTCTATATGTAATACCTCCACTGAGGACACCTCCATATTAGGACCAGCAGAACTCCAGGCCCTAGATCAGCTAGAAGACCTATACACGGACGACTTTATTGAATCACTCACACAACACCTCCCCACCTCTCCACCCATCCAACACACCACCTTCAAACCCAAATCCATTTTTTATCCCACATTTTCCAAAGGACCCTATGTCCAAACCTTCTACCAAGTTGTCTATGCCGACATACTCAGGATGTGTGAATCATCAAACTCCAAAACACATCGACAGTCCAACCTAACCTCAGCAGAACGAACATCACTCAAAACACTCACTGATAATAAAACACTAGCTATTAAGCTAGCAGACAAAGGTGGTGGCATTGTCGTCCAAAACCGTACAGACTACATGCTAGAATCCGCCAGACTTCTATCAGATAGCACCACATACAAAAAACTCCCAAGAGACCCGCTACCTGAATTTATTATTGAAGCCCATGATATAATTAACCAAGCAGCCGCAGATGGAATTCTGACAGCACCTGAGACCGCATATCTCAAACATGACTTCTACCAAAGGCCGTACTTTTACCATTTACCCAAGATCCACAAAAATCCCACACACCCGCCCGGCAGACCCATAGTTGCAGCAATGGAAAGCGTGACCAGCTATTTCTCCATTTATCTAGACCATTTTCTACAAAACATAGTACAAAACTTACCTTCATATATTAAAGACAGCATTCAATTACTTTCCACATTACAACACTACTCCTGGGAACCCACTTACCGTTGGCTCTCGCTAGATGTCGTTTCACTGTACACTTCCATCCCTCACAATATAGGTATTCAAGCTGTACAACATTATCTCTATAATGATCCACTCCTTAATCCACGTCAGAGCTCATTCTTACTGGAAATCCTGAAATTTTGTCTAACACACAATTACTTTGAAGCTAATGGAGAGTTCTATATTCAGACACAAGGCACAGCTATGGGGGCCAATTTTGCCCCCAGCTATGCCAACCTCACCATGGGTCTATGGGAACTAAAACATATACAAAACAATAACCCATACGCAGAAAACATCATCTTCTATGGTCGCTATATCGATGATGTTGTAATCATTTGGGACGGTCCAGATACCCTCATTCCTCCATTTGTACAACACTGTAATAATAATACTATGGGCCTATCCTTCACTTCTGTTACAGACGATAATAAACTGGCTTTTCTAGACCTAGAACTCTTCCATCAAGACACCACAATATGCGCTCAAAATTTCACCAAACCCACCTCCGGAAATTCATATCTACACTTTAACAGCTGCCACCACCCACGATGGGTCAAAAACATCCCTAAAAGTCAATTCTGCCGACTAAAGCATAACTGTACAAGACTACAAGACTATGACACACACGGCAAACAACTAAAAATCAAGTTCAAAGAAAAGGGCTACCCTGACCAGATCATAGATGAGGCCTTCAGCCATTACCATCATGACAATACCATAACCACCACCCACACTGACAAAACCATCTCTACCAATACCACCCAACCCATGAGATTCATCACCAAATTCCACAATCGTTTTAAGAAAATGGAAAACATTCTCAAAAAACATTGGTCCATCCTGCGGGAAGACCCACATTTACAACACACTTTACCAGACAGACCTTTAGTGACATATAGAAAAGCAAGAAACATCAAATCTCAAATAGCACCCAGTAAAATTTCATCAACACGTTCATTTGCCAGCACATCCTTGACATTCTTTAATATTAAAGGTATGTACCAATGTAAGAAACCTCTGTGCCTTACCTGCTCCCATGTGACCCATAGACAAAAAGATTTCTATCACAAAGGAAAACAATATATTATCCCCGATTTCTTTAATTGTAGCTCTAATTATGTCATTTATTGCCTCTCTTGTCCCTGCGGCCTACTATATGTCGGTCGCACCACAAGAACCCTCCGTAAAAGATTTGGCGAGCACCGCAACCTGGTAGAAAAAGGTAAAGACAAACACAGCGTACCCAGACACTTTAAGGAACACCATGAACAGAGCTCATCGGGCCTATGTGTCTGGGTACTAGAATCCATCTCCAACTCTCTCCCTACCGCAGAGCGATACAAGCGCCTATGCGAGAGGGAGAATTATTGGATATATAAATTAGACACTTTATCGCCCGGGGGCCTTAACGAGGGGATTGAAATTAATATCCTCCTCTGAATCTCCTTTTCTGGTACAGTCCCCCGCACGTCGCTGACACCTCGCGATACCACCCTTATATGATCATGACAATAGCCTCTATATCCAGTTCCATTTGTGTTTGTTTATATGATTTTTATGTGTATGTATAATAATTTTTTTTATATATATATATATAAGTTTTTTATGTGTATATATCTATATATACATATAGATTTGATATCTTGCATAGATATGGATTTTTACATGTATTTTTATATTTAAGTGTCTATATACACTGTTGATGTTTATCTATATGCTGATCGGTAGACAAATCTTGTACTTTTAGCGTACATTGATGTTCTCTTATCATCCCCTCTTGTGCCACCAACCAGTGTGAGGGCACCCCCTAATACATAACCTCCCGTATCTACTCTATCCGCTACCTTCCCCACAGCCCTCCATCTTCCAAAATATGGACATCTTCTCCAGCTATCCTTCTCCTAATATACCAACCACTCATAAACCCCCCCCCCCTTATTTCCCCTTCCCCCACCCCTCACCCCCCCCCCCCCCCCCCCCCCCCCCCCCCCCCCCCCCCCCCCCCCCCCCTCCCCTTTCCCCCCCCCCCAAACCCCCCCCCCCCCCACCTTCTCCTACTGTTCCCCCCCCCCCCTCTCTCTCACTCTTTCCCCTCCCAAAATACAACCCCCCCCTCCCCCTATTTCCCCCATCATCTTACTCAATCTGTCAATTATTATGCTAGTACCAAATAACACCACATGATATTGTATAACGTTCTCCTTTTATTTTCTATATATATATAGATCTCCTAATGTCGCCCACATATAATGAATCAAATTGGCCGTAAGTATACAATATATAGCCCATAGTCGTCAGTGTAACTTATATGCCTTAGTATTGCCATTTATACATTTGTTTACATATCTTATCATCCTATAATACCCTCCTATGGCAGGTTTGCAGGTATTCTAGTACTTATATACATGTATAATTTTTTTATAATTTTTTTATATATATTTTTTTTATACATTTCTTTATATATATATCTCTTTATGTTCTTACCCCTTATGTAACTACTCCATCACCGCTTTTTGCCCTTGTAACATTTAATCAATATAACCATGCTACCCAAATAAACTTTCACACGATATTGTTTTTAATCATCCACCTCCCGTTTGTAGTCCGTTTTAATACGGTCACCCACATCCATTACCCACCCTATCCCCATATATATCCCGCCTGATAACTCGCTCGTCTATATGGCCATCTCCAGCTCAGTTTAAAACACATTTCTCCCTATCAAATTGCTGGCCCGGTTCCCATAGTAACCATCCCTTCCTCCGCTCGGCCCCGCCCCCTCCGTTTGCCCTCCTATCCGGTTTATAGCCACTCCCCACTGAGGGTATAAAATGCCCATCTCCAATATGGCCATAACCAAAGCCTGATGAAGGGGCACGCATGCCCCGAAGCGCCGCCCACCTGACCCGTACCCGGAAGTGTTTGCTGCAACAACATCGCTGCTCAACACTCAGCTACTCACTGTCCGCACAGCCTGTTATCCAGACATCCGGAGGCACCGAGAACCCACAGCGCCACCGGATCTGCACTGGACAACAAAGGACGCCTACATCTGACAGCTGCCTTGATGACATCACCTCATCCGGGATCCAAACACGGAAGACCATCTAAATCACAGATATGCCTATATGACACAGTTAATGTGTGAGTGTTCTTAATCTTCTTTTACATTAAATTGATTTTAACTTGCTGCACTTAGAGGGCGCCGTCTCTCTCTCCTTTTTTTACCAAATTGATAAATAACTGTCCTTGGTATAAGATGAATAAAACTGTAGTGGTCCAGTGCTCCCTCTGACAATGCCCCCTATGTGATTGCACTCACCGGAGTGCCCAACCCCTGCAGGGGTAATGGGCATATAAATAGTGGTCCAGGCAGTCCTTGCTCCTCCAAACTGGGGGTGTCCTCTTTCTCCAGGGGGGTTGTGGCCATCTGGATCCCAGGTTTATGTCATCAGGGTGTTCTCAGCGATATAAAAAAATGGGGAAGGATAGACTAATAGTGTAAATCCGTTTCGTAAAAAAGCGTTTGTTTATTAATAAAAAAATATATGACAACACACCACCAAGTGGTGTAAAGAACATATTGGGGTTTAGTAAGCCAAAAGGGGCAAGAACCGGCGTGTAAAAGCGCCGCTGTTCCGGACAAGCGGCGTGCGTTCCACGGCCGCAGATAGCTCAAACCGGAAGACGGCTGTGCCGGACGTGACGTATTGTTTACCAAGCTTAGGCCCGCCTTACGCGTTTCGTCATAGGACGTCGTCTGAGGCTTCACGTCCGGAACAGCGGCGCTTTTACACGCCGGTTCTTGCCCTTTTTGGCTTACTAAACCCCAATATGTTCTTTACACCACTTGGTGGTGTGTTGTCATATATTTTTTATTAATAAACAAGCGCTTTTTTACGAAACGGATTTACACTATTAGTCTATCCTTCCCCATTTTTTAATATCACTGAGAACACCCTGATGACATAAACCTGGGATCCAGATGACCACAACCCCCCTGGAGAAAGAGGACAGGTCTGGATGAGCAAGGACTGCCTGGACCACTATTTATATGCAGGGGTTGGGCACTCCGGTGAGTGCAATCACATAGGGGGCATTGTCAGAGGGAGCACTGGACCACTACAGTTTTATTCATCTTATACCAAGAACAGTTATTTATCAATTTGGGTCTGATATCAGACTGAACTCCTTACAGACTGCATATATATTTATATCCACCTATACTTATTTATGACTGTATAAGGACGCACACACCATATACAGGGTATACCCCTTGAAGCGACTCCATTTCTCTCACCTAGGCTCAGCGGGTGACATCACTGTTTGCTTTATATTTTTGACATCTTTTTACTTATTACATATATTTTTTATTCATTTTTTATTCATTTTTATATTTCTGATACAGCTTTACAATATCCACTATGCTTATATGTATTATTCACGTTTATGATCTACATTTGCTGTATTGAATTACTCAGCTTATATGTCTACCTCATTTATCTATTGATGCACCTGCACTTTTGTTCACCTTTTACTTCACTCTCTAATATATATTTTTTACAAATCACTATCTTGTGCCATTTGATACATCATACTTAAGGTACCTTCAACATTGTGTGATTTAATTGTACTAGTAGACATCACTGGCCTACCTTCTTTCTACATATGCACCTCAATTTATGGTTTGACTTTTTAATATTGTAATATTTTAGATACACTCTACCCCTTTTTTAGTAGACCCCTTTATTCTCATTTTAGAACAGCGCCACTACCCCTTTATAGTGTTTTATATATTTTCCGGCCTCACCTAGGTGAAGTTTTCTGAGGGGGGCAGCAGTTCCACTTCCTAAGCGCGGATACTACCATTGTCTTTTAAACTATATTAATTTGCCTGTTATATCTTTTTTGATTTCAGCCTCAAATGAATCCCCAAACTATAACGTATATTTTATTTTGGAATAACTCCTTTGAAGCAGACCTGTCTTTTGCAAAATCCTGTTTTTCTGCACTGCAGACAACAAAACAGACTTTGTACATAGTTAGTTACATAGTTAGTCAGGTTGAAAAAAAGACACAAATCCATCTAGTTCAACCAAAAAAAATATATATATATATATTTATATATAAATGGGAAACCTCAATATACAGTCAATACTCAATATACAGTCCCACACCTACAGATGATCCACAGAAAGGCAAAAACTAAACTAAAAGGCATGGCCCAATTTGCTCCAGTGGGGAAAAAAACAAATTCCTTCCTGATCCCTGAAAAATGTACTGAGCTGGCCAGAACTGGTTCTCTAAGGGAGTCTTTTCCACATTTTCACAGCTCTTACTAAGAAGAAGCCTTTCTATATGTAGCAGTTAAAGCAGAGTTCCAGCCAAAAATATAACTAGTTCTTAAATAAAAGATCACTCCCACCCCCCCCCCTCTTTTTTGGATATATAGATATTTTTTTCTATTTGTTTTGTACCTTTTCTGGAATACAAAGGTGTACTTCTGTCCTAACCTGCCTCTGCGAGGTACGTCATTTCCCCATCTGCATCGCTCCACCCCACCTGTTGCGTTCTGGGACTTATGTGTGTGTCCCAGAAGACGACGGGGTTATTTGGAAAGCGCAGCACGACTCAAGTATGCGCACTAGGAAACCAGCTGTGAAGCCTGAAGGTTTCACTGCCGGTTTACCTTAGTTGCAATGGTGGCGCTTGCACCCAAGTTGATTGGCTTTGGGGGGTGACATTATGGGATCACTGGACAGGTAAGTGTCCTTATATTAAAAGTCAGCAGCTACAGTATTTGTAGCTGCTGACTTTTAATTTTTTTTTTTGGAGGCTAGAACTTTTCATTTACTTTGCTTTAACTGCTTCCCGACCGCCCACTGACTATATACGTCAGCAGAATGGCACGGGCAGGCAAAAGCACGTACCTGTACGTCCCCTTTAACCAATTCCCGACCGGAGGCCGTCATATGACGGCCTCCACTTTGCGGGGGTATATCTGAATGATGCCTGTAGCTACAGACATCATTCAGATATTGCCGTTTTCAGCCGGTGATTCCCTGCACCATAAGAACGATCATAGCGGCTGTTCCTCCGCTTAATTGTTCTTATGGGCGGCGGGAGGGGACCCCCCCCTCCCGCCGCCCTCCGGTGCTTCTACCGACTCACCGCTTCCATTGGTGAGTTGGACACAGGATCCGCCGGCCCCCGGATGATCACTATAGAGATTTCCGGCGGACCAGATGGTCGCCGGAGTCTCTATGATCGTTCGGAGGCCAGGCGCGATGTGATGACGTCACGCCCGGCCTCTGCATTCAAATAACGGCGCCGCCTCCGCTTTTTTTTTTTTTTTCATTTTAGGCTTCCCAGCCTAGAGGTGAGATGTGGGGTCTTATTGACCCCATATCTCACTGTTAATAGGTCCGATCATGTAATATTCCTATTACAAGGGATGTTTACATTCCTTGTAATAGGAATAAAAGTAATCAATTTTTTTTTTTTTTTTTTAAACTGTCAAATTTAAAAAAATAATAGTAAAATTAACAAAAATAAAAAATATATTTTTTTTAAAGCGCCCCTGTCCCCGTGAGCTCGTACGCAGAAGTGAACGCTTATGTAAGTCCCGCCCACATATGAAAACGGTGTTCAAACCACACATGTGAGGTATCGCCGCAAACGTTAGAGCAAGAGCAATAATTCTAGCCTATGGGGATTTTTAAATACCAATGTTTGGCGCCATTCCACGAGCGCGTGCAATTTTGAAGCGTGACATGTTGGGTATCTATTTACTCGGCGTATCTTCATCTTTCACATTATGCAAAAAAGATTGGGCTAACTTTACTGTTTTGTTTTTTTTTAAGCATGAAATTGTTTTTTTTTCTGAAAAAAACGTGTTCGAAAAATTGCTGCGCAAATACCGTGCAAGCTAAAAAGTTGCAACGAGCATCATTGTATTCTCTAGGATCTTTGCTAAAAAAACATATATAATGTTTGGGGGTTTTATGTAATTTTCGAGCCAAAAAATTATGAATTTTACATGTAGGAGAGAAATGTCAGAATTGGCCTGGATGCAAAGTGGTTAAATGCCTGCCCGTGGGTCGCAACCCGGTCGGGAGCTCCGTGACCCCGGCCCGGGGACCAGCGGACCCAATCGCCGCTGGTGTCCCGCGATCGGGTCACGGAGCTGAAGAACGGGGAGAGGTATGTGTAAACAAACCTCTCCCCGCGCTTCCTACTCTGCCTGTCATTGATTGGCTGTTCCCGGTCATCGGAAAGCCGATCAATGATGTCAGACGTCAGCCCCGCCCCCTAATGTAAAAAAACACACACACGTCAGAGCCCATAACCCCTCCCCTCCCCCTAGTGGTTAACTCTTTCACTACAACTGTCATTTATACAGGAATCAATGCATTTAAATAGCATTGATTGCTGTATAAATGACAATGGTCCCAAAAATGTGTCAAAAATGTCCGATGTGTCTGCCATAATGTCGCAGTCACAATAAAAATCGCTGATCGCCGCCATTACTAGTAAAAAACTATAACTTTTGTGCAAATCAATCAATAATCGCTAATTGCAAATTTTTTTACCAAAAATATGTAGAAGAATACGTATCGGCCTAAACTGAGAAAAAAAAATGTTTTTTTATATATTTTTTGGGGATATTTCTTAACGCAAAAAGCAAAAAATGTTGCATTTTTTTCAAAATTGTCGCTCTATTTTTGTTTATAGCGCAAAAAATAAAAACCGCAGGGGCGATCAAATACCACCAAAAGAAAGCTCTATTTGTGGGAAAAAAAGGGCACCAATTTTGTTTGGGAGCCAATGCCGCACGACCGCGCAATTGTCAGTTAAATCGACGCAGTGCCGAATTGCAAAAAGGGGCCTGGTCCTTTGGCTGCCAATTGGTCCGGGGCTGAAGTGGTTAAATTACTTTTCCTCCAGACATCAAGAGTGCCTGCTTGCCTTTTTTATTGACCATAAAGTGAATCGCCTCTAAATTCAGTTCAGATAATTTTTACTATAGCTGAGTTCCACCTCTTATCAGTGTGGTTGCATTTTCTCCAATTCCCAGATACCCTTTTTGTGAGTTGGTGGCCAAAACTAAACTGTATATTCCAGATGAGGTCTTATTAACCCCCCTGGCGGTAATCCCGAGTCTGGCTCGGGGTGGGAACTTCAGTACCAAAAGCGGTAACCCCGATCCCCTGGATCCTGCGATGTCTCCCCGCTGTGTGAGCGAGCCGTCTGCCCGCTCAATTCACACAGTCCCCGAGAGACGCACGGGAGCGGAGATCGGCGCCAAATTCAAAAAAGTTAAAAAACACAATACACATACAGTACTGTAATCTTACAGATTACAGTACTGTATACAAAAAATACACATCCCATTTGTCCCTAGTGGTCTGCCCAGTGCCCTGCATGTCATTTTATATAATAAATAGATTTTTTTTTGCCTGGAAACTGGAGATTGAGCAACCAAAAAGTGTCCCTTTATGTCAAAAGTGGTTTTAGACCAGCTAGACACTGATAATAAATTAGAATCACAATTTATCATCAAAAACTAAATTTAATGACAGCGACTATTCTGCAACTGAGCAAATTTCAGTGTTTTTGATTTGATTACATTATTGAATAATTTTTATATATATTTTTATTATATTATAATTTATGATTTTGTGTTTCAAACTTTATCATACCCGGGATGTCTACTAGACTCTGGTTCGGACAGATTTAAGTGAGTTATTCATAAGAATTGCATGCCTACAATATAAAAACGCCAAATTTCCATGCAAAATAATTGTACCACTTTCAGCACAAAATTCAAGACAGAATCAAACCGCCGAGGGGGGTTAATGGTTAGTCCATACCTCTTTAAATACAAGAAAGTAATTTGCCTGTTTTCGAAATTGCAGCTTGGCATTGCATTATTTATTATTATATAAAAATGTGCTACTGTATTGAGCCTAGCACATTTTTTTATATATTGGTATTTTTTACTATGGTTAATATCGTCTAGCGTGCTTGCAGCTAATATTTCACAGCTAGCGCGGTTCTTATTCTATATTTTGATTTGGTTTCATGATATTAAGTCTATAATCTACCAGAACACCTAGGTCCCTCTCTACTATTGACTCCCCCAGCAGTTCATCCCCTAGAATGTATAATGCATGCATGTTTTTAGGCCCCAAGTGCATAACTTTACAATTATCAACATTAAACTCTTCATTAGGGTCTGTTTGTAAGTTAAAGACATCCTGTAAGATCGATATTTCACTACACAATTGGTGTCTATATCTTTTAGAAATAGGATAAAAAGTAAGGATCCTAATACTGATCCTTGGGGTACACCACTGGACTATTCTGAGTATGAATTATTAATCACTACTCTCTGAAAACTGTCTTTTAGCAACTTTTCTATCAATTTACTAAAATTAAAACTGAATAAAAACTCAATAAAACAGAATTTTTGAAGTCTATAGACTTTACCATTAGCCTTTTGTGGGAAACTGTGTCAAATGCATTTTGGAAGGTATATTATGTTACAGATATCTTCAGTTTTGAATCCTTGCTGAATATGTTATATATATATATATATATATATATATATATATATATATATATATATATATATATATATATGTCACTAAAGATCTGTTGGTCAAAAATCAAGGTGATATAATGGAGGGAAGGACATATTTCCCTGTTAGTTGGACTCCAGCCTAAATTGACTAATACACAGACCTTCAGTAAAAGTGGCATGCATACAATCCTCTCTATTAGACAGCCATGATGGAAGTTCTGTTCCCTCACTCACACTGTACTGGAGCCTGGAGAAGATGGAGGGATGAGGTGGTTGGAGCAGACATTCACACACTAGGTACGTGCGGATGAGGAAATAGTTAAATCCTCCTCCGCTCCGCTTCACTCCTCCGCTCCACTCGTGGACATGACGTCACTGGTTGCTAGACACCAGGTGGCAGGAGATAGCAACCAATGCAGTGCAAGGCCAGGCTAGCGGCACGGCGCTGCAACAACAAGAGGGTCTCTCTTGGTGCCGCTGCTGACCGACTACTGATAGAAACTCGGGAGTCTGTAATATTTCTTGGGGGAAGCAATTGCCCCCCCCTCCGGATCCGCCCCTGCGTTGGCCTTGCGGCAATCTATTGGTAAGAGCAAGTCGTTAAGGAGTCTCTAAAAGTTCGAAACAATGGCTTCAAAATAACAGAGCTCAAATCTTTGAGTATACAGAGGTGTATGCCATCTGGTCCAAGTGCTTTAGTAAACTTCATTTTTTTTTTATGTTTCTGAACCATATTAATACATGATACAGAAACATCCAGTAGGAGCCCTGTCCTCAGTCCCGCCAGCATTAAAATTTCCAAACTATAAAATCATGAAACCAGATTTATAACATTTAGCACAAGCTCTTTTTCTAAATAACAAGTGGTAAATAAATACATTACAAATGTGAATATCTAGGTATTATGTCCTGTATTGAATTGTATTGTAATTGTATTGTCTGCCCTAACATTGTAAAGTGCTGCGCAAACTGTTGACGCTATATAAATCCTGTATAATAATAATAATAATAATAATAAAAATAATTATGTGTGTTTTTAGCAAACATTCCAGCTTAAGTTCTCCTTTAAATAATTATTTCATGTTAGCAGTCGACTTGGCCATTGTTATTGTTCACCTGTTGCGATAAAATCCAAAAATTTGAAATGGATACAAAAAGTTAACTAGCAAATTGGGAATTCTACTACAAGTGAATACTAAAAATTAAAAAAAACAAAGCTACAATGAATAACGTTGGGCTATTAGCAACATTTGTGCAGTTTCTTTATTGTGCTGTTGTTACAGTACAATTCATTTCATCAAATGTGACGATGTGTGATAGAAAGAAATGTGGAGCTGAAGTTCGGTCTCTCACTGATAGCAAAGCAAGGATCATATCTGGCTGCAGTGCCATTCCTATTTATTAGGTTCGGGAAGAAAAGGGAGAATAATTGAAAAAAGGTTTCAGATAGGAAAGTGAGGTAGAAGAGGTCACAGTGCCACCTAGTGGCGAGAACAGATATATTTCCTATCTCTGCTTTGTGATGAAAATAGTCTGGAACATTTTATGGTCATGTATGTCACATGATTACAAAATCAGCATCTTTTATATTCAGTTTTTCAAATGTTTACACAAAACTGGTTGTCAATCGCAGTTAGAAATCTATGACTACCAATAGATAGGAGTGAGGTCCACGTTCACTGCTACTGTGAGTTCACTGTGGAGCCAGCAGCACATTCAAAATGCAGGGTCCTGGAGAATCAAAAATTCTTTGTAACCATAATGCACTGCCTGGCCTTTGAACTTTAGCTCTAAGTCTGATCGGCAGCCAAAAGGGGACTTTTGAATAAGGCTGCACCCCTCAATTTAAAGGGTGAGGCTACAGCAGCCCTATTGACAATTTACTTTATCTGTGATAGAGAAAGAATTTTCAGCATTGCTGCTGAATTACTGTAAAGGCATAGATTAGTGTCTGCTAAAGTCAATATAACTCTAACTAAATGTCATGTATGTAGCAAAATGCTGTGCAGCTGGGAAGGGGGGGTCACCTCATCCTTTGTTACATTTCATTGCTGCTGATGTACGGCAGCATTTTTACAGCCTGTCCCTGTCCACATGTGCCACAGCGATAAAAGGCTGCATGCTATTTTTCAAGGGGTATATTATTTAATTATTACTGGCTGTAATTGTTTTTTCTTCACGTCTTTTTTTAAGTGGTGACAACAGTAACAGATGCACAACACAGTGGCGACTTGTGTTTTTTTTTTTTCAGGGGGACCTCAAACAACCAGCATCCCCCCCACAACAGCGGCATGGCACTGACAGCATCCAGGGCCCCCCCCCAGTCTCCTGCTGTGTGCACGCTGTGCGCAGTCTCCTCCTGCGTGCGGGGCTGTGGGCAGTCTTCTCTGAGTCCTGTGTCTCGTGTGCGTGCAGCAGCAGCGGCGGAGTTGTCACTCCAGCGCGTGTCTCTCCAGCGTGTGTGACTTGTCTTCCTAAGTGCCAGGCATCCAATAGGATTACCTGGCGCTTTGGCCAATCGGGAAACAGGTCTAACTGACCTGCCTCCTGATTGGACTAAAGGAGCATTAGTGTGAAAATAGCGAAAATTTATATGAATGAATGAATGACTTGTATAGCGCAACCTATGCGAACTGAATCGCCTCAGGGCGCTTTTTGCCACTGGTGTTCATCAGTGGTATAGTGCGGTCCTTGCCCGGTGGGGTCCTGACATGCTTACAAACACATACACATACAACATACACATAATTGGCCAATTTTATCAACAGGATCTAATTAACCTACCAGCATGTCTTTGGAGTGTGGGAGGAAACCGGAGTACCCGGAGGAAACCCACGCAAGCACAGGGAGAACATGCAAACTCCAGGCAGAAGGTGTCATGGTCGGGATTTGAACCAGCGACCCTATTACTGATAGGTGAAAGTGCTAACCACTACACCACTGTGTTGCTATGGTTATGTAGCGGGCACACTTTCACAAGTGTGCGCTATATGTGGAAATTTTGTTTTTCCCTCAGAACAGTAATGGGGTTCTGAGGGTTAATTGTGCAGGTTAACTTTGGCATCAGTTTGGCTGGGCTGTACTAGGGTTCTGCCTGGTCATGGGTGCAGTGAGGTACACATGACAAGCCTAGAACCAGGCCTGGTTGGACATCTTAGGTATCAGTCTTCCCCGGAGCCAATCAGTGGGTGCGCCTGGCCCTGCTGTGTAGTCTGGGGAAGGGTACTTAAGGTGCTGAAGTCACGTGTTCAGGGTTCGGCCGCAGTCCTGTTGCTGGTTCTGGACCGGGGTAGCCCCGTGAGGGGGCCCGGGCCTAGGAGCGTCTGCCATCTTGCAAACATGGTCAATTTGACTAGCCCACAGACCCGCATGGTCTGGGGCAAAGATCGGTCTGTTCCTGAGTCTCGGAGCCGGTTAGCCTGAGGCCCAGTAACTGAAGGAGGATTTAAGGCGTCCCGGTGTGCTCTCAGTATTGGGGGGGGCACCACAGCTCGTACAAGTGACCGGGGGAGGACTCTTCGGAGGAGGGCCAACAAACTGGCATCTCAAGAGGAGCCTGGTTGCTGAGTTGTATGGACACTAACGAATCCACACTTCCACAGTCCTCCCAAGGAGACAGAGAAAGTTCCAGGTACTGTGAGAAAGGTTCCTATTCGCCTTCAGTTGCAAGTTCATTCAGTGTCAGAGACTTTTAACAAGTTTCCAGATCACATTGTTGGCTGCCATACCTCTGGCTAGAGGTCTGTCCAGCATTGAAGTACCCAGCTGTGAGTGGCTACTCTCTGGGTTTGTTTCAAGACATTCTGTGGATGTCAGCAGTTCAAGGTGCCTGAGTTTCTTCACCCTTGCCCTCTATTCCTATCTGAGACTTTGTTTTGTTGGATGTTACTACCTCAAGAATAAAAACCTTAAAAAGGACTTTTATTGTGTCAGCATCCAAAGTTGTTGGGTACTAACCCTGGGAACCCCTGGACATTCATCGACAAGCCAAGCGGAGGTAAGCGGTAAGCCCAAACGTCAAGGCCGCCCCTCTATGGGTTATGGCCGCTACAGTTACATAACTTGGTGGCCTCGGGGAGCACTCTCTGCACCCCGGGCCCACCCTTTTTTGAAGCCTTTTAGAGCCTCTGGCTCTAATCAGGTGCTTCAAAAAGAAAAAAACAACCCCGCCATAGGAATCCATGCATCCGACATCCTGGGAAAGGGGCTGGGTGCAGGGATAGGGGGGCGGTGTCCATGTGCCCTTAATGCATGGGCCGCCACTGGCACAACAGCTTATAGTTTCTGTTTTGTCTCAACCATCACTTTGTGCACATCCACCGGCAGTGTCAATTTAGTGACATCTAGTTCAAGCAATAGAGAAAAAAAAAGCCCCAAAAAAATAGAAAACCTCAATCTTATACTCACAGTTCATCCAGGGGAAGGCAAAAAAAACCTGTAAAGCATGATCCAATTTGCTCCGGGGGGGGGGGGGGGGTGGTCCCTTCCTGATCTCCCAGGAGGCAATCAGAATGGATCAAATACCTCTGGTGTTATTATCTATAAATGTTAGTGTCCAGTTATATTTTGCACATTTGGAAATGCCTCCATCTTTTTTTAAATAAAGCAACCATCTTTATTTTAAATAATCTACTGGCCAGAACTAGCTCTATTCAACATTTTCCCAGCTCTTACTGTAAATAAGCCTTTCCATACTTGGAGGTTAAATTTCACTTCGCTCAGACGTAAAGAGTGCCCCTTTGTCCTCTCTAATGACCTTAAAGTGAATAAGGCCTCTTGTACACGGGAGTCATATTTTTTGCTGATCTGGATATAGATACATTGCATTGTATGAAACCATGCACACCGCTGCGTAAAGATGAGTAATAGAGCAATGAATACAGAGCCATTAAAAAAAGAAAATATTACATTTGAGTGCAGTAATATATGCACATAAATGCACAAGAATGTTTACACGTGTGTATATGCGTATATTGCAATGCAATACTGAAGAGTTTTACACTTATACATGCTTATGCATCTTAACACTACTTTATACACATTTACACAAGGTCTTTATGAAACATTTTACACAGGATCTTGTGTCAACATCAAGAGTATATCATGAGTATAAACATCAGTACATTTTTACATTCGTGTGCAACTGGCCTAAGTCTACACCATGTTCACTAAAAGGACTACTTATGCATGTTTACATGGTGATCATATCCCCCCTTATTCTCCTCTTCTCAAGAGAGAATAAATTTAGTTCCTCTAATCCTTCCTCATAGCTGAGCTCCTCCATGCCTCTTATCAGTTTGATTGCCCTTCTCTGCACTTTCTCCAGTTCCCCCATATCCTTTTTGAGAACTGGTGCCCAAAACTGAACTGCATATTTTAGATGAAGTCTTACTAATAATTTGAACAGGGACAAAATGATGTCCCTCTCTCTGGAGTCCATACCTCTCTTACTACAAGAAATTATTTTGCTAGCAAACAGCAGCTTGGCATTGCATGCTATTATTAAATCTATGATCTGCTAGAACACACAGACCCATCACGACTATCGATTCCCTCAGCTATTCTCCTCCTAGTATGTATGATGCATGCATGTTTTTAGCTCCCAAGTGCATAACTTTATATTTATCTACATTAAACCTCATAGTTGCCCAACTAAATTAAGGTGGGCACGTAATTTAACCACTTCAGGCACGGAAGATTTGGCTGCTCAATGACCAGGCCATTTTTTGCGACATGGCACTGCGCCGCTTTAACTGACAATTGCGCATGCGGCGCTGTACCCAATAAAAAGTGATGTCCTTTTTTTCAATAGTCATTTAAAAAATAGAAATAAAAAGCAAATAGCAAAAAAAACTCTTTTGATCTGTTGATGATGTTGATGTAACTTTGTATTTATCTTTGAATCAGTGGTTACAAACGCTGTTCAGAAACGTTTTTGACAGCAGCAAAGAGCCAGCCGCTGTATTTATACAGCAACAGTGATGGCCTAATCCACTGGGTTCAATTTACAAAGCGTTTAGCAAATCTTGCTTAAAACTCTGCAAAACTGAAATTAGATGTGAATCTCATTGAATCCCATTTTCTATATGGGGAAAATCTTTTTCCGGTCATTTTTAGAGCTAATAGGTAAACCACCTGCTTAATTAAAGATGTGGTGGTGTTATGGAACATTATAATTTTTATGGACATTCTTGGTAACAGTATACACTAGCATCACATACTGTGGAATAGATTTTTTTTCCTTTTACAAGTATCTTGGCTCACATACAGCAGCACCCCAATCTTCCAATTTTTCTTTCAAATGATGATGTGACATGCTACAAAAGGCAACTCAAAATTAATGCTCCACTTTTTAGCACCTCAAACGTAAAAGGACTCTTAGGCCCCTTTCACACGGACGGTCCGTTCAGTTCCGCCTGTCAGTTTTTTTGGCGGACCTGAACGGACCCTGCATAGACCTCTATGGAGGGACAAATGTCCGCTGACATCCGACCCGCTCCGATCCGAAAAAGTGAAAAAGCTATTTTTCCATCCGTCTGCGGATCGGGTGACGACGGACAATACGGTCCGTCGTCATCCGATCCCCCATAGGGGAGAGCGGTGCTCTGACAGGTCCGTCCCTGCACAGAGTGCAGAGACAGACCTGTCATCTTCCTGCACAGCGGGGGATCGACGGACACGTCCGTGTGAAAGAGCCCTTAGGCCCCTTTCACACATGCCTTCAGTTTGTTTCATCAGTTCAGTCAGGTTTTTTCAAAGAAAAAACGGATCAGTTAAAGTGGTTGTATACCCTAAAAATTAACTTGCACCTACAGGTAAGCCTAGATTAAGGCTTACCTGTAGGTACAAGAAATATCTCCTAAACCTGCACGGTTTAGGAGATATTTTAAAAGAACGTTTTACAACGTTGTCTACGGCGCATGCGCGCCATAGACAACGGTGCATTTACAGGGTTAATCCCCATCTTCAACTGCGGTGAGCCGCAGTTGAAGTGTCCCGCGCGCATGCGCGGAGCGACGTCCTCGCCGCTCTGGCCAATCACAGCGCCGCAGCGGCGCTGTGATTGGCCGGAGCGGCGATACCCGGAAGGGTATCTGTGTAGCTATGGATGCGGCCGGAGGGGGAGAAGAACACGGCGTCGGGGGCCCCGATCTAAGGTAAGTGATGCATAATGAGCTAGTATGCTAGTCATACTAGCTCATTATGACTTTGTCTTGCAGGTAGATAACCCCAAAAATTTTTTTTCAAATGGGTATACAACCACTTTAACATCAGTTTTTCATCAGTTTTTACAGTGCCTTGCAAAAGTATTCACCCCCTTGGCTTTTTACCTATTGTGTTACATTGCAGCCTTTAGTTCAATTTTTTTTTAATCTGAATTATATGTGATGAATCAGAACACAATAGTCTAAGTTGGTGAAGTAAAGTTTGAAAAATATATACATAAACCAATTTTTCAGAAATAAAAAAATTATAATTGGCGTGTGTGTATGTATTTTTTGTTATGAAGCCCATAAAAATCTCTGGTGCAACCAATTACCTTCAGAAGTCACATTATTAGTGAAATGTTGTCCACATGTGTGCAATCTAAGTGTCACATGATCCGTCATTACATATACACACCTTTTTGAAAGGCTGCAGAGGCTGCAACACCTAAGCAAGAGGCACCACTAACAAAACACTGCCATGAAGACCAAGGAACTCTCCAAACAATATCCAAATCTTTGATGATCGCTAGGAGCCCCCTCAAATCTATCATAAACAAATGGAAAGAACATGGCACAACAGCAAACCTGCCAAGAGATGGCCGCACACCAAAACTCATGGACCAGGCAAGGAGGGCATTAATCAGAGAGCAGAACAGAGACCTAAGGTAACCCTGGAGGAGCTGCAGAGTTCCACAGCAGAAACTGGAGTATCTGTACATAGGACAACAATAAGTCATACACTCCATAGAGTTGGGCTTTATGGCAGAGTGGCCAAAGAAAGCCATTACTTTCAGCAAAAAAACAAAATGGCACGTTTTTAGTTTGTGAAAAGGCATGTGGGAGACTCCCAAAATGTATGGAGGAAGGTGCTCTGGTCTGATAAGACTAAAATTTAACTTTTTGGCCATCAAAGAAAACGCTATGTCTGGCGCAAACCCAACACACCACATCACCCAAAGAACACCATCATCATGCTGTGGGGATGTTTTTTAGCAGTCAGGACTGGGAAACTGGTCAGAGTTGAGGGAAAGATGGATGGCGCTATATACAGGGATATTCTTGAGCAAAACCTGTACCACTCTGTGTGTGATTTGAGGCTAGAACGGAGGTTCACCTTCCAGCAGGACAATGACCACAAACACACTGCTAAAGCAACACTTGAGTGGTTTCAGGGGAAACATGTAAATGTGTTGGAATGCCTAGTGAAAGCCCAGACCTCAATACAATAAAAAATCTGTGGTCAGACTTAAAAATTGCAGAAGCGCAAACCATCCAACTTGAAGGAGCTGTAACAGTTTTGCAAGGAGGAATGGGCAAAAATCCCAGTGGTAAGATGTGGCAAGCTCATAGAGACTTATCCAAAGCGACTTGGAGCTGTGATAGCTGCAAAAGGTGGCTCTACAAAGTATTGACTTTAGGGGGGTGAATAGTTGACTTTTTCTGTTATTTTATGCTATTTGTTGTTTGCTTCACAAAAAAAAAAAAACATCTTCAAAGTTGTGGGCATGTTCTGTAAATTAAATGATGCAAATCCTCAAACAATCCATGTTAATTCCAGGTTGTGAGGCAACAAAACACGAAAAATGCCAAGGGGGTGAATACTTTTGCAAGGCACTGTACATCAGTTCTTTACATCCACTTAACCTGCATGATTCTGGATAAAATGAGAATCACAATTTTTTTGCTTAGAATAAAGATCACGATTCTCGCAGCGTAACATCATCTTTCACATTATACAAAAAATTTGGGCTAACTGTACTGTTTCGTTTTTTTTTTTTTCAATTCATCAAAGAGTATTTTTTCCCAAAAAATGGTGTTTGAAAGACCACTGCACAAATACAATAAAATATTTCAACAACCACCATTTTATTCTCTAGGGTCTCAGCTAATGATATATATATATATATATATATATATATATATATATATATATATATATATATATATATATATATATATATATATATATATATATATATATATATATATATATATATATATATATATATATATATATATATATATATATATATATATCTACATCTATATCTATCTATATATATATACATATATATATATATATATATATATATATATATATATATATATATATATATATATATATATATATATATATATATAAGTTTGGGGGTTCTCATTTTCTAGAAAAAAATACTGATTGTAACTTGTGAGCAACAAGTGTCAGAAAAAGGTTTAGTCTTTACATGGTTAAACTGACCTCATCTACAGGCCGAATTTCATTCAGTTGATCTAAGAACCTAGAGATGCATTGGGGGTTATTTTCTAAAGGCAAATCTTGAAAGTGCACTGAAAGTTACCTTGGAAGTAAAGTCTCAGTAGATCCGAGGGGGACATGCAACGAAAATAAAAAACAGCATTTTTACTTGCACATGAGTGGATGATAAAATCAGCAGAGCTTCCACTCATTTCAGATCTACCCCTTAGATTTAAAGCGACTGCACTTCCTTGCAGTGCACTTGTAGTGCAAAGCAGATTTACCTTTTCGTAAATAACCCCCATTGAATTGCTTCATTACCTCTCAGCGCTGAGGAATGTATATTTTTTTTTTTTTGACAGCCCTTGCTCTGCGC
Source organism: Lithobates sylvaticus (assembly GCA_028564925.1). Classification (NCBI taxonomy): domain Eukaryota; kingdom Metazoa; phylum Chordata; class Amphibia; order Anura; family Ranidae; genus Lithobates; species Lithobates sylvaticus. The sequence continues at coordinate 198,592,661 of CM053027.1, read as the reverse complement.
TGTTTATAGAAAAAAAAGCAGACAATTAGCCGACTGTTATTAAAAGCTGACAGTGACAGTCAGCGTCAGCAAGTGAGGGAGCCTGTCTATACATACTGCCCCCTCATACTGCTCTTCTCCTCTCCTGCCCCTCTCCTTGCACACACTGCCCCCCCCCCCCCCCAAATGACAGCTCCAAAACCTATAAAAGAAATAAAGCCGGCACTTACATTTCAAAGCCGAAAATGAGTTAGTGCCAGCAAGTGAAGGAGGCTGTCTGTATAGACTGCCCCCTCACTATGTATACAGTTATACTGCTCTCTTGCCTTTATCTGCCACAACCCCCCCCCCCAACAGTGATGCAAAAAATGTATGAAAAACTGATCATTTGTCAGTTCACATCCGTTTTTCGTCCGATTCATTTTTTTTAGAGAAAAATAGGGCTTTCATCTGTTCAATAAAACGGATGTTGACGGAAACGGATGAAAACAGATGAAAATAGTTGTCAACCGTTTTTTCACTGGAATGCATTGATCTCTGTTTTTCATCCGTCAAAGGGCCGACCCCTTTCACACTGAAGCAGTTTTCAAGTATTTTAGCACTAGAAATAGCACCTGTAAAGTGCCTGAAAACTGCCTCCCATTCATTGCAATGGGTGCTTTCACACCGGGGTAGAGCGCTTGCTTGTTAGAAAAAGTCCTGCAAGCAGCATCTTTGGGGCAGTTTGGGCACTCCCAAAATGCCCCAGCCCATTGCTTGAATAGGCAGCACTTTCTAAGCTCCTGAAAAGCGATTTGGAAAGCGCTGCAACACTGGAGTTTTTAACCCCTTATTTGGGGTTAAAGGCACCCCGCTAGCGTCCGAAAAGCGGCGCAAAAGTGCCGCTAAAATGAGCGTGAAAGAAGCCTAACTCTAACAAATACTTTTTTTTAACTGAATCTTTGCCGGAGAAAAAAAAATAAAAACTTATTCTAAAATAAGGACCCTATCAACATACTGTAAAATAAAAGATATGCCCCCAAAATAAAAGGAAACCCCCGAACCTTCTAAAATAAAAGTCAGGCAGCTAATTTTTAAGGTCTAATAGGCAAACCACCATATAAAAAGGCATAGAAAGTTGAGCACTGCCATAGGGGACATGGGGTACCAATGCAAAAAAAAATTCAAAAAATCCTGTGCAGTGGCGAAAGTGTCTTTTCATGTGGTTTAGAGGACAACATTGAACATGTAAAAAATCCTTTAAATAACATGCTTAGATGTCTTAAAGATGTGGTGGTGTTATGGAATATTATAATTTTCATGGACATTCTCAGTAACAGTATACACTAGTAGCACTGTGGAATATTTTTTTTTCTTTTACAAGTATCTTGGCTCACATACATTGCTTAAAGAGCTAGCGTTTAGAATTTAAGCACAGTTTCTCAACTGACCTTATGCAGTTCATCAGCTTTCTCTATGCTTTCCTTACCCCAGCTTCCCATTCACTATACTATGATGCCCTGACCACCTCCCGCCACTTTTAGAGCAAGAAGGCTGGCTTAACCAAAAGCCTATTATAGGTCCTTTATAGTTGAAAGGCAATGCAGTGCATTATGGTTGGAAAAAGCAACCGAGCAAGGGGAGTGGTGTGGTATACATATGAACAAACAACAAAAGGATTCCTCCTAATCCAGCGCTGGGGGGTGATGGCTACAAACCACTTGAGGCATACTTCAAAGAAGCCATAAAAATGTCTATGCCTTTCTATCTTTCTCTTCAATTTCCCTCTTATCCTTTACCCTTTCTGTGGTTACTTATCTTTGGTTACTAGATGGCAGGATGTGGTTTTCTCTCTCTGATGCAACAAAAGACAGAGTCTGAGTTCCTAAAGCATACTCTAGATCTCTATACCCAAGGCGTATACACAAAGTTGATAGACCATTAGATTATACCCTATATTTCTTAATTTTCTCAATAGCTTCATTTACAGCCCACTTGCTTTACAATATGACCTGAATTTTATGCTGTTATTATAATTGTACCTACCTTGGTCAAACTTCTTCTATGCATTTTAAAAGCAACTCATAATTTGATGGTATTGTTCTCCTTCTTATTATGACACATTGTGTTCCCAATTGGGGTGTCTGGGGGCAATTGCAATTCATCGAAATGTGGTCCTAAACCATTAACATCTTTAACCTATATATGTCATTCATTTCAATAATGGTCTGATTTCTGTCGGTCAGTGTAACAAAAGAAATCAATGTTATCTTAAATTTATGTTCCTTTCTACTCGTTTGTGAAAACTATAATAAAAACATTGAAATATAAAAATGTCTATGCCCCGGTTTGTGTTAAAATATTTATTGTAAAATCAAAGTATTCCAAGAATGGAAAGGGTTAAAACATGGCTGACAGACAATCAATGTTAAACACCATGCTTGATATTGAACTTCAGTCTCACCCAAACCTCGGCAGGCTGACTTGGGCATATCAAGGCCGGTGCTGGGAGCAAACAAAAGGTGTATAGGTGCCAGATGTCGCATGGGGGTCCACCCAATGGAAGAGATGACAGACGCCTGGTGGAACCCAGAAGGGTCAGTGATGGAGAGGACCCAATAGACTAGACATTGGATTCCAAACTGCCAAAGGATGCAGCTGGTGTAGTCGGTGGCACACTGGATGTGACGTTACCAACACAGAGCGATGTTGAACTGACTCACGTTTTTTAAGAAAGGAAATGTCCCAATCTGTCGTCTGTCATTTTTACCATTTTGACACTTTTTTTGGTGAATGTGTAGGTGTACAATGTACCCGATACCATTCACATGGGGGGGCAGGGATCTGAGGGTCCCCTTGTTAAAGGGGGCTTCCAGATTCCGATAAGCCCCCCGCCCGCAGACCCCCACAACCACCGGGCAAGGGTTGTGGGGAAGAGGCCCTTGTCCCCATCAACATGTGGACAAGGTGTTTTGGGGGATCCCAAAACCCCCTCCCCGTGTTGAGGGCATGTTGCCATGTATGGTTCAGGAGGGGAGTGCTCTCTCGTCCCCCCCTTTTCCTGTGGCCTGCCAGGTTGCGTGCTCAGATAAGGGTCTGGTATGGATTTTGGAGGGACCCCCACACCATTTTTCTTTAATTTTGGCGCAGGGTTCCCCTTAAAATCCATACCAGACCTGGATGGCCTGGTATGGATTTTGGGGGGACCCCCACGCAATTTTTTTTAAATCTTGGTGCAGGGTTCCCCTTAATATCTATACCAGACCCAAAGGGCCTGGTAATGAACTGGGGGAGAACCCATGCCACTTATTTGGATCAGTGTTGCAACAGCGAATATTCATTCACATTTGCAACACACCTGGATGGGCTCCGGATGCATCCTCTGCAACCTGAGCCCACCCTATTTTTAAGCCTATTAGAGCCTCTGGCTCTAATCAGGTGCTTAAAAAAAAAACCTGGCCACTGTAATTCATGTGCCCGTTGCCCTGAAAGGGACCGGACGCATGAATAGGGGGCAGCCAGAGTGGCCATATGCTATGCATGAATCTATCCATTGCATATAGGGGGTAGCCTGGAAAGAGGGGGTGGCGCCCGGGCACCCCTAATGGATGGGCCGTCCCTAAGCTGCGTAAACTGTTGGTGCTATATAAATCTTGTATAATAATAATAATAATATTTGGTTAAAACAATTTGCACCTTACAGTGTTACTAAAGCCAGGACCCTGCATTCACTATATCTGGTACAGTACAGAGAACATGGAAATGCAAAACTGTAATTATAGTAAATATAAATTTCTAAATACCTTTTCTCATCAGCAGAATATAGCAGTCTTATGACTTCTATCAGTGTCCGGCCGAGCACTGGTTAAAGCTTGTAGGAGGATATTTAATTCTCCTCTGACTGTCGTATGAGGCTGCAGGACCCCTGACCCTCTGTCTGAAGAGTGCTAATTGGCCTTGTGCTGATCACATGCACCCTCCAAAAAAAAAAAAAAAAAACTCTCTAGCCATGCACACCAAACTGAGCTTGTGCAGAGTGCCTCCAAGGCTCTGTACCAACAGCAGATTGATTGGGGACAGTAAAAGAAGGGGAGGATCAGAGAAGACAAGATCAAGCAACCTTTTGACACAATGCGGAGGATGAATCCCTTAGGTTACACAGTGAGTATAACAAGCATGCTTTATTGAATACAGACTTGATTTTTTTTTTGTTATGGGTTTAGTAACACTTTAAGATTGATTTACTGGAGGCTGTTTACCTAACAATTATTTACTCTGGGAAATGTATTTTAAATTTACAAAGTGAAAGTTAAAGCGGTTCTGCACCCATTTCATTTAGTAAATCTCTTTGCCTTCCAAATCAGGCAAAGAGTACTAAATGAAATGTTTTTTTTTTTTTTTTTTTTTTTTTTTACTTACCTTGTAATTGAAGACTTCCGGTCTTCTCTCTCTGCGGCGGCGGGCGGGGTCTCTGCGTCGATCGTCGTCACGCCGCACTGTCTCCTGGGATCTGGTGTCATTGATCCCAGGAGTCAGTGCGGGCATCTTCCGAAATCTCGCGAGATTTCGGCCACATCTTCCGAAATCTCCCGAGATTTCGGCCACATCTGCCGAAATCTCGTGAGATGTCGGCAGATGTGCCGTTACTGCGCACGCGCGAGTAACGGCGGTGCATGCTGGGCCATCAACAGTGCCTGTGGGGTTTCACATGCCCACAGGCAAGATGGACCCCAGCAGACAAGAAGAAGACAAGAAGAAGATTAAGATGAAAACCGGCGGTGATCGAGATGGAACATGGAACAGGTAAGTCCCCCAATTGGGCTATATGCCCTAGGCATATAGCCCAAAAAAAAAAAAAGAGTGCAGAACCGCTTTAATAAGGTTGTAAAGTGAATGTTAATGAATAAGGTGAAGCTGTGTTCACAGTTAATGTCAAGTCATGCGCAAGGAATTAAAAAAAAAAAAAAAAAAACATTCTTTATTGAGTTTTAGAAGGAAACATGCAAAGGGAAAATATAGCGAGAAAGAGACAAATACATGATATTACATACCATGATATCTGAATAAAAGTTAAATCACAGTAGTCCTAAGCATAGTTATGCACACTCAAAATAGAAGAAGAAAACGAGTTTACTAATGGCAAATAAACTGTGCACTTTGCAACGTACCGTTGTCCTCTGCAAGTGCAGTTGCTCCAGAGCTTAGTAAACGAGGTTACAAGGCTTCACTTTGCAAAGAGTACCCAATCACGTGCCAGGAAAATTAAAAAAAACAGCATGTTTGCCTGGCCATGATTGGATGATAGCAAATAAGCAGAAGCTCTTGCAAAGTGCCCAGCCTTTTTGCCTTTAGTAAATCAACCCCGGGGAACAATTCCTTCCAACTCCAAAAAGTGTGGGAAGCTGAGCCTCACATGCCCTTAAATTTCAAAACAGTGGTGAGGAAATAAGGCCCCGCCTTGAGTACACACTAATAAAGGGAAAATGATAAAAAATTGATTTTTTAAAACACATAATTCAAAATGAATACAGCTTACCCTTATTCATTAACAATGTAACTTTAAATCACGTAAACTGCAATGCATGACTACATTTTTATCCTCAATAACATGCTAAACATAATATAGATACAGTATATACTGTGTGTGTAAATATATCATACATTGAAATT
>CM053027.1:196505954-196718454 GCA_028564925.1 Lithobates sylvaticus | reverse complement strand
TATAGAGCTATTGCTGGTGGGGGGAGGCAGGCACTAAAATGTGATGCTTCATGTTAGGTAAAGGCAGCACTGCACAAGATTTTAGCAGTTAATGGGACCATTATTAGCCACTTGGCTACTGGGCACTTATACCCCCTTTCTGCCCAGGCCAGTTTTCATCTTTCAGTGCTGTTGCACTTTGAATGACGATTGCGCGGTCATGCAACACTGTACCCAAACAAAATTTTTATCATTTTTTTCACATGGAGCTTTCTTTTGGTGGTAATCACCACTGGGTTTCTTATTTTTTGCTTAACAAAAAAAAAGACCGAATATTTTGAAAAAAAAAATATATATATTTTCTTGTTTGTTATAAAATTTAGCAAACGGGTAATTTTTCTCCTTCTGATGTGCGCTGATGAGGCTACACTGATATGTAAACACTAGTGACACTGATGAGGCACCGATTGGCAACACTGAAAGGTGGCACTGATTAGCAGCACTTGTGGGCACTAATAGGTGGCACAGATCGGGACTGATGTCCCTGTAACAGAAGCAGATTACTGGCTTTATTCTTTTTCGATTGTGTTTACTTCCTGATCAGCTGTCATTGGCCGACAGCTGATCAAGTGGTAAAGGGCCAGCTGTGATTGGCCCTTTACCCTGTTCTGTGATCACAGTGCGCGCCGGCCATGCGTGATCATGGGAGGACGTCTCTAATCAATGGCAACATCTCTTTCTCTTATAACAGGTTCACTTTAATTCAGGCTTTATATATCAACTGTGGTTACTGGGACAACAAACAAGATGTGCCTTCCATTTGCCTGGCTAGATTCAACATCATTTTGCTGGCCTTCCAAAGTGTTTCTTGGCAAACCAACACTATAGGACAGGAGGAAGCAGTTATGTAGAACCATATTATGTAGTGAAGCTCATTTCCTGAAGAGAATCTGCTAGCAAGGAAAAATACTGTGCATGAAAAGATTTAAATAGTTACATTGGCTGTCAGTCAAATTAAAAAAGCAGCACATTGTATACTTAGCACTCTAAGCAAAAACCGGTCAAGAGGAAAGCAAAAACCTACACCAAGCATGGTCCAATCCGCCTTAAAAGGGATAATAAATAATATTTTTGGTAAATCCAAATTTTGATATGCTGTTGCATTATTTTTTTTTGGAATGTTTTTTTTTTTTGCATGTTGTTTTGTATGGGTTGTTGTATGTAAAATGATAAAAAACTTTAATAAAAAGTTATTTGAATAAAATAAATAATAATAAAAAAGATCTGCTGTGAGCCACTAGAGGGAGTCTCTCTCTCTTAGCAACTACTGAGTGACAATATAATCCTCAAAGGTTTAGAAGCAGTAAAGAAAACATAATGTGACTGTAAAGCAGACTATATAATGAGCTGTGTGTGAATAGGGCAAAGTGCGAGGGTAATGCTTATTAATTTGGCCATATCTAAATTGGCCCTAGTATGTGCATTTATCAATGTGAGCTTGAGGGCAGGGACTAATGTGAATTATATATTTATTAAGCTCTGCGTGAATTGGCGGCGCTATACAAGTACCTGTTATAAATACCTACGACTTCCACTAATTTATATTCTGATCAGTGCCTTCAGAATGAGTTAACTGCCTAGGCCAGTGATGGCGAACCTTGGCCCCCCCAGATGTTTTGGAACTACACTTCTCATAATGCTCAACTACACTGCAGAGTGCATGAGCATCATGGGAAATGTAGTTCCGAAACAACTGGGGTGACCAGGTTCGCCATCACTGTCCTAGGCTTTTAGTCACAAAACCAGCAGGGAACCTTGAGCTACAGTTTCAACCCTTTTGCTACTATTCACTTATTAACCCTTTCGAGACTGTTAGATTTAAAATTAAAATTGCTGTGACTAGACAAATGTGTAAATTATGAAGACAACTCTGGTAGAGTTAAGTCGATTATTGGTCTCCCACTGTTGTGATTTGTAGTACTGTATTACAATTTTAGTAATTGCTTTACCAGGCATAGTTCAAAGGCAAACATACCTTGCAAATTTGTGCTGACTCAGAACTAAGACATTGCCCCGAATCTCTGCAACAATCTTACTCTTGTCTTCAGGTCTACCATGTTCTAAAACATGCTGTATGACATAGTTCCCATACTGATCCTGCAAGTGAAATGGGACACAGTTTTATATTAACAGCACAAAAAAAAAAAAAAAAAAAAAAAAAGAGAAGGTTCTACTATCAAACTCCTCAAAATACTCTTAAACCCACAGCCAAATACAATAAGAATAGCTTATTGTTATAGGTCTCAACTTTACTTACAAGCAGTTTGCAAAAATTCAACTGGAAATCCACACACGTGTACCAATACAATAGTGATAACAAAAAAAAAAATGCTAAATTATAAAATTTTGCCAAATAATGAGGCTTATCGAGGTAGAATAGCTAAGCGTTAAATTAATAGGCAAATGCACTGTGCTTTCAGGTGCATTTACCCTCATTTGAGATCATTAAATTTAAAAAGCGCATTTGAGCAACAGTTGACCTTTTAGCCAAGCTTCATTAACCTGTTTCAAGCGGCTTTTGCATCCTTTAACTTAGAGAGAAGCAGGTCTTACATGGACAAAAGCCTGTCGAACAGGCCAATTTCAGGCTGCCTCTTTTTCTAACCAACCACAGAACATATAGGTTTAAATATGCGAAGCACCCGCTGCTTTCAAATTGTGACAGCGTGTGTGGGGAGGGGATTCTCGCCCACTGTTGTGGGTGGGGTGGGGGGGGTTGAAGGGGCGAGAGGGGATGCATGCTGAACATGTTACACCCGAAATACAGGTATGCAACGATCAACGATTAAATGTCTTACCTTTTTATATATCTTTCTAAAGCAGCCACATCCTGAGTAGAAAAGCATGTTCTCTGCCATCAGCTGCAAAGTGGGACCCTTGCTCTGTTTGAAGGCAGTGGCCTTATTTTACAGCAGTCCAATGCACTCCTTATTGAGTCAGGCCTATAGCTCTGCAACCTGGGATGCTCGTGCTCCTTGCTGAATGGAGGTCTAGCTCTCACTCAACAGACGGCGTGACAGACAGATCGTTGCTTCCACAGAGACCAAGGGTGTTCATTTTGCAGCTGCAGGTAGGAGACATGCTTTACTACTCAGGCTGTGGATGACTTTTAAAGAAAACAAAACTATAACTTTGTATAGCTTTTGTTTTGATGTATCTGGAATGTACTAAGATTTTAAATGAAAGGTCAGTTGGACATAAAAGATGAATACAACTCGCGTGGGAAAAAAGAAAAAAACAGCTTTAAGAATTAGAATCAACCCCAATGCCATAAAAGAGGAGATGCTGTGTAAAATCTACATAAGAGAGAATGCAACGACTTGCAAATCTCAAACCCCTATTTTATTAACAATAGAAAACATATGAAATGTTTAAAGCGGAGGTCCACCGTAAAAAACATTTATACATTAAAATTTTCTTTGAAATAAACAAATATTTTTTACTTACCAGAAACCCCTGTTGCTAGGCAGTCTTCCTAAGCTGCCTCTTCCTAGTCCGGAGCTGTTCCGTCACTCCCCCGTTGTCTTCTGGGACCTGTGTGCGCCCCAGAAGACGACGGGGCCATTCAGAAAGCGCTGCGTGACTCATGAAGCCGCAAAGGCTCCAGTGCCAGTTTCCCTTAGTTACAATGGCGGCACCCGATCCGATGGAGGGGGGGGGGGCACATTGTGGGCTCGCTGGACAGGTAAGTCAGCAGCTACACAGCGTTTGTGTCAGGGTAACACTGCTTTAACCACGTCCTGCCCAAGGTAAGTCTTATGACGTCCTTAACTTTGAGCGGGTATATCTGAATGATGCCTGCCGCTACAGGCATCATTCAGATGATGTCTTTTTTTAGCCGACGATTCCCTACACCATGAGAACAATCATAGCAGCTTTTCCACCGCTTGATCGTTCTTATGGGAGGTGAGGCCCCCCCTGCCACCCTCCGGTGCTTCTACCGACTCACCGATTCCATCGGTGGGTCAGAAAACTGATCTACCGTCCCCGGATGGTGACCATAGAGATTTCCGGCGGATCAGATGGTCGCCGGAGTCTCTCTGATCCTGCAGAGGCCGGGAGCGATATTATGACGTCATGCCCAGCCTCTGCATTCAAACAAATGGCGCCACCTCGGCAGGGAAGCCGAGACCTTTTTTTTTTTTTATTTTAGGCTTCCCAGCCTAGAGGTGAGATGTGGGGTCTTATTGACCCCACATCTCACTGTAAAGAGGACCGATCATGCCATATTCTTATTACAAGGAATGTTTACATTCCATGTAATAGGAATAAAAGTGTTGAAAAAAAAAAAAAATTATTTTGAAGTGTCGAACTAAAAAAAAAAAAAAAAAGGAAAATTAATTAAAAAAAAAAAAAAAAAAAAAAAAAAGCGCCCCTGTCCCCGTGTGCTCGCACGCAGAAGCAAAACGCATATACAAGTCCCTCCCACATATGAAAACAGTGTTCAAACCGCACATGTGAGGTATCGCCGCAAACGTTAGAGCGAGAGCAATAATTCTAGCCCTACACCTCCTCGAACTCAAAACATGTAACCAGTAAAAAAAATAAAAATTTAAAGCGTCGCCTATGGGGATATTTAAGTACTGAAGTCTGGCACCATTCCACAAGTGTGTCCAGTTTTGAAGCTTGACACATTAGGTATCCATTTGGGATAACTTCATCTTTCGCATTATGCAAAAATTGGGCCAACTTTAAGGTTTTGTCTTTTTAAAGCATGAAACTTTTTCCAAAAAAAAAAAAAAAAAATAATGTTCGAAAAATTGTTGCACAAATACTGTGCGAGATAAAAAGTTTCAATGACAGCCATTGCATTCTCTAGGGTCTTTGCTAAAAAAAAACTAAATATTTGGGGGTTCTATGTAAATTTTCTAGCAAAAAAATTATGAATTTTACATGTAGGAGAGAAATGTCAGAATTGGCCTGGATGGGAAGATGGTTAAAGAGAAAAATTTACGATTTTAAGAAAAATAAATAAATTTGAAATTGATAGCAGCAACACTTCTCAAAAAAGTTTGGACAGTGCCATGTTTACCAGAAAGTAGCATCTCCTTTTCTTTTAACACCACTCTGTAGATGTTCGGGAACTGAGATGACCAGTTGCTGGAGTTTTTGGAGAAGACTGTTGTCCTATTGTTGCTTGATATGAGTCTAACTGCTCAACAGTCCTGGGACTTTTGTCATATTTTTTGTTTCAAGAGGCAGCTAATATTTTTAATTACTGAAACATCTGGACAGCAGGCAGGCCAGTTGAACACTCTGACTTTTCTACCATGCAGTAGATGCATAGATGCAGTATGCGGACTAGCATTGTCCTGCTGAAATATACAAGGCCTTCCCTGAAAGGCATCTGGATGTGAGCATATGCTGCTCTAAAACCTAAATATATATATTTTAGCATTGATGGTGCCATTCCAGATGTGCACCCCCATTCAATCAGATATGCAGGCTTTTGATCTGAGCACTGATAAGCCAGAAGGTCCCTCTCCACTTTAGTCCGGAAAAAAACAGAACTCATGGTTGCCAAAAATGAATGTCAAATTTTGATTTAACTGACCACAGAACAGTTTTCCACTTTGCGATAGACAATTTTAGACGATCTTTGGCCCAGAGAAGACGCCGGTGTTTCTGGCTCATGTTCAGATATGGCTTCTTTGCATGATCTAGCTCTAGCTTTACCTTACATTTTTGGATGAAGGGGTGAACTGTGTTTTTTGGACGTATTGCTGAGCCCATGCACTGACGTCCATCACAGAATCATGCCTGATTTTAAATGCAGTGCTGTTTGAGGGCCCAAAGATCATGGGCATCCAATATTGCACTTCGGTCTTGTCCCTTGCACACAGATTCTCAAAATCTTTTGCTATTATGTACTGTTGATATATTTAGTCTTGACAATTTTACATTGAGGAACATTATTCTGAAATTGTTCGACAATTTTTAGATGCAGCTTTTCACAGATGGGTGAACCTCTGCCACATCTTTACTTCTAAAACACTCTGACTCCCTAAGATGCTCTTTTTATATCCAATTAGGTTACGGACCTGAGAGAGAAGAAACCACCGCTCTAGGACGGCCCGCCAAGGCAACTGCTTGTCTTCCTAATCAGAGAGCCCTAGGTGCTGGCTAATACATGCACAGATAGGAGGTAGCAAAAAAGAACTCTGGATAGCTGCACACCAAGAAGAATTATGATCCTGTGCTTTTTATTCCAAAAACGAAGATCACATCAAATAATCCACAGCAAAAAGGGTTACAAAGATGCTGACGCGTTTCACACTGAGATCAGTGCTTACTCATAGCTGAGGTTACTGATTTGTTGCCAATTAACCTAATTAGTTTCAAAATTATTTTCCAGCCCTTCCTTGCACTTACATCACTTGTTTTGCCAGATTTTTGTTGCCCTGACCCAATTTATTTGAGACGTGTTGCTGCCATCAATTTCAAAATTACTTTATTTTTGTTAAAATGGTACATTTTTTCAAATGTAAAACTTTTGATAGGTTTTCCATGGTGAATAAAACATGGGCTTATGAGATTTGGAAATTATTGCATTCTGTTTTTATGTAGATTTTACACAGCGTCACATCTTTTTTTACAATTGGGGTTGTATTTAGGAAAAATGGGTGACAAGTAAACCTTTATAGTAGATCACTCAAATACATAGTCAGCCAACTTGTGAGACAATGAAACCTTATATTGTACCCAGGCTAAATGTCTAAATGACTAGGACTAAAAGCAACAACTATGAACACATTTCTTGGACACTCAGTGGTTAAAGGATATGTAAAATATTAGCATATTAAATTTCAAAGATGGATTCTATGAAAAAGAAGCAACACACCTTTACAGCATCTTGGTCAAAGAGTTAAAGGTATAATATATTACAGAATGAGGACATGGTCAAACTGTATCAAAGAAATTTTATTAGGACAAAGTAAAACCCATTTGGCAAGAAAAGTTCTTAAGGGTAATTGCTCTTAAAACACATTCATAATTCCTGACTATAGTTGAGCAGAGCAAAATACCAATGCCAGACTATTTAAAGAAGCCTTTAGGCTGCTTTCACACTGGGGCGGTGCGGGGCGGCGACGGTAAAGCAGCGCTATATTTAGCGCTGCTTTACCATCGTTTTACCCGCGGTATGCGGCTGCTAGCGGGGTGGTTTTAACCCCCGCTAGCGGCTGCAAAAGGGTTAAAAACCTCCACAAAGCGCCGCTGCAGCGGCGGTTTGCGGGCGGTATCCCCGCGGTTTCCCATTGATTTCAATGGGAAGGAGCGGTATAGGAGCGGTAAATACACCGCTTCTTCACCGCTCCAAAGATGCTGCTAGCAGGACTTTTGTTGCGGTCCTGCTAGCGCACCGCTCCAGTGTGAAAGCCCGCCGGCTTTCACACTGGAGTGAATGGGGCCGTTTTTTTCAGGCGGTGTACAGGCGCTATTTTTAGCGCTGTACCGCCTGAAAACCGCCCCAGTGTGAAAGCAGCCTTAGAGCAGGGGTCTTCAAACTACGGCCCTCCAGTTGTTCAGGAACTACAATTCCCATCATGCCTAGTCATGCCTGTGAATGTCAGAGTTTTACAATGCCTCATGGGATGTGTAGTTCTGCCACAGCTGGAGGGCCGTAGTTTGAGGATGCCTGCTTTAGAGAGACCCAGGACTATACACTGCATTGCCAAAGCTTTTCTTGATTTTGCATTTGGCATATGAAACAAGCTTGTGAACAGTTGAACTTCAAAACAGAGTTACAACTGCTTCAAGTTTATGTGGTATACAAAATTTCACGATTCTGTAAGATGTATTAAAAAGCCAAATTGCAAACATATTGAAAAGCAAAGAAATGAGATGTTACCTGTACTAACTGTTCCGTGTGCTGGTGCAACTCTTCGAGTATAGGCAGTGTTTGCTCAGGAAGGCAGTGCTCAAGAATCCTCTGGATTACCCTGCAACCATACGGATGCGTGGAGAGCGCAAACACCTGCAAAAACCATGATTTTAAAATATATTAGTGTAAGGAAGACATATATATTTTTAATAACCATTACAAAATTATTTGTTTATACCATGGTCCCGCCATGTAAAACTGACCTGACTCTTGAAGGCATCAATGATAAACTGCAGAGACTGTGGCTGGACACATTCTATACACTTCTGTACAACATGATTTCCATTTTGGTCCTTAACACATTTCAAAACGTGCCCATCCAGTTCTCGGACCATATCATTCTAGAAGAGAAAAGGGACACAGTCATATATACTCACAGTATGAAAAACTATTCACACAAGAAAAACTTAACTTAAATTGTAAAGGCAGAAGGTTTCTTATCTTAAAGGAATCTATGCAGCAGCCCCCCTCATACTTACCTGAGGTGCCTCTAGATCCAGCGATGTTGCACAAGTCACTTGGCAGGCCAGGACTCCCCTCATTGGCTGAGACAGCAGCCCAGCGCCACTGGCTACCGCTGCTGTCAAAGTCAATCAGCCAAGGAGAGAAAGGGGGCGGGGCCGAGCTACGTCTGTCTGAATAGACACAGGGAGCTGCGGCTCGGGTGCCCCCATAGAAAGCTGCTTGCTGTGGGGGCACTCAACAAGAGAGAGGGGCTAGGAGCACCAAAGAGGGACCCAAAATGAGGATATGGGCTGCTCTGTGCAAAACCACTGCACAGAGAAGGCAAGTATAACATGTTATTTTTAACAAAAAAATAAAAATAAGAAATAAAGATTAAAAAAAAAAAAAAAAAAAAACACGAGACCTTACAATCACTTTTAAAATAAACCTATTTGTAGACATGCACAGCAACGTCCATCTCGCAGATAGTCATAAATCCTTCCGTTTGCCAGAGAAGCCTATGGTACCTGGGCACACAGTCAGCATTCTTGATTGTTCTTTAATTTTGAGCACCAAGGATGCCTGGTGTTGCATTGTGGTTTTTCAGGGAGGGAATGGCCAGAGCAGAAAGAGTGATGAAAAGTTGGGAATATCTGGAAAAGCTCTTTTTCTTTTCTTAGGAATCTCAACAGCTTGCTTTATGCAACTTAGAAATGCATGTGCTCATTATATTGCCTTTTACATAAGTAAGCTGTTCAACTTAATTGCAATTGCATGTAGGAGAAGTAAAATTTGATAAAATATTAAAGTACAACTGTGGCCTCCTATTAAAAAAAAATTGCGCTGCAGCACTTCATATTAAGTGCATACACACAGCTCTCTCTTATTCCCCTGTAAAGACCCACTAATACTTAATGAACCTGCCAGTGAAGTCCATGCAGCTTCTTTTAATGGGGTGCCAACAATGAGCAAAGTTACCACTTTCATGTAGTCTGAATGCTTGCACTACATCAGGGTGTGAATGCTATCAGTTTTGTCACTGCTGAGTCACAAGCCTGTAGCTTGCCAATAAGCACCTGGCAACACTAAATCTTCCCCACTGCTTTCTGGAAAGACAGCAATGCTTCTCATGCTGAAACCCTCCCACTGTAAGCTGCAATGTCTAGGAAGGGAAGCATACGAGATACAAATGAAGGCAGATCTAAAAGGAGGATTTGGCTCAGGTCAGGGAAGGTAGTTTTAGGTTGACTGTATTAGGCTTGTAAATCACATACTAACTAGATCTAGTAGAGGCCTTGACAAACCCCAGGAGGCGTCAGGTCGCCATGGCGAATGCTCCCCCCCATTTATCCCGGGCTTTGTTTGCCCATCTGCGGGCCAGGGACCAGCATAGCTGGTGTTGCTGGGTAGAGGGGATGAGAGCAGACGTGTGTCCCCTTCTAGTTGTTGACCCGTAAGGGATGTCACTTCCAGGTTCCCGTTTACAGTTTTCCCCAGCCATCAAGGCCAGGAAAGAAGACAACGCAGTGCGATGGCGCACATAGGAGATATGCAGGGTCTTTTAGACTATGCATGTTTCATTAAAGAGAACCTTCATCCCAAAAAAAAAAAGTTATGTAAAAAAAAAAAAAATACTTTTTTTTTTTAAAGCACATAAAGCCCCCCCAATATATGAACATACAAAACTTAAAACGAATGTGGCAGGGTGCCTACTCCTGAAAATGTTGGATTGCAATACACTAGGGCTGCAACTAACGATTATTTTCATAATCGATTAGTTGGCCGATTATTGTTTATAATAATCTTTAAAAAAAAAAAAAAGTGTTGTGTATAATTTAGTTAATATGTCAAGTTTAAAAAAAAGGCAATTTATTCTTAAATATCTCTATGAAGTGGTAAATATAAATAACTATATGGTTAGGGAGAAAAATCTCTAATCCACTCTGAGAATAACTGACAGAAGAGATATACTGCATATACTATTAGAGGGTGAATCTGGTAAATATCAGACTCGGATCAAATTTTTTTATTTAAAGAAAAAAAAATAAAAAAATTAAAAAAAAGTTAGACTGCTTTGCAAATTTTCAAACAGAACTTATATTTTAAGTAAAGTAAATCGCAATAGGGGTATATTGATTGGTTTTCGCAAAAATTATTGGGTCTACAAAACTATGGGCTAGATTTAGGAAAATGTATTTGTTATTGTTTTTAGTAATGGCAATAATAGTAATAGTAACTAGTTACTAGTAATGGCAGCGATCTACGATTTTTAGCGGGACTGGGACATTGCGGCAAACAAATTTGACCCCAAATTACACTTTTTGGGGACCAGTGACATTACATTTATCAGTGCTATAAAAATGATACTGGCATGGAAAGGGGTTAACATTAGGGGGAGATCAAGGGGTTAATAGTGTTCCCTGGGTGTGTTCTAACTGTAGGGGGGATGGGCTCACTGGGACATCACAGAGATCACTCTTTCCGATCACTGGGAACAGAAGATCTGACATGTCATTAGGCAGAACGGGAAATTCAGCTTGTTTACAAAGGCAGTTCTCCGTTCTGCCTCTGTACACAGCGATCGCGGGTCGCCAGCACACAGAGTCTGCGGGACGCATGTGCTTGCCATCCTCCTTGCAAGGACCAAAGTACAGGTACGTCTGTTCATGCAAGAGAGCCAACTGTCGCATTAAATGTATGCGAGATAGTCAGGAAGTGGTTAAGGTTTGACATGTTGGCCATTTACTCTCTGCAACCTCGGCTTTTATATTTTACCAAAAGATTTGGAAATGTTATTTTTTGTGCCCCCTAAAATGAACGTTTTATTTTACTGAAATTTTGCATTTCCTATACCTTTGCGGTAATATTGTGTGACAAAAAATTTGAACTACCACCATTTTATTCTCTAGGGTGTATGCTTTCAGAAAATATATAATGTTTAGGGGTTTTATGTATTCTTCAAGCCTAAAATTTTTGATTTTTTTTTAAATGTGTGCAAAAATGGCACTGGCTATAAAAAGGGTTAAAGGATAAGTTCACCTTCAGGCACAGGTTACACATTCTCTCTCCCCCCCCCCCCAGTAAGATTTGTTAGTTAAAAGACAAAAAAAACAAAAAATGGCTTTTAACTTTATCTGGCTCCTAGATTCAAAGCAAAGTTTGTCAACCCCTGATCTAGTACACGTTTAGCCTGTCAATGTTTGACTTTGGATGCGATTCGCACCGCAAATCACATGTGATGCGAACTCAGCCATACAGATTGTATGGCTGAATTTGCATCGCATTTGGGCCAGTCTCGCACAGGACCCTTTTTTGGTTCGCAGCAGAATATGATCGCATAGGTGTTTACACCCATGTGATCAGATTCCTGTCCGAATTTGCAGTTTGCATTGCGATATTGCAAACTGATTTGGGGGTGTCATTAACTTTTAATTGACACTCCCAGCAGTTTGCAGAGGGCAGTGTGAACTGCCGCCGGGGGAAGACATGTGATGCGGGAACCCGCACTGGATTTGCATGATTGCTGCAGTGTGAACCGAGCCTTAGTGGTAATTTAATGTAAAATATAACCATGCAAAAACAGTTTAAAATAAAAAATATATAACGGACTAGTATGTTCATACCTCCACTAACAAGGTTGTGTATGATCCACAAATAGTCTAGATAAGGGTTCATGCACATGAATGTAAATAAAGCCACATGGTCGTACAGCACAAAATATGCCTGTATTCATAGTGCCTCAAAGTCCCAGCTGTGGTGCATTTCTGGCAATATTACGTTTTTACAAATACACTGTGCTCCTGTAATCTAATGTAAGTTCAAGGATACCCTTTCCAAAAAGAGTGGGGCAATTGGAAAATAATGTGCATGAGCATGCAACTGGGAGCACTGGTGTTTACACGTGATTACAGGAACACAACATATTAAAAATAATTTCCACCAATACAGGAAGTCCCCGAGTTTCGAACACAATAGGCACTGTAGGTTTGTTTGCAAGTCGAAGTGGTTCGCAAGTCGCAACACTGCATTTGTAAGTGTAACTTCCAGTCGGAACACTGCATTTGCAAGTGTAACGTCCGCCTGTGCATGGATGTGGGAAGTTCCAGGCACTTGTTATGTTATCAGGGGCTCTTCTGGCCATGCAGTATGGGATGTGTCCGGAGGTATGCAGGACCAGCATGGAGCACAAGTGGCTGGCATTTGAGACCGTTCGTAATTAGGAGTCGTTCGTAACTCGAGGACTGCCTGTACTACAGAGCGCAACTTAGGAAATGCCACTCCCAGTAAAAGCAAAAACAGCTATGCAAGGAGGAAAAAAAGGAAGCAGCGCCAAGAAAATCAAAAAATAAAAAATATCAGACAGGGATAAATTCAGCAAAATCCCTATGCCCAGTCTATAGTTATGAGTCCAAATATAGCTGGAATGTTTATAAGCACACAGTAGAAGGTGACTGGGGTAGATGAAGCATAAGCTAGAGACAATGTCCACATCCAAGGTAATCAAATTGTCAACACCACAGTGAATGCAAGGCTATGCAAGGTTGACTTACGATGACCTGCTGGTCAGGTGGGATGAACTCGAGCGCTTTTTGAATTACCCGACATCCATACATCTGCAAAGCCAGGGAAAGAACATGTCCACGAATTCTTTCTGCAAGTGCCAACTTCTGTTCTAGACTTCCAAACTGCAAAGGAAGCACATGAAATGCCTAGTTACGCGTGTTGATCAACATCCTAGATCCCTGGTGCCCAAACTATAGCCCAGAAGTCACATGAGGCCCCTTAACATTTGTTGTGCAGCCCCTGGACCCCAGCAATCTGTAGTTGGAACATTAATTTGTATAGAAGCAGTGATCTCTACTAGGCTGATATAACATGTCCTCAGTAGCTCACAGTCTTCGGCAGCTTGTTCCCAGTCTGCAACAAAACCTGTAGCATGTCCACAGTCTCTGACCATCTGTTCCTCTAGTCTAGTACGTCCACAGTCTGATAGTCCTGAATATTATTAAATATAGTGAACCCTATGTGTAACTCTTTGTATATGCCAGGGCCCACAGTTGAGATGCTCTATATTTTGTACTTTGGCAACCACTAGCCTAGGTAGCGATATTTAAATAATGTACGCAATAGTAGGTCCACTCCTCAAAATCTAGAGCCTCCAACTAGATTTAAGGGCATCTGTGCACCCTGCAAACGATTAAACTGGACCTTCCATGTTTTTCACCAGGCCCCACCTCCTAAACATTAGCTGCAAAGAAAAAAAAAAAAAAGGCACAGGTGACATCACAGTGCTTCACTGCTGCCTTCCTGGATAGCTGAGCATCTTGACATCCTACATGCATGCCCTCCAGCCCAAATATAGTAGTGCATTCTTGAAGGATTTTGAATGTCTAGGAAGCAGTGCCATCACCCACGCCTCCTGGAAATGCTGGAAGATTTTTTATTTATTTTTTTAAACCTTAAGTTAGATTTTTTTTTTGCATGTAATTCTGTTTCGGTGGTGGGAGGCTGTCAGTAAAACAGAACTTCTATTTGCATGGAAGGTCCATCTGCTTTAATGACAGAAATATGAATGATCATAAGAATTTTAGATTTAAAAATTAATATTTTGGCAAGTGAAGTCCGATTAGATAAATGTCAAGAAAAGAAACGCTACCTCAAAAAACTTCTGTATGACGTAGTTTCCAAACACATCCACCATCAACTGATAAGCAGCTTGTAAGATCTCATTAAATACCAACTGTCTCTCCGCTGGAGTTGCACGCTCCAACTTCAGCTGGATGAACCTGTTGAACAAAAGCACAAAAATATGAAAAAAAAAAAAAAAAAGGGATGGTTTAAAACATACACAAAAAATTTGTAGAACCAAAAGCAAATGAAAAAAACAAAAAAAAAACAAAAAAAAACAAAACACTACCTATACCCCCCCCCAAGTTCTTGATTCAGAGGAAAGGTTAGATCTTCTGTCATATTGGCAACTTCACCCCCACTATGTCACATAGCGATAAATATTCTGTTGCTGAACTTGAACTATCAAGAAAGTATACAAGTCTTTTATACAGGTTTAACAAACTCCTTAATGAATTCTTCACAACCAAAATGTACTTGCCATTGAATTCCCTAGTTTACAGCATTTTTCACTGATATAAGAGAACGAAAACTCTTGTTTGTTGCAGTTTTGGGATTTTTTTTTTACCAGTATTTCCATGTGGTGCTTTGAGCTTAATAATGAAAAACCTAGGGATGCACTAAAGAGAAATGGACACTAGGCACCCAGAAACTTAAAAGGCCAGTCTCCTTGAGACTTCAACGCCTCCCACCAGTTCAGCTTTACTTTGTGTCCATAGGAGAATGGACATTTACTCCTCTTTCACTATATATTTTTTCCTTAAATTGGAAGAAGTTTCTACTAACAGTTTGTGTTCCAAATAACGAGGGACTCAGATTTTATGTTCAAAGCAGTATATATGGTAAGGATGCACCAATACCACTTTTTTAAACACAGAGTACCGATACTTTTTTCAAGTACACGCCGATACCAAATTACAGATACCCACCCAAAATTATGTGGGGGCGGGGGGGGTGGTTTGGGAGTTGGGTGAGAGCACGGTGGGGAAGAGGGGTGTAGAGGGGTAATTGGGGGCAGTACCAACCCCCCCCCCCGCTAATTATCGTTGATATTTAGAGATTCTTCGTGGAATTCTCATGACCAACTGTGTGTGGCATTTTCAGCTTGATTGTGAATAGCTAAAGGCATGCCCTGTTGGAGAATTTTACCTCTATGTACCTGAAGCTTTGTGTGTGCAGTTCTTGCCACAACAGTGCCTGTACCTAACAGGGCACTGTGTGAAGGGGATGAAGACCTTTTTCTGGGCTTGTGTAAATAGCTTTAATGGTTGATTTAACAAGCAGGGCATTGTTCTTCTGCAATGGGAGAACCCTTTATTTGAATCTTAGGCTGTGCTTTTGTATTTTTTTCTGGTGACCTGACAATGTTTATTTTTGAACCTCCATTTTAAAAATTTTAATTTTTTGTCTCCTCCTCCCTCTACCACAACACTGAATTTTGGGGAACATGTTATTCCTTTCTTTGAGAAAATAGGATTTTTATAACAGCTTACCTATAAAATCCTTTTCTTTGAAGTACATCACGGGACACAGAGCCATAGTAATTACTATGTGGGTTATAGGCCACCTTCAGGTGATGGACACTGGCACACCTTAAGACAGGAAGTACACTCCCTATATAACCCCTCCCACTACTGGGAGTACCTCAGTTTTTGTAGCAAAGCAATACACGTGTATACCATAAAGAGGGGGAGGAACTTCTGTGTTCTGTGATGTACTTCAAATAAAAGGATTTCACAGGTAAGCTGTTATAAAAATCCTATTTTCTTAATCGTACATCACGGGACACCGAGCCATAGTAATTACTATGTGGGATGTCCCAGAGCAATGCCAACTGAGGGGAGGGAGACACAACAAAAGTAGGGCACCATGAGATCAGGTGACTTATACTGCTGCCTGCAGCACACTGCGCCCAAAGGCGATAGCCTCATGACTTTTTACATCCACCTGATAGAATCTGGTAAATGTATGGACTGAAGACCAAGTTGCGACCTTGAGACTTGGTGATGCACTGCCCATGAAGCACTAACAGCCCTGGTGGAGTGTGCTTTGATTTGAAAAGGTGGAATCCTCCTCTTTAAACCATAAGCTTGAACAATTACCTGTCAAATGCATTTAGAAATAGTAGATTTCGAAGCTGCCTGTCCTCTTTTAGGACCTTCAGGCAACACAAACAAAACATTAATTATTTTGAATCTGAGCAGTCCCCTTCAAGTAGACTTTGACTGCTCTCACAACATCAAGAGAATGTAGTGACTTTTCTTCCATAGAACAGGGTTCTGGAAAAAAATTAGGTAGAACAATATCCTGGTTTAGATGAAAATCTGACACTACCTTTGGTACAAAGTTAGGATGAGGACTCAATACTACCTTATCCTTGTGAATAATTAAATATGGCCCTTTAAAAGAAAGAGCAGCCAACTCCGATACCCTTTCTAGCAGAAGATATGGCTACCAGAAAAACTAGTTTCCTTGTCAAAAAGGACCAAGGGAATATGTCGTATTGGCTCAAAAGGTTGTTTCTGTAATGCCGACAGAACTAAATTCAAGTCCCAAGGGCTCAGGGGGTGACCTAACCTGGAGGATTAAGCTGCGTTACCCCCTGAATAAAGTACTCAAGGCCAGATTAATTTCTAACCCCATCTGCAGAAAATCAAGGATTCTACCTATGACATACTTCCTGGGGTGCCAACCCCTGGATTCACACCAGGAGACATATGCCTTCCAGAATCTATAAATATATGATTCTGGAGGCCGGATACCTTGTATTAACCAAAGTAGATACCACTGAACCTGACAGCCCAAGCTTCTTCAGAATGTGGGTCTCAATAGCCAAACTGTTAAATTTAGTGTTTGGAAGGTAGGATGGAATACCAGACCTTGCGAGAGAAGGTCTGGACGTGGTGCTAGGGTCCATAGGTCCCCTACCGACATCCTTATGATCTCTGCTTACCAAGATCTCTTGGGCCACAAGAATCACTGACTTCCCTTCCTGCTTGACCCTGCAAAGAAGTAGTGGAAGCAGCAGAATAGGAGGGAATGCATAAATCAGTGCGAACCGATTCCACGGGAACACAAAGGCATCCGTTTCGCATGCTAGCGGATCCTTTGTTCTTGACACAAAGTTGTCAATCTTTTTGTTGAACCTGGACACAAACAGATCTATGTCTGGGATCCCCCATCTTTGACATATTGTCAGGAAGATATCGGGGTGAAGGGACCATTCTCCCGGGAATAACTGCTGGAGAGACTCAAGTAGTCCGCATGCCAATTTTCTATTCCTGGAATGAAGACTGCCGATAGGCAAGGTATATTGTTTTCTGCCCAAGTAAGGATATGATTCACCTCTCTCTGGGCTGCACGACTAATCGTGCCCCCTTGGCGATTGATATAGGCCACTAATGTGGCATTGTCGGATTGGATCCTGACAGGACAATTCCATAACCGGAACATCCAGGCCCTCAGGGACAAGCGACTGCCCGAATCTCTAGAATGTTGATGGGCAAGGTAATTTCCGATCTGGACCATTTCCCTTGGACAGTCGCTTCTTCCAGGACTGCTCCCCAACCCCAAAGGCTGGCATCTGTTACCACCTTCCAGGTAACTTGTAGGAAGGATTTTTCCCTTCTGCAGATTCTTTATCAACCACCAACTGAGGCTCTGGCGCACCTTTGGGGAAAAACATTGGGAAATCTAGAGCTTGGACCTTCTTGTTCCAAGCCGATAGGATACTGTTTTGTAGCAGTCTCGAATGAAACGGAGACCTCATGCAAAGTCGATTAGGATTCTTCTTTGCCTTGACCACCTGAATCAGTTCCCTTATGGCACCGATCTTCGCCTGGGGCAAAAATACCCTCTTCTGGGCTGTATCTATGATCAGACCCAAGTATTCCAATCTCCTTGATGGTTTTAAAGGAAGATTTCTCAAGGTTGAGAATCCAACCTAGGTGTTCCAGGTAGTTGACTGTGGTGACCATACTTTGGTCTATGCGGGCTACCAACTGGTTTATCAAGAGCAGATTGTCTAGGCAAGCTAAAATCGATATACCTTGGGCCCTTAATCTGGCTAGAGGAGGTGCCAGGACCTTTGTGAATACTCAAGGTGCAGTAGGTAGACCGAAAGCAGAGCTACAAACTGAAAATTAAGATTGTCTACCTCGAAACGTAGATATTTCTGGTGAGCGGGGAAAATAGGCGCATGGAGGTATGCATCCTTGATGTCGATTGATCCCAGAAGTTCTCCACCTTGTAGGATAGAGACTACTGATCGGATTGACTCCATGCGAAAAGAGCAGATATTCAGAAATCGGTTTAGCTCTTTGAGATGTAGGATGGGTCTGACATCCCCATTTGGTTTTGGTACCGTGAAAAGGTTTGAATAAAACCCCAATCCCTGCTCTTCCATGGGGATCACCGATATTACTTTCTGAGACAAAAGTTGGTCCAATGCTTGAAAGAGCCATTGTACACGCGACACACTGCATCAACAAAAGCCAAACTGGTCTCCCTGGGAGTGGGGAGTCGGCAGCTGGCTAAGACACCTCAGAGGCAATAAATATCATCCGGCAAGGATTTTTGAGTTTGTCAAATACAGCTTTCACAGCAGAAGCCTTGAGGCTGCAAAAGCTGCAAGCAGGTCACATAATTATTCTGGAGAAGGCATTGAGGTAGGCTTAAAGCATTTGTGATCAGAGTGAACAATCACAGTTGCAAGTTGGTTGGACGACTGATGAATGTTGGGACTCACGTCCTAGACTGTATCAGGCGCTTCAGAGGGAGCACTGGAGGCTACCGCAGACTTGTGATTGAATTGCAAGCTGGAGGCACCAGAAGCAGAAAGGATCGCTCCTCTTGTATTTGGGATCCAACATGTTATACAACATGTACAAGAAAGGGTTTTCGTACTCACTGTAAAATCCCTTTCTGGAAGTCCACAGGGATATAGCTCCCTTCCCTCTATTGTTTTCACTTTGGACAGCTAACTACAACTGAGCAGGTGAGAGGTGGGAATAGTTACAGCTTGAAGAGGGCTGGCTTTTAAGTTTCTAAGTGCCTAGTGTATTTCTCCTGCAAACAGTATAACCCTAGGGGAGTACAAAAATGCACTGTACATGAAAACATACATCAAACACTCGTGTTAATCTGCGATGCAATGCTTGCACTTGGAATTAACAGTACTATGCACATTTTGGGGTACCCATGATAAATGTGCACACTTTAGGGGCACCCATCACAAGGTACTTGGTTAACACTGACAGTCATTTTAAGAGGTACACAATATGGCCAGGAACCATTGTTGCAGAACATTGCATTAAATATGCTGACTGAACACGTAATACCCAACTTATATACATGCTTCACACATCTAAGATCTAAACCAAATTCTGGGACTAAACAATAATAAAAAAACATGTCTGTAGATCCCCAATCTTGCAACAGGTAAATGTAATGCATTAAGGCCACTAAAGAAAAAAAGACTTTACAAAATAGAAAAAAAAATTAAATAAAAATAAATATGCCTTTAGGTTAAATGCACAGTAAATGAAGGTACAATACCTAGATCCATGCTGGTCCTGAGAAAACTCAATAATATGGCCAGCAATTTCTCGCAACTGGAGGTTAGGATAACGATTATTCCTAAAGTCTTCAAGTAATCTGCTCCGACCTGAGGGCATCACATCAGACATACCATAGCGGAGTCGGGAAGATGGAAAAAGCGTGCTGCTTGGGCTGAATAAACTTGATGCACTACTCGCACTGCGGTACTTAGCCTCTGCCCCAGGTGCAGCAGATAT
Organism: Lithobates sylvaticus; assembly: GCA_028564925.1. NCBI lineage: Eukaryota > Metazoa > Chordata > Amphibia > Anura > Ranidae > Lithobates > Lithobates sylvaticus. Next base: position 196,698,666 of record CM053027.1, on the reverse strand, counting down.
GTATCGGCCGCTGCCATTTGTCAGTCCTCCTGCAAATAAGAAATCTTGTTATAGCTTCTTTATTTTTTGTTAATAAAATAAAACAATCAATATAATAAAACAGAAATAGTACCTTGTCGTCTGCAGTATTTAAAGCAGAACTACACTGCACCTGAGCACCACAAACCAAAAAGCCATTTCATTAATTGTTAATATTCAAAGCAAACTCACCCATCCATCCATGCATGCCTCGGTGCTTTATTTTGTTGATATCACTTTGAAAAACACCCCCTAGCATTTCCTGCTGTGGCCATCTTGAATAAGGGCAAATGATTCATGTAGCATTTACTTCCTGGAATCCATCTGCCCTTAGCTCAGGCATGCAGGCAGGAGGGTGTGCTTAGCTGAGAAAACCCCTCCTCCCCTCCTGATGACTGCTGGGATGTATGACATCATTTGCCTAGGCCTAGAAACCAGGAAGTAACTGAAGAAATGTAAAAAACAAAGTTTAAAACAAATAAATATGATACACTTTCCCATCTACTCACTATTGCTAGCGGCATAAGGATTAAAATAGTCAGCGTTGAGTGAGAGATGAAGTTCTGCTTTAATAATGTAGAACAAATAGGTGCAGAAAACAACTACCCTCATTTGAGAAATGTCAGCACTTTAAGTAGACGATCTAGCTAAAGAAAACTGACTGTAAACAGCTCATCACAGTACTTTTTTTGCCACAATGAAAAAAAGTATTGCATGCTGTACCTTTGCTTACATCCTCAAAGAGCACCCCTGGAGACCTTTCAAAGCACCTATGCATATTCTGATAGACTGAAAACCAGTATACAGGCATGTCTTCTTAGAAAGCAGGCAAAGGCTGTAGAGTGTGATCTGTAGGTAACAGGGTTGCCAACCATCCATAATTTTTTTTTTGGACAGTTTGTAAATAACACCCCGAAATCTCCTGTCCATAAAGGTCTGTGTACGAAACAAAACTATCTGTAAAAATATAGAGGTACTGTAGTTTCCATGGTGGTTTACACCCTTAAGTCCCCCCACCTCTGCCCACCACTGTAAATGCTAATGGTTGCTAAGCCTCCCGGCAACCAAAAAGGTGCTTGCACATGTCCCGGCATTCAGAGAAGGATGTAACCTCCTCCTCCAGACTTACTCTGCCTCCTAGTGCTCCATTTCCCGTGTCTCCCATGTTGACAACGGAACAGGGAGTCTGACTGAGGTGAGGGGAGGGCCAGCTGGGACACCAAGGTAAGGCGAGAGTGGGGAGGGGCACAGTGCTGGTCGTGTGTGGCTGGGATAGAGGTCATCGGGGGGGGGTGGGGAACAGTGACATCTTCCCGTGTAGTATGTGGGAAGCTGAGAAATAGGAGCCCTATATGCTGTAGTACCATGGAGACAGGAGGGCAATACTCTTTCACACAAACTGGGGGTGTATGGAGTCATTTTAAAGTAAAAAAGACCCTGTGCTATGAGGGTGATGCCATGGCTGACCCCCCCCCCCCCCTCTAGAAATAATCATGGGGCATTATTTCCCTGACACTGGTATTTCTGAGTTGTGACCCTGGAACAAGTGAATACAGGGATATAAGGAGGAGTGAGGACACAACTATAAAAAGGAAAACTCTGCACATTCTGGGGTAAAGGAGAACCATGTGATCACCAGAGACCTCCTCACATCAGAGTCTGCAGAGTTGTACCTTACAGTGTAAAAGGATGTAAAGGGGAACTGTGGGGACCCTGATTTAAGAGGGAACTCTGATGTAAGGGAGGCGCAGTCGGATAAAATTATATATTTTTGTGTGCCTAAAAGGAAATGTAATAAAAAAAAAAAAAATTATCCTTTGTCCTGAGGTTTTGTGTCCGAGGCAAAAATCGGTTGTCATACAGTAATTAGGAATATTTTGTGGGTTCAAGAACTATAGTATACACAGTGTGCACAATTATTAGGCAAGTGAGTATTTTGACCAAGTCATCATTTTTATTCATATTGTCCAACTCCATCTGTATGAACTTGAATACAAAAATGTATTTAAGCATATCAGGTGATGTGCATTTGTGTAATGAGGGATGGTGTGGCCTAAAGAGATCAACAACTTACATCAAGGTGTGCATAATTAGGCAGCTTCTTTTCTTTAGGCAAAACATTTTTTTTAAAAGGATTTAACGGATTCAAAAAGTAAAAAAAATTGTTAAAAAAAAAAGTCTCAGAGGGATGCAGTACTCTTGCAATTGCCAAGATATTGGGGCTTGATCACAGAACCAAAACATTTTGTTGCAAATAGTCAGTCGCAAGAAATGACGCAAATTAACTGCCAAAGATTTGAGAAGAATCAAACATGAAGCTACCAGAAACTTATTATCCTCAAGTGCGGTCATATTCCAGAACTGCGACCTACCTGGAGTTCCCAGAGGTACATGGGTTTCAGTGCTCAGAGACATGGCTTTAGGTAATGAGGGCTGAAACCTGACCACCACTGAACAAGACAAATAAGTTGAAACATCATGACTGGGCCAAAAAATATCTGAATACAAATTTTTCAAAGGTTTTATGGACTTATGAGATGAGTAACTCTTGACAGACCAGATGGATGGGCCTCTGGCTGGATCAGTAACAAGTACAGGGCTCCACTTTGACTCAAGATGCCAGCAAGGTGGAGGTGCAGTACTGGTAAAGGCTGGAATTAAAGATGAGCTAGTTGGACCCTTTTCAGGTTGAAGATGGACTCAAAATGAACTCCCAAACCTACCTGCCAGTATTTAGAAGACACTTTCTTCAAGCAGTGGTACAGGAAAAAGTCTGCACCTTTAAGACGACCATGATATTTATGCAGGACAATATACCTACAGTAAAGGCCTTAAAGATGTAAGAATAAGGACATGGCTCGATTCCTCACCCGACCTAAACTCTATTGAGAACTTGTGGGTCCTTCTAAAAACAGGAGATTTACGGTGAAGGAAAACCTCTCTGAAGAATGTCTGGGAGGCTGTGGTTGCTGCTGCAGAAAAAGTTGATCAACAGATAAAGAAACTGACAGACTCCATGAATGGAAGGCTGTTATTGAAAAGAAGGGGTGGCTAGATTGGTCACTGTTTTTTTAATTTATTTTTTGAAATGTAAGAAATAATTATTTGTAAATTTTGACTTATTATTTTCACTTTAACAAATGAAAACAAACAAGCGAGATGGGAATTTTTTTTTTTTTTTTCCCCATTTAAAAATTGCATAATTCTGCACCTAGGTTCACACTTGTGTGATGCGGGAACCAGCACAATTACAGGGCAGGTTTACGCATTGCATCTCTCCCGCAGTTCACACTGCCCGCTGCGAACCCCTGTGGGTGTCAATACAATGTTAATGACACCCCCAGATCGGTTCACAGATTGCAGCGCGAACAGAAATCGGATTATTGCCTAATAATTGTGCACACAGAGTACAGTGTATATAGCAACTAGTATCAGTATTATTTTTTTTTGGACCCCCCCTTAAGCCCATTTTTCGCCAAAATCTTGCCAGCATACTGGTTGCCGCAGCGTGCTATGCACACCACAGAACTTATTTTTCTGTTTTGTCCTAGGGTGCCCTATGCCTTTCATAATCTTAGTCATGCTCACATTTTGTCAATGTTTTGAGTTTTTAATCATAAAGCCAGCAGATTACTTGTTATGAGCCTTTGCCAACTTAAGTAAAAGCACTGCCATTTCTGAAAACCTGGTCAATGATACCCGAATAGCTGGTTTTGAAAAGGTACCCTCTCCCTCTTCACCCCCGATTGCCTAGGCACATTGCTGTATCCTGCTGGAAACAGGTGTGTGTGTGTGTGTGTGTGTGTGTTTAAAAAGTCAGCAGCTACAGTTTTTGTAGCTGCTGACTTTTAACCACTTGTCGACCGTGTCACTTATACTGCGGCACAATGGCTCTCCTGGGCGAAATCCCGTACGGGTACGTCCTACCCGTTTTCGGCCACCAGAGGGCACGTGCGATTGAGTGCACGAGTGTTTCCCATAGTTTGCACATGCTATAAAACTTTTGCGCAAACCAATATACGCATATTGCGATTTTTTTTGTTTACCAAAAATATGTAGAATGAATATTTATTGGCCTAAACTGATGAAGAAATTTGTTTAAAAAAAAAAAAAAAAAAAAAAAAAACTTTTGGGGATATTATAGCACAAAAATGTAAAACCGCAGAGGTGATCAAATACCACCAAAAGAAAGCTCTATTTGTGGGGAAAAAGGGACGCAAATTTTGTTTGGGTACAGTGTCGAACGACTACGCAATTGTCAGTTAAAGCGACGCAGTGCCAAAATTGTAAAAAGTGCTGTGGTCAGGAAGGGGGTAAAATCTTCTGGGGCGGAAGCAGTTAATAAACACAAATGACTGGAGCTCCTCTAACAGAACTGTCTCACTTATGAAAATTAGGCATGTCCCCCAGCATCAAAAAACTGCAGCCAGTTGTCTGCGCATGCTGGAATTTCCAGATATGTCCCAATTGCTGGCGCCTACATATCAATATAGTGTTTAAATGTAGTGAAAAATACACTTTTAAAATCCATTGTCTTGCTCTGCAAAAACGGTGAAGGCTGGAGATGAAACAAATGCTTGTATAGATTTTTTAAGAATGTTCATTTGATTTTCTAATCGTTAAGGCCCGTACACACAATGAGAATATCAAAGAAAATAAATAAATAAAAAAAAACACATTCCGAGCAATCATTCGATAAGCTATTCTTTAGTACACTGCTTTTGAGAGCCGATCACAACAGTTAATGCGAAAATATCCGAAGGGACAAGGATGAAAATTTCTCGTATGATAACAGAACAAACAATATCATGCAATTAGTATAGTATTTGTACGAGAAAAACAAAAAACACTCATTACCAAGACCACGCATGCTCGGAAACTAAATACATTACGACACAATATAACACATTACATCACTTCTTAAGTTGTATTCGGTCTTATGAGAATTTTTATAACTTTAGTAACCCTATTGGTTTTCAATGAGACTAGCATGCAAAAACAAAAAAAAAAAACGGATGATTTGTCCAATATTCTAAGGCCCCTTTCACACTGAGGCGTTTTTCCAGGCGCTAAAAATAGCGCCTGAAAAAAAAAAAAAAAAAAACAACAACAACAACCCCTTTCAATCCAGTGTGAAAGCCGGAGGGCTTTAACACTGGAGCGGTACGCTAGCAGGGCGGTAAAAAATGTCCTGCTAGCAGCATCTTTGGAGCGGTGAAGGAGCGGTGTATTCACTGCTCCTACCTATTGAAATAAATGGGGCAGCGCGGCTATACCGCCGGCAAAGAGCCGATGCAGCGGCGCTTTTAACCATTTTTCGGCCGCTAGCAGGGATAAAACCACCCCGCTAGCGGCCGAATAGCGCCATTAAAACGACGGTAAAGTAGCGCTAAATATAGTGCTGCTTTACCACCGACGCCGCTCCTGCCCCAGTGTGAAAGGGGCCTAATTGTGAATTTGAAGAAGCACAACTGAAAACTTATTGAACAAATATTTAGACAGTGCATCTGGTTTTTGTTCAGAAAATACTTTGCTTTAAATTGAATGTTAATAGCAGGTGAAATTTTCAAACATTCATCCATTCATTGAATGTACAAAGAATTTTCATCCGAAAATCTATACCTGTATGGCCAGCATAAGTCACAGCCAAGCAACATAGCACTTTTGGAATCAGCTAATGCAACTAAAGGCTATTATAATAAATTAAAAAGAAAAGAGATTTTTTCTTTTTAGATTTTTTTTTGCCAGAAAATTTTAAAGTTCACTGAGGGACACAGAATTCAGAGACAAGTGGGTTATACTACTGCCTACAGGAAAATTTAGACATTGGAGATCAGGCGGCAGCTTTTCAAATCTGGAAAACAATTGCCTAAAGGCCAAACATAGGAAGCGTCTAGAAAAGAGTGCACCTTGAAAAGGAAGGAGTGGAACCAGATCCTTAAGGCCAAAGGCCTGAATGATGATATTTCTGAGCCACTAAGAAATGGAAAAATGATCGGTATCCCTTTACGTGGACTATCAGAAATAGCAGAGAGTCTCAAGTCTTTCTAATGGAAGCAGTGGCTAAAAAGGTAGACGCACCGCTCGAAACACCCAGACAATAAATAGAATCTCCTTCTGTTGTACTTGCAGTAAAGTGACAAAAGCACATGGTCCTGGTTAACATGAAAGGCTGAAATCATATTGTGAAGGAAGGAAGCTCTAGACTAGTTGATGAGCTCAGGTTTGGAACCCAGGCGATAGCTGTCACTTCGGTCCACTGCTGCCGAATCAACTAGGACCAGGGTATTCCCAGCCCTGCACATACACAAAAAGGGGGAGTAGACCACAGCTTGTAGAACAGTTCTGCATTTCTCAGTAGAGAAAGGCATTCATCATCCTAGGGCACTAGCAAAAAAGAAAATGAGGCATGCTGGGAGTGGGAGAGATTATATCAGACCAATCACTGTTTTTTTGTTTGCCAATGTCCAAATCCTCCCGTAGGCGGCCGTATAACCCAACTGTCTCTGAAACCTGTGTCTTTCAAAGACCAGAAAACAACTTTGTTTTTTTTTGTTTTTACCACCTTCACCTCAAAATGATGACTATATACACGCAAAAATAACTTTCATAACAAAAGCATGCTAAGTGACAAGAAAATAAGCACATCCAAATACAGAGGTCTTCTTACCAAGGTTAAGGCTGGAAGATGATCCATGAGAGGATAAAGATGGTGGCGGTGTCTGGGAATGGCTGGCTGCCTGGCTTGGAAGGGGCATGCCTACAGGACCAGGAGAGGAAGAGAAGCCTAGACCATTGTAGAAGCTATGTCCAATGGGATTCAAACTGCTGGAAGTCCTTTTGTATAGATCTGTACTGCCAGTCAGAGAATCACGACGCGATCCACTGCCAGTGTTGGAATTAGCAACTGAAAGAAAACAAATAAATCAGTCAAGAAAAAAATAAAAAAGGACAACTTCTTTAAGCACAACACAAAATGCTAATCAAGTTTTTTTACTTGCTTGTTTTGATACTGACCTGCTGTTCCAAAGCCACCCAGTGCTGAACTAAGCGTTGCTCCCAGTGATCCACTGCTTCCAAAACCCAATGAACTATTCGCTGGCTGACCTGAACTTTGTGAAAATAAGGAGCTGCTTTGAGAGTTATTGGTCAGGGAACTGTTGCCATAGAACGAGCTTGATGCCAGATTCTGGTTGCCTTGTGGTTGCGGCTGTCCCTGAGGCTGCTGAGAATTCAATTGACGGAAGGGTCCATTTGTAGCACCACCTTGTCCATTGGCAGAAGCAGCTGCTGCTGCAACAGCTTAAAGATATATTGCAAAAGATCAGTTTTCATGTATAAGACAACTTGACATCTTTCAAGTCATTTTTTAAACAATAAATGGTAGCTGTATGAGGCATTTCAGAACAATAGACAGAAACACATGCAGCTGTATATGTGCATTTCCAACAGTGCTACATACCAGCTTGAGCTGCAGATGGACTAATAATAACTGGCGCAGGGGCTACCAGACGAACAGGGCCACCCAGTCCATTTCTGGCTCCAGTATTCACAACAAGTGCCCCTGTTTGGTCATAGTAAGCAGCAGGAGCTAGAACTGGATATCCTAAAAGAAGACACAGAAAAGTAAAATGTATGAAAATTTGAGATGGAAGAGAACATATAAAGCAATTTGTATGTCACAAATATATAGGGGCAAGCAATAAAATGCCAAATCTTTAGGAGTTAGGGGCAAAACGTGTAATTATATATATATATATATATATATATATATATATATATATATATATATATATATATATATATATATATATATATATATATATATATACATATACACACACACACACACATATATACATATATACACACACACACACACACACATTTATGGCAATTTTCATTAGGTATGGCAATTTTGACATAGTTACAGTGGTACCAATGTAACCATGCATGTGTCATAGGCATGGGATCCCTGTGGAAGCTGGAATTCAACGCTACTACAGTGATCTCCACTTCTTTCCAGGTCTTGTGCACTGTGAACCCAAAGTCGCTTGCCCGGCACATGTGCCATTCAAGAACACTATTTTCTCAATGAATGCATAGCATTCCCAAATTGAACGAGCTGCAGAGCAGTAACTTCACAATTCATACACTGAGAAAATGAAAAATTGCACTCTATTCAAAAAGTGTAGATTTAAAGTGGTTGTAAACCCGGTTACGCCACTTTTACCTACAGGTAAGCCTAGAACAAGGCTTACCTGTAGGTACCGTGAATATCTCCTAAATTTGTACAGGGGATATTCCGCATATGTGCTGATTTCTGTTTCGTCATTGGCGCATGTGCACTGACGAAACAGGCCGCTGGTGTCGTTTCTTCAGTAGCTGTGCCGCGACAGGCGGGAGCGATGTCATCGCGGCTCCGGTCAGAATGCCGGAGCCGCGAACCCGGAACTCCGGTGGAAGATATCGGCCCTGTACTCGGAGCGCCGACTCAGATTCAGGGCATCGTTCTGAGGTAAGTATTTCATAATGGGCTAGTATGCGATGCGTACTAAGCTCATTATGCCTTTGTCTTGCAGGGTTTGTTTTTTGTTTTCCGAGGTTTACAACTTTAAAGATGAGATTAATTAATTTTGCTCTACATTCAACAGTAATTTCAACCACTACAAGTACCTAAATTTGACTTGTTATCAAGTCTCTCGTATCTTGCAACACCTATAGGATTAGCATTAGGGCCCAGAGCCACTCAGGCGTGCTGTATGCAAATGTGCTGACATGGAATGTACTGATATGAAGAAAGAAAATGATCTCATCAGCCTATAACTTGTCTGTCATGGTATAGTCAGCAGGCTAGGAGTGGAGAAAGGACACTACTATACAGTGCCTTGAATTAGTATTCATACCCCTCAAAATATTCCATGTCGAGGGGTCGAAACCAAAAATATAAATGTATTTTATTGGGATTTTATGTGATAGACCAACACAAAGTGGCACATAATTGTGAAGTGGAAGGAAAATGATAAATGTTTTTTTTTTTTTAACAAATAAATATCTGAAAAGCGTGGCGTGCATTTGTGTTCAGCCCTCCTGAGTCAATACTTTGTAGAACCACCTTTCACTCAATTACAGCTGCAAGTCTTTTTGGGATGTCTCTACCAGATTTGCACATCTAGAGACCTTTTTGACCTTTCTTCTTTGCAAAATAGCTCAAGCTGTCAGGTTGAATGGAGTGTCTGTAAACAGCAATTTAACTCTTACCACAGATTCGCAATTGAATTTAGGGCTGGACTTTGACTGGGCCATTCTAATACCTGAATATACTTTAATATAAACCATTACAGCTGGAAAATTTCAAAAAGTATGAATACTTTTTCAAGGCACTGTATACCTTACAGGCAAAAGATGTCATCCAGCAGGCTTTGCGGTAGAGCTGCATAAATCTAAGGACTAGATGGACAAAAATTACATTTCTTTGGCTGTTAAAATGGCTCTCCTATATACATTTCATCAGTGTATTTAGCGGTTTGCTAGTCACAAGGACTGACTTGAGTAAGTAACCAGAGTTCAATTACTCCCTGCATACACTAAAGTGGAATACCCAGCAAACAATTTTTTGCCCCCATTGGGGGGCGATTAGAACTGCCAGCAGCACAAGAAGCGAGGGAGAATGTATTCAATGGAAAAACACAGCAACCAAATCTGACTAAGTTTCCAGTTCTCTCTTACTTTATCCAAAACAAAGTTCATGTTTTATCCAAAGCAAAATATGCAACTCACCAGGCATTCCAGCAGCAAGGCCTTGCCCAAAGGCCAGTGCAGAATTCACAGCAGCTGCTGCAACTAGCTGGTCATTTTGTTGTCCCTGTTGATTCTGGTTGGGGGTTAGCGGTCGCTGATTACCTCCTGCACGAAGCACCTAGGAAATGCACACACTTTTAAAAAGGGGTAAAACATGCAAAATGTGTGGTTACTGCTTTCAAAGGCAAAAATCTGTAAAGAGCAAACAACTAAAATGCCACAAAGTGACAGATAGACCAGAAGTAAATACAACCTCTTAAGCCCACTCAAAAACAGAATCCTTGTTAAATGCCAGTACAACAGCATGGTTTTCCTTTGAATGACCTCACCAGTGAGGCCTTTATGTAGCATTTCTAAGTCCTGGATTCTGCTAAAGCCATATTGAAGGCAAGCAAGGGAATGTTATTACAGATACGCTCCATCTAGAATATATTTAATGAAGATCCTCATAATAGCCACTGCAGCTAAGCAAAGCTGAAAATAGAAATTCAGAAAACATGGGCCTTTAGGTCATTAGCAATATTTCACAGATGTTGCCCCTATGGGGACCTCGAACAGATCAGGTTATATCTCTTAGCGTAGGGAGAGGAGAAAACTCACAACTAATGACAGGACTGTAGCCCCCCCCCCCCCCCCACCCCCCCAAAATGATCAATTTGAGAAACAATGCAACAAAGAAAGCAAAAGAACCGTTAAGAGACCAACGTGCCAAAGATAAGAACACTCACCTGTTGCTGGCCCTGCTGATTCTGAGGATTGTTCTGTTGAGATGCAGAGTTGTTTGCTGCTGCTGCTGCCGCTGCTTGCTGCTGGAAGAGGTTGGCAGGATACACTCCCCATGGAGTGACACCATAATATTGGTGGGGAACCACAGCTGGGCCTGTATAAGTTAGCGAAAGCCAACAATGTCACTATCTTATAGGAAATCCATCCTGAATCTAAAACAGATCCTGCATTGGACATTTTCTCCACCAACCATAGGAGATTTACCAACGAAAAAAAAGTGGTTGTAAAGTGCTAGAATCCTCCATTACAGTAGTATATCATGTAAAATGTGTGTGCTTCCGTAATGGAATTGTGACCCACCTGAGCTGTCTTCCCCATTCCAAGCACTGCAGTGGAGTGAAAAATACGGTAGATTACAGAAACACACACCTTTTACATTCTATACTACTGTAATAGCGAGGATTCTAGCAGTTTACAACCTCTTTAAACTAGGCCTTATTTTCAGGGTAGGGCTTATATTCCAGCCCTTCTCGAATATCACAGTAGATCTTATTTTCAGGGTAGGTCTTACTTTCGGGGGAAACATGGTAGGTGTATACATATGGGGTGGACAATTGACAATCACAATGAGCGATTTTCTTTTTTGTGTGATGCGGTACCATTTTTATTGTTAAACTTTTTCATACTTGACCAAAATAAAGCATTTTCCTAGTTGACAGTGAGTTGAACCAATTTTTGTAATACTTTGGTATACGAGGAGGTTTGAGCTAAAACCAGGTTTTTATTCTCAGTCACTGTGTCTAAAACAGACCTAGTAAACCAATGCACCAAGCACAAAGTTGAAATCACAAGCAATAAAGAAACAAAAAAAGGAAAGCTTACCAAGGGTAGCGGCTGCTGCAAGGCCAGCTGCATAGGGGTCTGTTCCAGGAGGCGCGGCACTGATGATGTAAGGGTTTGGTACAAACGCAGCTGGAGCTAGACCTGCTGAAAACATACCTGTCAGTGAAATGAGACTTCAGTACTTTGCCAGCAAAAGGAAAAAGAAAAGTGTTTAACCATACATTAAAACAAAGCCATGCTTTTAGTGTATTTTTAGCTTTTTTATTTTGGGTGGGGCCAATTAGAGACCACACAAAATTAAAAGTAAAAGCGTAGTTTTTAGATAAGGTGTCCTATGACACTCCATTTTAGTGAGACATGTAAAGTGCAACAATTCAACAGTAATCCACAATTTGCCATTTCAATTAACCTTATCAATTATTCCTGACAGTAACATACTATATACAGAATTAAGGCCACCTACCACCTAGTCACCTTGGCGGTCTGCCAACACCAAGAAAGAAAAACTAGTTCCACTTTGGAAAAGCAATGCATAGATATATTTGGGCTCAATCTAATTATCAACTATTCTAAGCAGAGACCATCTAGGTTTTGTGCTATAAATGGTACAGGTCATGGCCCAATATTCTCACAGTCTAACAATAGCAGTTACAGCTGGAATGAGTCACTGTGGCCATGGTCAGCGTGAACCAGTATTAAAGTATAACTAAAAGGCAACTTTCTTTTTTCGTTTTGGAGTGCAGAGGGATTAGAACACGTGTCAGTTTTTATTGCCATCTGTGCCACGTTAGGGAGATTCACTCTCTCCATTTGTCCTGTTTACCATTAAAAGTGAAAGTAAAAGAAAATTTCGGGTTGTCCCTAGAAAAGTAAGAGGGAAATCTTCCAATGGGGACACTAGTTCTGGTGACCTGGGGGTCCCCTAGAGATTCTCTTAATTTGCAGGGATTTCCTCTCACTCCCTGTTTTGGTTATCGGACAGGAAGTGAAGGGAAACATTTGCAACGGGACAAAGATTGCAAAAATAAACCTTACAGGAAAAAAAAAATAAAATAAGTTTTGCCTAGATTATATATATAAAATTAGGAACAAGCACAATGTAAAAGTATTGATTGCTAAAACAAGGACTACACAGGTACTACAAATGGCTCTTTTTTGCATAGATACAATTTGTATATTCCAAAGAAACATTCAATAAATATTTTTTATCATCGCACACAAATATTTGTTTTGCTAAAACATAGATTAAGTAATAGAATAATTGCCATGTATAGCACCACCATTCCAAAACTTCCCATTATTATCTTGGACATTTTCACAAAAAAGTGAATCAAGCCAAAAGGAATTTGGCACTGTTAGGGTCCACTAAGGCACAGTGGCTACAAAGTTATGTATCTGCTATAGGGATCAGGATAATAGGATTTCTCATGAAGAATTAAAGATCTAAAGCACACAATTCAGATCTAGGGGGGACCTCATCACTGATGGCACGACTTGTTCATTGTTATACCATTCAGATTGCTTTAGGAAAGCCAGGCAGTTCTGATAGAATAACAAAATTAAATATATTTCCACAAACAAGAACAATAACACAAAACCAAAAGAACTCCAAAGAGGGGCAGGAATTATCCAGAAAATACATTATGTGGTAGACAATGGAAAGCAGATTGGGATTAAACACAGCAGTTATTGTAGGGGCAAATATCAAATACCTCTGAGGGATATATTATACATATATGGTCAGTTCACACCAGACGCAGTTCCGTGTGCTTTTTTTCTGCACAAAATGCATGCACAGTGTTTTCCATGTATTCCAATGTCTCTAGTTCACACCATGCAGTTTCTGATCAGTTTCCAGTGCAGAAACTGACCGGAAACTGACTGCATGGTGTGAACTAGAGCCATTGCAATACATGGAAAACACTGTGCATGCATTTTTAGTGCAGAAAAAAGCGCACGGAACTGCATCTGGTGTGAACTGACCCTTAGGGTAGATCAATATCAGAGATGTCACTTTTTAGTGGAGGCTTACATGCTTGCTGAAAATAAGGAACCACATTCTTCAGTCAAAAATACTTGCTCTTTACTAACTCAATATTATTACATTATTAGGGGGACTGTGTAGTCTTAGGCCGCTTTCACAAGGGCTTTCAGTCTTGATCCATTTGTTGGTCTTCAGACAGGTCCAGACTGAGCCACAATGTACGTTTATGGGTAGGTGGATGTAAACGGATGGTCATCCTTTTGCATCCGCCTACATCCAAGCGTGTTCAGGCCCATTTATTTAATTTTTTTAAATTGAAGGTAGCCACATCCTTTTGTTTAGATGGACCTGAACAGGTTCACACTATGAATTGCACAGGAAATCACACCACATTCCTGTGCAAGTCACATGCGATTTAGTGCAGTGATATTTGAGCCTATGCCTTTTGAATGGGTTCAAATTGCACGCACCAATTTTTTTTAAAAAGCACTGCAACCTGATCGCATGGTCATTGTACCATGCGATTCAGTGCACTGCATTTGGGGTGTCATTAACTACTTACCCACTGGGCACTTAAACCCCCTTCCTAACCAGACCAATTTTCAGCTTTCGGTGCTCTCACATTTTGAATGACAATTACTCAGTCATGCAACACTGTACCCATATGACCTTTTTTTCCACACAAATAGAGCTGTCTTTTGATGGTATTTAAATCACCGCTGGTTTTTTTTTTTGTGCTATAAATAAAAAAAATTCTTCATTTCGGTTATAAAATTTAGCAAATTAGTAATTTTTCTTCCTGAAATTTTGGCCAAAATGTATACTGCTACATATCTTTGGTAAAAATAGCCAAAAATCTGTGTATATTATTTGATATAGTCCACAAGCTATGGTGCCAATCACTTAATTGATCACACCTGATGTACTGATCTCATTTCTTGAGACTAACAAGCAAAGAAAATACAAATAACCCCCAAAAGACCCCTTTTTGGAAAGTAGACATTCTAAGGTATTTAGTAAGAAGCATGGTGAGTTTTTTGAAAAAGTGTATTTTTTTCCCCCACAATTATTTGCAAAATTAAGATTTTGTTTTTCCTTTTGTTTTCCACGAAATTGTCATATTAACAGGTTATTTCTCACCCACAGCATATGCATACCACAAATTACACCACAAAATCTATTCTGCTACTCCTCCCGAGTATGGCGATACCACATGTGTGAGACACCACATGTGAGACTTTTACACAGTGTGGCCACATAGAGATGCCCAACATGCAGGGAGCACCTACAGGCATTCTAGGGGCATAAAATTACACATATAAAAATTTCTTCTTGACTACCTCTTGCACATTTGAAGGCCCTGGAGCACCAGGACAATGGAAACGCCCCAAAAAAATTACCCAATTTTGGAAAGCAAACACCCCAACATATATTCTATGAGGCATAATGAGTCTTTTGAACATGTCGTTTTTTTGAAAATGTGGAAAGAAAATGAAAAAACACCATTTTTTTTTTTTTTTTTTAACACAGTTTTTCATTTATACAATATTTCTAATACATAGCAAAAATTAAACCCCAAAATATATTCTGCTAAACCTCCAGGAGTATGGCGATACCACGTGGGAGACTTACACAGCCTGGCCACATACAGAGGCCCAACATGCAGGGAGCACCGTCAGGTGTTCTAGGGGCATACAATTTCAAATCTAATTTGACTACCTATTACACTTTTCTGAGGCACTGATGGGCACTCTAGTGGCATGGATGGGGGATGGCCTAGCATGGATGGAGGCAGGAATAGGCACAGAGCAGCGCTGTGCGCACTACAGATCCAGCCCACATCGCTACTGCACCCGAACTCTCCCCTCTCCTCCCACACTGTACCGATCGGTACGGTGTGAGGAGAGGGGAGAGCTAAGTCGGGCATGGCTGGCTTGTTTACAACTGATCGCTCAGCCATTTGACAGAGCGATCATGTGGTAGGTAAATGGCTGCTGCCATCGGCCATTTACCGCGATGCGCCGGGTCCTCTGGACCCAGCAGTCACAGATATTCTCGGGTGCGAACCCCAGGGGGTGTGCCATTCTGGGAGGATGTCATAGTACGGCCTCCCAGAGTTGAGAGCCGTGCTGTAGCCGTCATTCGGCTATTGTGCGGTTAACTGGTTAATTCCGCACTGATACCCATGCAGATCGCAGGGCAGTGCGAACTGAGCACAATGCAGGAAAGGTGCACGTATTGCCAGTTTCCCACACAGTGTACCAGTGTGAAGCAGGGCTAAACTGATGTAGACAGATGCCATCCGTTTACATCCATTCCATTTTGTCACTTCTGTTCTGTCTTTGCAACAAACGATGCGCAAAAACAGATGTAGACTGATGTGAACTGAACTGATATAAAACTCTACTGAACTGAA
This sequence comes from Lithobates sylvaticus, assembly GCA_028564925.1. Classification (NCBI taxonomy): domain Eukaryota; kingdom Metazoa; phylum Chordata; class Amphibia; order Anura; family Ranidae; genus Lithobates; species Lithobates sylvaticus. The sequence continues at coordinate 196,682,878 of CM053027.1, read as the reverse complement.
GATGAATGTGCAAGCTGATTTAAATGGAATCAGTTTTTTCTTTGAACAGATTACGTCCGTGTGAAAGGGGCAGTGACCACATATACCCCCACAACAGGTGCTCGCTTGTATACCCTGCCTAATCTATGTCACATAAAACACATTACCCTTACTAATAAAAAATAAAACACAACAACAAATTATATGTAGGTGTGGAAACTTAAGTATAGTGCATTTGCACAATTAAATGAAGTTCACAAAGCATGTTCTGCATATACAGCAGCTACTTAGCTAGGGAAGGGATACCAGGGACACGTCCAGAGACACACCAACCATACTGCTAAGGACATGAAAAAAGGATGATCAAACTAGATGCTCTCCCAGGTGCAAGCTGATCACATACAATTATCTCTGTCAGAGATCTAAAGGTCACAATCTGCATTGTGTCATGGACATGCCTATCACATGGAAAACACTAACAGGGATATACAGTACACAAGACGCATTCTGCCCGTGGCACGTTTAGTACAAGGTGTTAATTATCTACTAGGTCTTCCCTTCTCTGGTGTCCCTAAATCAGCTAAGCATCTGATCTCATACATTCTCCTTGCTGCCAGGAGGGTCATCCCTCTATGTTGGCTGTCCACTTATCCTCCTGTAGCAATAACAAGCCAAAAAAACTGACGTAAATGTCATCTAGTTTGTTTGACTAGAAATTCAGAATTTAGAATCAAAAAGGCATCTTAAATAAAAAAAAAAAAAAAAAACACACACACACACACAAAACAAGACTTACTGACTGGACCAAAAATGTTCTGTAACATATCAGTGGGAGTGTATCCTCACATCTTTCCATCTTTTTTTCTGTGAAATCTTTAAAAGTTGACTTATCCAGAAAAGCAAAATCGTGCATAAAGGAAATTTTTGCCATCTGCTGGAAGTACATGCATCCAAGCCAGTAAGCAATAAAAATAAAAGCAATGAAGCGCCAAACTGCCTTCAATTATGTTTAAAATAAAAGCCAAAGTACAGTAGATACCTACTCAAGGCTGCAGTGAACCAGAGAACAAGCTAAAACACAATATCTTGTCCTGGTTGACAGAGTTACCTTTGCATAAAATATCACTAAAGCAGCAAAAAAAAAAAAAAAAGATAAACTAATGCTCCTACATGTCCTCATAATGTTCTAGTTAAGACAGGGATGCAGTAGGAACAATGATGCAAAAGCTTTTGAGGTCACCAACTAAGGTTTACTAGCTTGGCATGGACAACTTCCTACTTGGCTACATTCAACATACAGTGCCTTGAAAAAGTATTCATACCCCTCCAAATTTTGTCATGTTGCAACCAAAAACGTAAATGTATTTTATTGGCATTTTATGTGACAGACCAACAAAGTAGCACATAATTGTGAAGTGGATGACAATGATAAACGGTTTACAAAGAAATATCTGAAAAGTGTGGCTGCATTTGTATTCAGTCCTCCCGAGTCAATACTTTGTAAAACCATCTTTCGCTGCAATTACAGCTGCAAGTCTTTTTTGGGGATGTCTATACCAGCTTTGCCCATCTAAAGAGCAAAATATTTGCCCATTCTTCTTTGCAAAATAGCTCAAGCTCTGTCAGATTGGATGGAAAGTGTCTGAACAGAAATTAAAGTCTTGCCACAGATTCTCAAGTGGATTTAGGTCTGGGCTTTGACTGGGCCATTTTAAACACATGAATATGCTTTGATCTAAACCATTCTATTGTAGCTCTGGCTGTATGTTTTGGGTTGTTGCCCTGCTTGAAGGTGAACCTCTGCCCCAGTCTCAAGTCTTTTACAGACTTTAAAGTGGAACTTGGGCCATCTATTAAATAATCTGACCTTGTTGTTTTAACTTTGGATAGTAACATTTTTTTCTGCCAGTAAATACCTTATGCAGCCCCCTTCCGGTTTCTTGTCTGGTAAAAAGCCTAGGCTTATGACATCATGCACAGCTCTCTCACTCTCCTGAGAGTTTGCCAGGAGGGGGTGAGTCCTAAGAGGGCCAATGAGAGCTGCAGGTTTGCCTCGGTGTCTGTAAATCCAGGAAGTGAACAGGCAGCAGCTTCAGCTGCCCACAGCCAGACTCAGTGGAGGGAGATTTCTGCAGCATATTTGGCAAATACAGAATCACAGTATATATAAAATATGTAAAGTGGTTGGAGGGAAGCTTTAGAATGGCAAAGATGTTTTTATTACAAATTATGTGAGCAGACTGCAGTTCCTCTTTAAACAGGTTTTCTTCCAAGATTGCCCTGTATTTGGCTCCATCCATCTTCCCATCAACTCTGACCAGCTTTCCCTGTCCTTGTTAAAAAAAATGCATCCCCAAAACATGACGCTGCCACGACGTTTCAAGGTGGGGGTGGTGTGTTCAGGGTAATGTTCAGGGTAAAGTTTTAGATTCCCACCACACATAGCGTTTTGCTTTAAGGCCAAAAAGTTAAATTTCTTCCATACGTTTGCTGTGTCCCCCACATAGCTTCTTGCAAACTGCAAATTGGACTTCTTATGGCTTTCTTTTTGCCACTCTTCCATAAAGGCCAGTGGATTGCACAACTAATTGTTGTGCTGTGGACAGATTTTCCCACCTGAGCTGTGGATCTCTGCAGCTCCGCCAGAGTTACCATGGGCCGCCTAGCTGCTTCTCTGGTTAATGCTCTCCTTGCCCGGCCTGTCGATTTAGGTGAATAGCCATGTCTTGGTAGATTTGCAGTTGTGTCATACTCTTTCCATTTTCGGATGATGGATTGAACAGTGCTCCGTGAGATGTTCAAAGCTTGTGATATTTTTTTATAATCTAACCCTGCTTGGAACGTCTCCACAACTTTATCCCTGACCTACCTGGTGTGTTCCTTGGCCTTCATGGTGTTCACTAAGGTTCTCTAACAAGCCTCTGAGGGCTTCACAGAACAGCTGTATTTGTAAGGAAATTCAATTACACCCAAGTGAACTCGATTTACTAATTAGGGGACTTCTGAAGGCAATTCGTTCCACTAAATTTTAGTTAGGGGGTATCAGAGTAAAAGGGGGCTGCATACAAATGCACGCCACACTTTTCTGATATTTACTATATGTATCAATGTATAACACGCACCCCAATTTTAGAAGGGAAGTTTAAAAGGAAAAAAAAAAAAAAAAATAACTTACATTTTAAATAAAGAACTTTGAAGCAAAATTAGGGTCACAGCTCATCAATGCACCCTGCTCAGTGCCCATCTGCAGCCATTAAATTGACCAACAATGCAGCCTGTTCAGCGCTCATCTGCAGCATCACCTTTGCCATCATTGTAGCCTCGCCAGTGTTGGATTATCCCTGCCGTTTCCGAGGAAAGAGAAGGAGCAAGCGCCGCTGAATTACAGAGTTGCGATCTCCTGTGTACCCGGCGCCACGCCTCCTGACCCTGCTCATATGATAGACAGAATAGTGGCCCAATGCGCGGCCAGGAGGCATGGCTGTGAGTGACGGAGTGGCTCTATGTAATTCAGTGGCGTTCGCATCTCTTCCCTCAGAGACAGCAGGGATCAGTGTATAACACGCACCCAGGGGGAAAAAGGTGCCCGTTATATGCCAATATGGTATTTGAAAACATTTTGAAAACCATTTATCATTTTCCTTCCACTTCACAATTATGTGCCACTTTGTGTTGGTCTATCACATAAAATCCCAATAAAACACATCTATGTTTTTGGTTGGAACATGACAAAATGTGGAAAATTCCAAGGGGTATGATTACTTTTTCAAGGCACTGTAAATTTACCAAACATTTTATGAAAAACTGAAACCAGCACACCTGAGAGATCACTTATTACCTTACCTATGTGCGGTTGGTGCGCTGCTGCCAATGCGTACTGTTGCTGCTGGGCTGCTGTCAGTTGCTGTACTGCAAGAGCATTCGGTCTCTGAAACAACTAGAAAAAAATAAAAATATATAGTATTGAACATGATATCATACACACAAAAGGCAGGAAAAAAAAAAAAACCTGTACAATTTAACCACTTCAGCCCCGGAAGTTTTAACCCCCTTAATGACCAGGCCATTTTTTTGCAATACGGTACATTAACTGACAATTGCACCATCGTGCGACTTTGTACCCAAATAAAATTGATGTCTTTTTTTCCCCACAAATGGAGCTTTCTTTTGGTGGTACTTTTTCAATTTTGAAAAAATAAATAAATAAATAAAATATATATATATATATATATATATATATATATATATATATATATATATATATATATATATATATATATATATATATATATATATATATATATATATATATATATATATATATATATATATATATATATAAAAAAAATTTTAAACTTTCTGCTAGAGCTGCACGGTTCTGGCCAAAATGAGAATCACGATTTTTTTTTTTTTGCTTAGAATAAAAAGATCACGATTCTCTCACGACGTAAAATCTTTCACATACAGAAAAAAAAAATATGTGCTAACTTTGCTGGTTAGTTTTATTTTTTTTAATTCATTAAAAGTAATTTTTTCAACAAAAAAAAATTGCATTTGAAAGACCGCTGCGCAAATACAGTGCGACATAAATATTGCAACAACCACCATTTTATTCTCTAGGGTGTCTACTAAAAATAAATATATATATATATATATATATATATATATATATATATATATATATATATATAAAATGTTTGTGGGTTCTAAGTAACTTTCTAGAAAAAAATAAATAAAAAAGATTTTAACTTGAAACCAACAAAACACAAAAAGTGGGTAAACTTTTTTCACTTAAACACAAAGTGTATTCCATTGACAAATTGTTACAATGTTTATACTGAAGTTCAACTGATAAAGAATGTTTTGATTCTTGGCAGACTGCCCAGTTTTTCTCTTCCTTTCTTTTAAGGCTGTGGCTTCAGAAGAGCAGAGAGAATTCTTTGCATAGAAAGAATTGTGAAACTCTTTAGTCAAGATCGCGATAACGATTCTTGACGATTAATTTCGCAGCTCTAATTTCTGCTATAAAACATATCCAAAAAAAATAAAATAAAAATTCTAGTTTCTTAATCAATTTGGTGAAAAAAAAAAATCCTAATAAACTTATATTGATTTGTAGATGCTACAATGTTTGCATAAACCAAACTATGAGATATTTTTATGGAATTTTTTTTTTCTTATTAGTAATTGCTGCGATTTTTTTAGCGGGACTGTGACATTGCTGCAGACAAAAGTCGGACACCTGACACCTGGGAACCAGTGACACCAATACAGTGATCAGTGCTAAAAATATGCACTGCTACTGTACTAATGACACTGGCAGGGAAGGAGTTAACATCAGGGACGATCAAAGGGTTAAGTGTGTCCCTAAGGGGTGCTTGCTAACTATGTGGGGATTGCTCTGACTGGATAAAGACAGATTGGTGTTCTTGTTTAGCAGGAACACAAGACCTCCATCATCCTCCCTGTCTGAATGGCGATCTGCCTTGTTCAAATGCTCAGATAGTCGTTCAGCCTCTCTGGGGAATGACCGCAAGTGGCCAGTGGACATTGGGTCTGCCAGACCCGCTGATTGGCAACCCGTATCCAATCAGCACGTGGTCACGTATCCGGCAGCACGCATGCGCCCCCAGTGGCTATTGTGTACAGATATGCGATTTCACGCAATACAGCCGACCTGCCGCAGTATATATGCAGTAGGCGGTCTTTAAGTGGTTAATGCCCACTAGATGTACCTGCTGTTGAGAATTATAATCAAAGAGGCCAACTGTGGTAGCTCCTGAATCAACTTGAACTTGGTTGCCCTGGTAGTCAAATTGTAGAGGTTCCATGCCAACATGCTCCATGGGATCCAGCTGAACACTTTGAGACTCCATGCCACCGAAGTCTTCCACTGGCTTTGCTCCATTGCTGTTGGTCAATTGAGCAAGTCCCTCAGAGCCATTCTGACTTGGTCCAAGAAGATCCACCTCACTTGCAGAGTTCTGGCAGTTACCTGGGGTACGACTGAAAGGAAAACACACAGTTACTAAAATATAAAAACACGTTAATTTTTAAGCCATGTAGAAAATATTTCCATTAAAAAAAAAAAAATATATATATATATATATATATATATATATATATATACATACATCAACAAATGCTGTATTACATGCGGTTCATACCTGCTTAGTCACTATGAGTTTTCCTGTATCCTGCAAAACAACATGGTTGATCTTGCTGCTCGCCATCTCCACCTTCATATCCCCAATTCAGCTACGGATTTCGCAGCTGTAGTGGCAATTCTGCACTTGCTCAGTTTTCAGTGAGTTTCTATGCTGAGCATTTTCTCCCTATCATATCTGAGCAGCCCGTGTGAATATAGAGTCACACATGTGTGCGTATACACAGTGGTAAATGACAGCTCCCTCCCTCCTCCATGCACACTAACCAGCTACACACAATGGAGGCAGGATATTACATGTAGTTTAATGATGGCTTCACCTCCCTCCTATTCCAAGACACAGGCCGGAGGAGCCATCACTTGATCGGTAGGGTCAATCACATCGCCCATATCCTGATCTGTGATGTGCTGTGTCCGAGACACAGCCTGTGACTGGCAGAAATCCGCCAACGCCATGGTATTGCAAAAAACTAATAAATATTTGATTTCAAATATATATTTGTATGCCATTTTAAAATGGTTTATTTAATAGGCTCTGGAATACAGAGTGACAAATGTTTTTTTTATTATTTTGAACATGTGACTAGCAGCAGAGGACTAGAAGCTACTCTTGATTATGTTTCCTGCAGATAGGCTGGGAAAATTTTGGGTCATGTGGCAGCTGTATATCAATTAGAAAAAAGGTACTTAGTTTAGTTTATATTTTATTTAAAAAAATTACAGTGCCATCATCCACACACATAAATAGAAGGGACAATGTAAATTAAAATGATACAAGAGGCTCTATATAGAGTACATGTTTGCCTTCAGTCTCAGGGTTACCCAATGATTAACCACTTCAATACAGGGCACTTAAACACCTTCCTGCCCAGACCAATTTTCAGCGCTGTCACACTTTGAATGACAATTGCGCGGTCATACGACACTGTACCCAAACTAAATTTTTATCATTTTTTTCCCCACAAACAGAGCTTTCTTTTGGTGGTATTTGATCACCTCTGGGGATTTTTATTTTCTGCTAAACAAATAAAAATAGACTGAAAATTTATCAGCACAGACCTCCCCCTGTCAGAGGAGCAGCCAATCGGCTCTTCTCTACTCGCGTCTGTCAGATGCGAGTGAGCTCTTCCTATTTACACTGTGATCAGCCGTGATTGGACACGGCTGATCACGTGGTTAAGAGTCTCCGGAGTCTTCGTAGTTGCGGGGTGTCAGACTGACACACCGAAACTGATCGCCGCGATGCACGCCCCCGGGAGCGCGCAGCGGCTCAATATCCTGATCACGTCATATGACGTCCGGTCAGGATATTGAAACCACCTTGCCGCGGTCATTCTGCTATATAGCAGGTGGCAAGTGGTTAAATCGAGACAAGATTTTTTATTTTTTTCCACTTAATCAATATACATAATACTGTGCTGCCCCTTTATTATTTATAACTGCTCAATAACACAAACGGCTAATAAAACTCAATACAATAACACAAAGCTGAAACTCAAAACAAAACATTCCAACATTGTCAGAGGATGTGCTGTTGAACAAAACATTAACAGGGATTGTGGCAGATTAAATCTGAGCCCTAATCAAAAAAATAAAAATTTAAGTTTGTGTTAGGCTAGGTTCACACATATGCAGCTCTGTGAGAAGAGTTTTGAGCAGGCACGGCAGCCCATTAATTTGAATGTAGACTCACTGAATACAATACTGCTGGTGATGGGATTCAAGGCTGAAAACCAATGATCGTGGCTGGGATGTGCAGTCCCTCAATACTTTTAACATTGATAGACATAAGCTGGCAACTGGGTGGACTCAAACATTGAAAATCTTTATTGGCTACACAAGTACATCCAGTAAAACAATGCCAACGCTAGGAAAGGAGGGAGGGACGGGCGCAAATTGGAAGGTCAGGTATATTCCCCTTGGTTTTTTTTTTTATAGCAGCAATAAGAAACAAATTTGTAAAAAATCCTTGAGTTTATTATCCAAGACACAAGTTAATCATTGGGTGCAAAATATATTTAAAATAAGAGCTCTGGTGTACAAAGTGCGGAACAGTTTCAGGTAGAGGAAGGTACAGACATAATTTAATTTACAATTCCTTTTATAAAGTGATTATACTGTATTCAAAATAGATTTCCATAACATTTAGTTCATATGACAATATGATATACACAATACCCCTTACTTTTCAGCAGCTGTGGCCTTACTCCTACCATGCTATGAGTAAGGCCACAGCAGCCGCAACACATTAACATGGTTTTCCTGGATGTACTTGTGCAGCCAATAAAGATTTTCAACATTGGAGTCCACTGAGTTGCCGGCTTAGATCAACATTTATCTGAATGGGCTGCCTGGCCTCCTGAAACAGAGGGAAAAGGTTCCTGCAGCCCGCACATGAACCACAAGTGCAGTTTGGTTCACAGTGCGAGTGCAATTTCCAGTGCATGCGGCGTGCCATTAGGATTAATGGCACCCACATGTATCCAGTGCTTTTTTCTGTGCGGGTGGTTGTGGCTGCGGGAACAGGTGCAGAGGTGAAGAAGGAACCACCCACACAGATACCAACCTAGCCTTAACTACTGTGGGTTTCAAAACAGGGTTACATAAATCTATGGGCAGAAAACCCCTTTAACACACACTTGAAAGTTACAAAAATCAGTGGCAGCAGTAATATATAGCATAGATTACAGCACAGTAGAAAACATGAAAATAATATTCAACTGCATACAGAAAGCACGCTTTTTACTAGGTGCATACATCAACTAACATTTTATAATCGGAAAAATAAAAGGCTAAAGATTTAAAAAAAAAAAAAAAAAAAGACGAAAATAAGCTTTTATTCTTTCAAAAAAGCATACAAATTTAATAAAAAATGTAAAAAATAATTGAGGTTCATACCTAAAATCCTTTACATCAACATCAATCCCGTTCTGGACTGGCAGCCCATTAGCCTTATCCATAGGGTCACCTTCCTCCTTCAGGTCTCCCAATTTATCCCCTTCATAGACTCCTTTGCTTTTTTTATCGACTTTGTCATTTTCTTCTCCTTCGGAATCACGAGGGCCCTAAAAGATCAAATTTTTTTTAAAAACAGATTAAAACAACCACAGAGGTTCAACCCAAAACTGTCTCGCAACTTTTGTTCAAACTACACATTTCCTAAGCCTTCAATCGTTTGGAAGCTGACATTTGGGCGATCATAAACCTTGAGAAAAAAAAAATCCTTTCCAATTAATATGGCTTCAGAAACCATAAAATGTGACATCTAGAAAAAAAAAAAAAACTGGCAAGACCAAAATGTTGCTACTATAAAATATAATTACTAATTTTTAGTTCTAGAGCATTAGCAATATTTCAGCAAAAAATAGCGTTTATAATGGGAGCTCAGAAGTTTTTAGGTTAACACAATATGGCTTTCACACAGTCAAACTCACAACCTAAAGGGCGAACTAACAATGTTCAAGACTGACTGTGCATCCCTGCAGCCATCTTTATTTTTACCTGCATTTTTCTATATCTTGGCAATCGAAGGGCTCCCCCCCTTGTTTGTATTAAGGGAGAGGCACTTACAAATCCTCCTTTTCTCATGCAGTTGTCTCCAGGAGAGGAGCTGAGGACGTACTCCACCATACTGACTCCCAAGCCTCCACTTTCAGAACGAGGGGAGAGCACAGAGTTAACTTCACTGCCAACATGAAACCCTTGACCAGGCCTCCTCTGGACCATGATAGGCTGGGAGACTGAATGATCTAGAAAAAAGGAAAATTGAATGCATTAGAAAAAATGAAATAAATATTTCTTTATACATTAAATATTCTGGCTCTCTTACAATGTCCTAAACCCAACTGTGGTGCCATTTGGGCATGGGAAGACAAAAGGAGCGAACTATACAGACAATCCTGACGTGCAAATCTGAAGGGAAAACAATGTTTAGGCAAATGCGATTTTAACTGCCTAGGGATGTAGAAGGCAGGTTTTACATTGCTAAAAACGGTTGCATTAGGAGATTTATCTAGTCTCTATGGTCACATTTAATTTACTACCAAGGAAGGACTATCCTGCTGTCAAAGGTTGCTAACATTACCCAGTTCATTCACTTACATGGCAAGAAATCTGGGGTCTAGGGTGGAACCTCACGCTATATATTTTATGCATGGGGTTCCCCTTTAAAATCCATATAAAAGTAGGGGGGAGGGAGGAGGGACTGTTTTTTTTTTGGCACCTGAGGTCCCTATTAAAATTCATAACAGACCTGAAGGACCTGGTATAAATATTGGGGGCACCCCTGCAGCAATTTTTTTTCTATGCAAGATCACCCGCCCCCCCCCCCCCCCAACCAACATCACGCACACCACTTATCGAAACACAGCTTGCATACACAGACCAGGAAAAGAGGGGAGGTAATCTCTTCCCCACATTTATGGCCCAGTGGTTGTGGGGGTCTGTTGTCAATGGTCTTTATCAGCAATAAGGGTACCCGCAGATACCAGCCCCCGCTATGTGAATAGAGTAGTATATAGTACCCAAACTCATTCACAAAAAAAGTCCCACGATGAATATACATGAACCGTCAACCAGGTCATGAGGGAATGAGGACCCAAGTCAGTCACAATGTCAGAGGCCCACTGAAGTTAAGGTCATATATGCACTGGCAGACGCTCATCCCTGCCACGTTTCAGGACGGATCTGGTTTAGAATTTCATGGGGTCACCCTTAAAAGTCATACCAATCCTTGTTTGACAGTGTTTCTCAACCTTTTTTCAGTCTAGGCACCCTTTAAATTTCTGCACATTGTTAAAGCACCCTATTCTAATATGTATGAAACTAAACCAATAGTTAAGCATATTGTAGCAACATCCACACACGCAAGACACCCAAAATTAGAGGCCATTTTTTTCTTTCAAGCCAAATAAACCTTTGCACACTGCTACTGACTAGTATTCTAGCATTTCTTCTTCCTCGTTTTCTCTCCCCCATGCAGCTGGCACCTTAGTACTGACAGAGAGGAGGGGGGGTAAAACAAGACTGCAGTTTGATCCATCCGCTGTCTTCTACAACATTTTTGGGCAATTTAGGCATTTTGTCAAGGCATCCCTAAAGAACCCAAGGGGCACCCCTGGTTGAAAAACGCTGGCCTAGAAAATGGCAATTTTTTTTCTTTTTACATTCAGTTCCAGTTAACTTCCAGCAGGGTTCGGATTCGGCACCCGAACTTCCGTAATGTTTGTTGAACCCTGATTGAACTGAACCCAGATGTCTGGCTCGTCACTACCACTGAAAATGCAACAGGTTGTTCTTTACTCAAACTACCAAGTTACCATATTATACTCTGAACAAAATCGTAGAAAATTATTTCTAAAATACTGGTGGCAGCACACTTCATGGACATAGCAGCAAGACCATAAATCAGCAACAAAATTATATTCAACTTACCAGATGCCCCCCATGCACTCTCTCTCCACTGATCCCCCAGAAAAATGCCTTTTGGTCCATCCTTGGAGTCATCGCTCTCCCAGAATTTCTTGCCGGGCAACATTTGCTTGGGGGACAAAGTTTTTTTTATTTTACTAGCACCAAAAATACAAGAATTGCTACAGTTACAGTATTATTGTTACAGTATATCAAGCTAGCTTCTGAATTTTTTATTTTTTTTGCAAAGATGGGATGGCATTTCCTGTACACTAGGTCAATTATTATTGTTTGCTACTGTTCACTGGGCCTGTCTAACGGAATACCTTGCTACAATATTCTGAATGACTGACCTAGAACAAACTATACATATAAGGCTTCTAATTTTTCTGACTCTCCTGTTCTGCACACATTTCCAGTGTCTTAGAACAGACTACAAGCTACCTAAAAGCCAGTCAATGAGCATTTTCAAAATGCAGTCACCAATAGCAGCCCCCCCCCTCTCTTAGGATTGGCATCCTTAAAAGCATTGGTCGCCGATAATGGTCCATGAGCATTGTGTGTATAAGGCAGCAGTGTGATCCAGGGGGATAGGCGCAGAGAGCCAGAGCATTGTGTGTATAAGGCATGTTAAAATCATGTTGGTAGTCCATGGGATTCAAAAATTGTGAGTTTAGTGGTCTGTGAGGTTCAAAAGGTTGGCGACCACTGCTTTAAAGGCAACACTTTTCTTCTTTGTGACACCACCATTAAACGCTACATCTCCCTGCAAACAGAATGCCAAGGAATCCAAGGGCCCACTCCACCTGCTCACATGGATGATACCAATAACCTCAGGCCTATGCCATATGGCTAACCATTTTCCTGGCTCATAGCCACCCCTTTCCTGTTTTTTTCTTTGCATTCAGGGTGTGAAGTAGCACTACTTTATTCTTACAGGAGCAAGGTTACAGGCTACTGTTTTTCAAAAGAGTCAGTCCATTCATGACCAACACGTCAGTTTTTGCAACAGTCTTTGAAAACTAGTCATCTACCTAAAATGCAGGCTGTCCAAATTATTTGCTCTGCGGCTTGCCCAACAATGTACAGCGACTGTTCAATTTCTTTTCACTCACAAACCCGACAACATGTACCATTTACCCCATTCATTTTAGAAGGAAAGCTAGTCAAACTTGACATACTATATATGGGCTTTGAATTGAAGTGAGTGGAGGCAAGCAAAGACCAGGATGAGATGTCAGAAGTGAGAATATCTATAATAGTTCCTGCGCAATGCTGGGCAGGCTGCAAGCAACTACATTTTAGTTGGGGGGGGGGGGGACACACACAGCTTAGGGGAAAGGGAGGTGGCCCCAAGAAGGATGAGCAGACTTAGGGCTCTTTCACACGGGGCGGATCAGTGCTGATCCGCCCCGTGGATATCCGCTTGCTCAGCGGGGATCGCCGGAGCGATCTCCGCTGAGCAGGAAGATGACAGGTCCATCTCTGCACTCTGTGCAGGGACGGACCTGTCAGAGCGCCGCTCTCCCCTATGGGAGATCGGGTGACGACGGCCCGTAGAGTCCGTCGTCATCCGATGACGGATGGAAAAAAATAGGGTTTTCCTCCGTCTGCAGAATCGGACCACAGCGGACACGGATGATATCGGGTGTCAGCGGATGCTCATTCGCTGACACCCGCTATCCCATAGGGATGCATGTATGTCCGTTTTTCATCCGAATACGGAAGGATGAAAAACGGACATACGGACCGTCCGTGTGAAAGAGCCCTAAATGTGCCCTAAACTACAAATACAGTTGCCCTTTAATAAAAATTATAGTCTTTCATCAATAGACAAAAAACATTTTATAGACAAAGGATTGTTAAAGATATAATTCAGGCAAAACTTTGCCTTGTGCAAGCACAGCCCCCCCTCTTATAATTATGGGAACACCTGATGTTCAATGTGAAACCACAGGCCAGCGGGGTTTCTAATCCTACTCAACAAAAAGACTCCAAAAGGAAGCACACATACTCAAAAGCATAACAGAGTTTACCAAATTCTAGCGGATCAATCTCAGATTAACCCTTTCATGAGTAAGCTTATTTCTGACATTACTTCCGTATGCGTTTTCTTTGCTGCGCAAGCTTGCGGGGAAACTTTAAAAATTATAATTTTTTGTTATTATTATTAATAAAAAATTTGATCCTTTGCACTTCAAATTATTCAGATCGCCAAAAACAGCGATTCTGAATACTGTATATTTTTTTTTAATCCGGCGCCATTGGCAGCCGAGTAAACAGGAAGTGACGTTGCTCCCGTGTTCACATTCATGAGACTGGCACAAAGCCGTTTCCGGCTTCGGGCCAGTCTGTCTCTAGCCACCGGAAGTGGCGGATCGAGTCTACTGGTGGGACAGGAGGCCCGGTCAGTGAAGCGGGACGTCCCCTCCCGCTCCCCCCGGGATAACAATAGAGCGGCTTTTAGCCCCATCGGTTGTTATCCCTGGAAAGTCGATCGCCCGCTCTAAAAAAATGGTACTGGGATGATGCCTGCAGCTGCGGGCATCATCCCCGGTATAACCCCCGAAAGCCAAGGCCGCATATCTGCGGACGCTTGGCGGGAAGGGGTTAAAAAAAGGCAAATAGAGTGGACTTTCCTGGAAATAATTTCTAGATCGCTAATTCAACTGAGTATTTGAAGTTGCTAATTGACAGTTCGTATATGCATACTTACTTCTCCCATTGCTCGTCCTTCAAGTGCAAGAGCCTGAAAGTCATGATTTAATTCATCCATCGAACGCACCTATAAGACATAAAAATCAATTTTGGTTGAACTTGGTTTAACATGTTAAAGTAATTGCTACAATGTTAAATGGATAGTCCAGGGTTTATCGGTTCCATTGATGCAGAGTAACTACTGCTTCTACCAAAAAGGTGCAGACCAAAATGGAGGAGGCGGCTGTAGTCTTGGGGTCTTTAAAGCTGGTCAAGCTCCCTAGTGCTACTCCCCCTATGGCTGGATTTTGCAGGGGTACTTTAAAAGCTATTTCCAGCTTTACTGTCACTTTAAATAGTCAGTTTTGCAGAGAAAAACAAAATAAAAATAAAAACCAACCCATCTACACCAGGGGTCTCAAAACTTTCTAAACAAAAAAGGGCCAGTTTATTGTCCTTCAGACTTTAGGGGGGGGGGACTGTGACCAGTGGTAGCTGAAATTTTATTGGCATCAGTGGGAGCCACATTTGGTATTATGGGGGAGGAGCAGTGCCCCATTATTGGTCAGTGGGAGATATTGCGCTTCATTGTTGGTGTCAGTTGGCAAAAAAGGGTCTCAAATTAGTGGGAGTAGTGCCCCAAGGGCCGGATAAAGGCAGGCCAAGGGCCGCAGTTTAGAGACCGCTGTCCTACACCAACAGGTGCTTATTCCAAATAGTTCAGTTAGCGAAATTGGCAGATGGTGTCACAATCTTTACCTCAGCCAGAGGGAGCTTTTTATTCAGGGAATACAAATTTGCCGTGAATGGTTGAGTGCCGCTCCACCCCACTCAGTTTTGTTCCAGGTGTCCAACGGGCACTTTGCAGGTGCTACAGCGCTACAAATAGCGCCTGCAAAGCGCCCTGAAACAGCCCCTGCTGTGTCTCCAATGTGAAAGCCCAGAGGGCTTTCACACTGGAGCGGTGTGCTTGCAGGACGGAAAAAAATAAAAAAACTCCTGCAAGCAGCATCTTTGGAGCGGTGAAGGAGCGGTGTATTCACCGCGCCTACCCATTGAAATTAATGGGGCAGCGCGGCTATACCGCCGGCAAAGCGTCGCTTTGTGGGCGGTTTTAACCCTTTTTCGGGGATTAAAACCGCGCGCTAGCGGCCGAATACCGCCGCTAAAGTGACGATAAAGCAGCGTTTTACCGCCGACGCCCCCACCGCCCCAGTGTGAAAGGGGCAAGTGTGGGAAATTGTTCATCTGGGCCAGCTTGGCCCAAACAAACTATGTAAAAGTGACAGGAAAGCTGGAGATGAGCTGTAAAGTATAAGCTCACTTAGTACCATGTTATACCTGTATTTAGGGTATAACAAATGATGTTACTATGCAGCAGCCCCCACCCCAGGAATCAGAAGCCCACATGCAAGGGTGCCCACATCAGGGCTTCACAAGACCCTGCAAGGCAGAGTAGCCACCCAAAAGATGAAAACACAGGAAAGCCCCTGGCTGTAACACCCCAATGATATAGATACAATTCCACCCATTCTTACAGAATACTGAGATTTTAATGAGGGATCTTCTCATGCAAACGTATGGGATGCCTTTAAGGCATATATTTGAGAACAATATATATCCATTATTAAGGCCGTCAACAAGGCCCAGCGGATGAAGAACGATACCTTGCAGGCTTCGGTGGAAGAGCAAATAGCTCAATAAGCAATTGATCTGTTAGAGATCAATTTTAATGGTGTATTACATGCAAAACTAGCTTCACATCTTCATGTCAGAGGCCCCAAGGATAGATCTTTACAAAAATAAACAGAGGTCCTTTGAGCAGGGGGACTGGAATTGTCGTTTTTTGGTAATGATGGCTCAACATGAACATACTAATACCACCTCAATTTCTGAAATACGTACCCCATTGGGGGATACGGTTTTTTCACAATCTAATATTTTAGAGGCCTTTCAACAGTACTACCAGACATTGTATACATCTCAGCTGACCCCAGATTTTTTGCCTAATGATATGGTGGCTTTGTTGGATCCGGTGCAACTTGCCTGGTTGCCCGACACGGAGAGAGGGGCTTCAGTAAGTCCTATAACATCAGAGGAGGTTCTCCAAATTATTGGTTCTTTCCCTACGGGGAAGTCACTGGGACCAGATGGTCTCCCTATAGAATTTTATAAGGTTAATGGAGACCTTCTTGCTTCTCTCTACTCCCACTGTCTGAAGGAGGGGGCGTTACCAGATTCAATGAGTTACGCTCATAGTTCCAATTCACAAAAAGATCCATCCTCTTGTGCATCGTATATAGACCTATTGCTCGGCTGAATACTGATTTCAAGATATTGACAAAACTCATTGTCGGACCATAACAACCCATTCTGTCCACAATTATTGACTCGGACCAAACTGGGTTTATGGCAGGGAGGGCCACAGATGTGAACTTAATATGGGTACCAGGGTTCTGGCTTCCCTGGACGTAGAGAAGGCTTTCGACACTGTTGAGTGGCCTTTTCGGTGGGAGGTACTTCGTAGGATGAGTTTTCAATTGATATTCATTAAATGGATACAGGTTTTAAATAAAGTGTCCTACAGCTGCAGTAAGGCTGGGGGGGGGGGGGGGGGGTGTCATCCCCTTTTTCTTTAAATAGGGGCACTAGCCAGGGATGCCCTTTATCTCCGGCCCTTTTTGCCATTGTGATGGAGCCGGTGGCTCTTCGCATTTCTCCAAATATCAAGGGGTTGCGAGATGGTTAGCTGGAGGAGAGAGTAGCCCTATATGTGGATGACCTCCTATTGCTCTTAAGACGCCGGACCTTCCTTACAGGGTGCTTTACAGATATTAAATTCCTTTTCCTCCATTACGGGGTTGAAGGTTAACTGGACAAAATCATTTTTATTTCCAATAGATATTGGAGCTCGAAATAGAGATCCTTCTGATATCCCATTACAATGGGTAGTGAATCTTAAGTACCTTGGAGTGGTGATATCTCGGCAGGCTTCAGAGTTAATTTCTTTGAATTTGACCCCAGTTTTGGAGGGACATGCAGCCAAAACTGAAGGCATGGGAATCTTTACCATTATCCCTATTGGGATGCATTCATCTTCAGAAAATGTAATTTATTCCAAAATTGACATATTATTTTAGACAGTCTCCTCAGTAAATACCTAGATAATTTTTTATAAGACTCAATCAACTATTTTCTTCTTTTTTATGGGGCCCAAAAGAAACGAGATATAAATTGACAACTTTGATGCGCCCCTGTAATCAGGGTGGTCTAGCTTTTCCAGATCTTTACAAATATTTTCTAGCTACTCAGCTGGTGCAGCAGCACAGTGGTTATGCCCAGATCGGTCCAATCCTTCCATTCGGTTGGAAACAGCAGTGTTGGAATCTATAGAAGCTCTAAAGTTTGTAATTTAGAGGCCCTCTGGCCCCTTATAATTTGACCCCCTCAATTCTTACCACTAGTCGAGCTTGGGAGGCTGGCCTTAGTTGTGAGCATTATCTTAGAGCAGCAATTTCTCCAAATCCCCCCCTTATGATTGAATCCTACTTTACTCCAGATCTATAAATTACCTGAACCTAGTGTATGGACCAAGTATATTAAGTTGGTTTCTTAGGTTGTAATTAAATCAGAAGTTATCCTTCTTCGTCTCACTTAGCTTAAATTTTAAATTTACACAGTTGCCTTTTTTTAGCTATTATAAGCTTTCCCATGCCTTCAATGCCTGGGTTTTCACAAACTAACCCAATGATCGAACAGTCTATTTTGGAAATGTTACTTCAGTCTGATTGTTTGGAGACCTACTTCCAGATTGTATTCTCACTTTATTACAGTTTCTCTCCCGGTGTTATGGCGAAATGGCTGCGGGACATTGACATTTAGACATTGATGATTGGGATGAAGTGTGGGATTCATTCGAACTTTGTTCTCGTTAAGAGATCATTAATTCAATTTAAAATTGGTGCATAGAGCATATTTTATGCCATACCGACTTTACAAGAGGAACCCTACATGTTCTTAAGACTGTTGGTGGTGTGGTGTGGCTCTGGGAGATTTCACACAAATTTTCTGGACTTGTTCATTTATTGTATGGTTTTGGGTGGAGGTGGTGGCTTTGTTAAATTCTAATTTCACACGCTTATGCCAGTTACTATGTCAGTGGATTTGTTGGGTTTGGTTAAGGACATTCTTCAAAGGCAGAGCGGACATTCGTTATTACTCTGTTTTATGCCAGAAAAGCTATTGCCCTGTATTGGACGAAGCCTTTTCCCGCCCACATTAGTATACTGGAAACAACTGGTTAATAATAGTCTACCATTACATCAAGACACCTATGTAAACAGGGGTTGTCCTCGTAAATACGAAAAAATTTGGGCTAAGTGGTTGGAGGAGCCTTACACAGCATCCCCCAACAATATTGACTAATAATCTTGAATATACATTTTTAGATATATCGATACATATATTGCTATATTATTTATGATATGCTAAAGATATACACAAGGTCGATATTGCGGTGACTGAAAGGGTTTATGTTATGTTCTAGATAGTATTTTTTTTTTAGTATGTCACTAATTTACTTATCGGATAGGAAAATGGTATTGTGATCTGATGAGAATCTCAATGATGAATATATACTTTGACCAACACGTATTCTGTTTTGTACTGTGTATTGCATTTGATTTAAAAAAAAATAATGGTTTTCCAGTTAGATCACACACAGGCAAAACTAAAATCATATGCCGTGTTCTTCTGTCAAGTACAGAAGCCATTTAATACTTTTCCTGCCACCATGTAAATCTAACAAGCAGACTGTGGGCTGTCAGGTGGAAGCGATCTGGTGGATGTATAGCAGCCGCCTGATCACTTTCACTGATCTCCAGAAGTGCAGCTGTTAAGGTCCGGGGAAGAAGCTAATGAAGCACGATCTGTTGTCCATTAACCACTTCCAGACCAGCCTCGTTTTGGATTTTAGGTGTTTACATGTTTAAAACATTTTTTTTTGCTAGAAAATGACTTAGAACCCCCAAACATTATATATTTTTTTTTTCTAACATCCTAGAGAATAAAATGGCGGTCGTTGCAATACTTTTTTTCACACCGTATTTGCGCAGCGGTCTTACAAGCGCACTTTTTTTGGAAAAAAGTCACTTTTTTGAATAAAAAAATAAGACAACCGTAAAATTAGCCCAATT
Source organism: Lithobates sylvaticus (assembly GCA_028564925.1). Taxonomy (NCBI): domain Eukaryota; kingdom Metazoa; phylum Chordata; class Amphibia; order Anura; family Ranidae; genus Lithobates; species Lithobates sylvaticus. Next base: position 196,663,432 of record CM053027.1, on the reverse strand, counting down.
TTTTTTTGGATTGTGAAAGATAATGTTACGCCGAGTAAATTGATACCCAACATGTCACGCTTCAAAATTGCGGCCGCTCGTGGAATGGCGTCAAACTTTTACCCTCAAAAATCTCCATAAGCGACATTTAAAAAATTCTACAGGTTGCATTTTTTGAGTTACAGAGGAGGTCTATGGCTAGAATTATTGCTCTCGCTCTACCGATCGCGGCGATACATCACATGTGTGGTTTGACTACCGTTTTCATATGCGGGCGCTGCTCACGTATGCGTTCGCTTCTGCGCGCGAGCTCGTCGGGACGGGGTGTTTTAAAAAAAATTTTTTTGTTTTTTATTATTTATTTTACTTAATTGTATTATTTTTTACACAGTTTTTAAAAAAAAATAAAAAATTGATCACTTTTATTCCTATTACAAGGAATGTAAACATCCCTTGTAATAGAAAAAAGCATGACAGGTCCTCTTAAATATGAGATCTGGGGTCAAAAAGTCCTCAGATCTCATATTTGGACTTCAATGGGAAAAAAAAAAAAAAAAATTTAAAAAATGTCATTTAAAAAAATGACATTTGTAAATTTCTCTTTAAGACGTATGGGCGGAAGTGACGTTTTTGACGTCGCTTCCGCCCTCCTATGGTATAGAGATGAGTGGCGGCCATCTTAGCCTCACTCATCTCTATACACAGGCAGGGAACGGACCCGATCGCCTCCGCCGCTGCCGACGGTTCCGGTAAGCGGCGGAAGGCACGGGAGAGCGGCGGGAGGGGGGGGGGCACCTCTCCCGCCGCCGATAACGGTGATCTCGCGGCGAATCCGCCGCGATGACCACCATTATCGGAAAGGGGACCGCTCACTGTAAAGAGGGATACCTCGGTTGTGGCAGCAGCTGCTGCCGTTACCGAGATATCCCTCTTCAAAAAAATGACGTATATATACAGTGAGCGGTCGTGAAGTGGTTAAGGTCAGCAAAATGTAGGTGAAACATCAGGGGGTCGAATAAACTCCCAATATCTCATTAATCAGAACCTGGAACAGCAAAATGCAAATCATATAGGGAATTTTTGGTCCCCATGTGATAATAAAGCCAAGTGGAGAACAAAAAAAAAATATTAAACATTACACCCAAGCTCTTAACATCTGATCCCCCCCCCCCCCCCACAAAAAAAACAAAATGTACATGCGTATGTAAACACATGCAGTAGGGGCACCTATGTACAAAAAGGAGGCACTCTTCATGGTTAACTCTAAACTTGTGACCTGTAGGGGCTTTTAAAAGCATTGCCTATGGACATTTTTGGGTACTGAAGTCTGTTTCGCTGGCATGTGCAATTTTGACATATCTGGTATCTCTTTACTCAGCGCAACCTCATCTTTTGTTTTATTTAAAGCGATTGTATAGTCTGATTTAAATAAAAAACATATTATACTTACCCCTTCTGCAGTTGGTTTTGCACAGGGCAGCCTAGATCCTCCTCTTCAGCTCTCCTGGCCCCTCCCTCCTATCTAGTGCCCCCAGTGAGGCCAACTACACATGTTGCAACACGAGTGCCCATGCAGGATCCAGTGCCTGCAGCAACATTAAGGCCGCAGGGTCAGTTTTACTGAGATTGCACTGATTTGAATGCATGGATTCTATTGTTGTATTGAAAGACAGCAAAAAGTTGATTAAAGAATCCCAAGTAAAATATTAAAAAAAACTATACAAAATGGTTGGGGGGCACGCATTGCTAGGATATCCTTGTGGTACCATTATGAGGATTGCACTCCACTAGTCACAGGTACATCCCTTTATAATCTGCTACCCTCGGTAGGTACTATCTCATTTTCTTTGGCTGATAAAAATAAAAAAAATGAAACTAGTTAAGATGAGACTGAATTCTCCGTAAGGGCAGCGCACAGCAGGGATGTCCTCAAAAGCGTCACCAGTTTCTAATCAACTGAAGGTACCAGCCTATAGCCAGGGTCCAGGAATATCCTGCTTGTGTCCTGGTCTGTAGGATTCAGGACTTCTCTATGCACTTTTTTTTATTCACACATGCAGTTCTGTGTATATATTTGTAAGAACATAACTCTAAATGGTATTAAACAGGTAACAGGACTATCACTTATTACACACATTTTTAGCTGTATTCTGAGAACCCCAGGTATCTCGCACTTCAGCATGGTCTAAACATTGACATCCATTAGTAATCTCAAGAGCTGGCCTATCCGCTCCGTCTTCCTAGTGGCCCATTATTACGATAAACATCTTTTGCAACTGGAAGGCGTGGGGGTGGTGTGCCATTAACTATACTGGGTAATGCAAGATCTTTCAAAGATGTGGAGCACACAGACATCTAAAAAGATATGCCATTGTAGCAATGCATCCCTTTTAGTAAAAAAATACAGAAAGGAGCCAGCCATACTAATCTAGAATGTTAAAAAAAAAAAAAAAAAAAAAACAGTAGACTTTGTTTTCAAGAGACCCTGTCACCTGGGCTATTCCTCAGCCCAGTTATATCCGCCGCCACAGTGGTTCCCATGCCCCACATTCCTGTGTAGCAGCCACTGCAAAACACAAGGTGTCAGATCTTACAGAGAAGGAATACATCACCCCCATCTGTCATGATATAGTGTTCAAAACAGAACTGGTTATTTTTCCCTGAATTTGAATGCACATTGGCATCCAAGTTCACAGTAGCTGTTCAGCCCTTGAAAAGCTTAAACGTTTAATAAAATCGATTACTAACATGTTTGCTTACCTGATGTTCCGCATGTATATGATCTCCAGTGGGCCAACGATGCTTGCTGTTGTTGTAACCTCCGCCACCACTTCCGCCTCCCCCTAATTGTTCTCCGTGCTGCCTTTGAAAGAAGTAATCCACCATTGCGTCATCTTGCGAGCGCCCAGCCACTCCCATTGAGCTGCCCACAGGGCTGGCGTGAGGTCCTGCAGCCAGTGCAGAATGAGTTTGATGCTGTGGCGGCAGCTGCTGCTGGCTCACAGGTCCAGATGTCAGGACCACGGGCATGTTGTGGTTAAGGGTACCTTCTGTGTACTGTTTCAGGTGGGGGCTGAAGGAGTCCTGCCAGAGAACTGTTTTCCTCTTCAAGACACATGCAACGCTCATTCCACCAACGCCTATAAAAAGCGAAGAAAAAAAATAAATTTAAAACCAAAAATTCAATTGACAGGATAATTGCAGCACCAAAACCGTATTTAAAAACCCACTAATCCTAGAACATCAAGCCTCATTAAATACAAATATTAATTTGTTTTATACAGACCAAATGGCTGTATGTACTTGTATATGTCATGCATGAGTAAAAAATGTGAGATTCCTTGAGTGCATAAATTCTGCGCATCGTGAAATACAGCATACACACATGTGCGTGTTTGCACCAAAGCATGAAAGCATCAGCATATATCGGAGTACAGGCACATACAGCCTCTCTTCTAGGGCCAGCTGTACACATCACCTGCTGCTCCCTGGGCACAGACAAATGCTTGGATTTTACACTAGTGCATTTATTTTCAGCTTCAAACCGTCCATGTGCATGAGGCCTCATAAATATTTACTTCGCTTTGCAGACAATTTGCCCTGAGTGTAGATGAACTGTGCCTTCAATTAATGACCATCCACGCTCTAAAGGTCAAGGTCAACTTTGGGCAAATCTGCTCATTACCATTTTTCCCGACATCTAAAAGGCAAAAATTACTCAGAATTTTAAAATCATGTAGCATTTTCAATTTTTGGCAGTATAAAAAAAAAAAAATTTGACGGTAAAAAAAAAAAATTAAAAAAAAAAAAAATAAATAAAAAAAAAAAAAAAAAACACACACCACATGTCCAGTAAGGCTTTTTTACATTGGTGGCATTCAGTCTCATCAGTATGAGATCTTAGGACAGATCATCTGCTGAATTCAGAGCAAAACGGGATGGAAGTAACTGACAATTTTTTTTGCACCCATTTACAAACTGGAGCTTTTATTTTTTATTTTTTTCATGATCTGGGGTAGTTGAATGTAAATGGACATGACGCGGCCCATAGACGAAAATGGAGCTCCTGCTCAGGTTAGCCTAAACAACTGACAGGCAGACCTGACCAAACTATTCATGTGAAATGTAAATCTCCAAATGTGCATTTTTCCATGCTCTGCTTACAGACAAATACCTGTGTAAAAATAAAAATGTAAATAAAATTAAAGTGCCCCCACCCCTCAGTGCTTGCAAACAAAGGCGAACGCAGTCAAACAGTGATCGTCTCACCGTGAACATCAGATCATGGCCAGTAAATCTAGCACTAGACCTTCTGTGTAAATCTAAAAGTGCTTTTAACGCTTTTGTCTATGGATAGCAAAGGTTATTTTGTTTGTCACGGTTGCATGGGCATGCCCAATTTTAAAGCATGACATTTTTGGTATCTTTTACTCGGCGTAACATCTTTTAGATTTTACGAAAAAATTGGGTTTTGCATTAAAAAGCAAAAAAAAAAAAAAAAAAAAAAAAGTATATTTCTTCCAAAAGAAAATTGCATTTGAAAAACCACAGCGAAAATACCGTACAAAATAAAAATTAAAAAAATTTGCAAAACCCACCAAATTATTGTTTAGGGCCTTTCAAAAATATTTAATGTTTGGGGGTTCCAAGATATTTTTTAGCAAAACCCCTAAAGAGGGATTGCACCTGAAATTTTTTATTTTTTTTAAAAAGCCAGCAGCTCCAAATACTGCAGCTGCTGACTTTTAATAAATGGACACTTACCTCTTCCAGGGTCCAGCGATGTCAGCAGCCGAGGCCGAGCAATCGCTCGGTTCTCTGCTTTTGCCGGCGCCATTCTCGGTGAGGGAATCAGGAAGTGAAGGGTTGCGGCTTCACTTCCCGGTTCGCTACTGCGCATGCGCGCAGTGCAATGAGAATCGTCCGCGCTGTCTCTGGGACCCGTGTGTGTCCCAGCAGACAGTGCGGCGGAAGAGGCATAGACTCCCGTGGGAGTCTATGCCCGGAAGTGGGTGTAAATACCGGTCTTAGACAGGTATCTGGACCCCCCTCCTCCCTGAAAGGTGCCAAATGTGACACCGGAGGGGGGGGGGGGGTGGTTCCGATGAGTGGAAGTTGCACTTTAGGGTGGAATCCCGCTTTAAAGCCCCATACACACTATTAGATTTTCTGCAGATTTTGGTCTTTAGATTTACCAAAACCACATAATAGGAGGTCAAACCTTAAGAGTTTCAATTCATATGCAATCAGGCAGGCCCTTGCACTACATGGTTTTGGTAAATCTGAACATTTTGTAGGTGTGGTCCATAGCAGATATAACGCGGTCCCACTTATAGATCACTATTTGGGCCACTGTTTCAGTTGAATCTGACATTCCTGTCTTTTTAGAGGTTGTCATAGCTATTCATGACCAGTCTTCTATTGGATGTACCATCTAGAAAAGTTCAATCTAGTATCATTTTCTTTGCACTCATCTTAACCCCTACCTGGCCAGGACTCAAACAATTAACCTAAATGTAGAGTTAACACAGGAGCCCACTGCACGGACGTCTGTTTTCAGTAATCCAAAGCTGCAATAAATCTCTAGCTGACGCACATGGGCTAATGTGGCTTTGGTTGGGAGGGAGGGGGCCAGTCTATGAGACGTCTGTTAACGTGAAGATAAAACCTCACATGAATTTAACTTGGTCCCTCTAGAAATCCATCATCACCCTTGCAGGTCATACTCAATGGATCAAAGCCATTGAACCAGCAAGATTTTCTGGACGTCCATATCCAACTTACCAAAACAAGTCTAAAAGATGCAGAACTGTGCACGCATACATCATGTGACATCTTTGTATTAGTCTATGAAGCATTACACACATTCAATCCTCCAAATCAAATGCTAATTTTGTCACCGGATAAGAATTACCATAATTTATTAATAGCAAAAGGTTCGCATATTTCCCCCAAGTCACCTAAAATGGTTATAATAAAAGTCTCATAATCACAAACCCCTGACACTGCCTCAAGGACTGTCCGATTACTCCATGTTGTAAAAAGCATTGATGTGGGCACTCCAGCTGCTAACATTCACTGCTCCTTTCACCAGAGAACAATCCCTGTGTAAGCTCCCAATGGAACATAATAATGTAGTTCTACATTCAATAAAAATAAGAATTCTTTAATGTCATTAGTGGAAAGAATATACATTTAAATCTGTATTGGCCATTTGGAGCAGCGGTTTTGACACAGATTGGGAAGGTCAGTACTGTGCTGCACGCACATTTGCCAACAGGAGGTGTGAGCACAGGCATACGTTATCAGTCCCCTGCTGCTCTTTCACTGTCCAATTACAGGGTGGTGACCTGTTTCGATTAACTGCAGAAAAAGCTGGTCACCAATCTGCCTGGTAATGCTGTGTAAACATCAGAAATGGATGGACAGAAATATATATCATTTCGCAGGTAAAACATCTTCGACATAGCTATTACAAATGTGTTTCTAGCAGTTTGCCCTGAGTTCAGCTTAAAAAGTGTAACTAAACCCAGGACCCTGCATTTACTATATCTGGTCTCCCACATCGCACAACATGGAAATTAAATTTTTTTTTTTTTTTAAATATAAGCTGCCAAATACCTTTTATCAGCAGTATATAGCAATCTTGTGACTTATATCAGTGTCTGGCCGAGCACTGATTAAAGTTTGTAGGAGTTTTCATTCGCCTCTGACTGTCCTATGAGGCTGCATAACCCATGGCCATCTGTTTGGACATTGCTGATTGGCCCTGTGCCGATCACATGCATCCTCTCAAGGAAAACATAAAAAAACAATTCTCCAGCAATATACACCAAACTGTGCAGAGTGCCCCCAAGGCTTTGTACTATCAGCAGATAGATTGGGGACAGTGGAAGAAGGGGAGGATCAGATAAGACAGGATCAAACAGCCTTCTTACACAATGCAAAGGATTAACCTCTTAGGTTCCACAGTGAGTATAACAAGCATGCTTTACTGCATATACAAACTGAGTTTACGATTGTGGGTTTAGTAACACATAGCCCAATAAAAGTACAAACTCCAGATCAAAATGTGCCAACATTTTATATATAATTATTATTATAATATAATATATTAAAAAAAAAAAAAAAAGAGATTATGTATAACTTATTTTTTTTATAAAAAGGCATTTAAAGCTCAACCAAAGACACACACACACAAAATGAAAACACACACAACATGCAGGGTTAAAGCGGTTCTTTTTTCACATTATATTTACCTGCTCTGTGCAATGGTAATGCACAAAGCAGTTGCTTACCTTCTTTTCTGGGGTCCCCCGCCGGCAGTCTCTGCTTTTCCTTTTCTCTGAGTGCCCCCTCAGCAAGCTGTGTGCTGAGGGGGCACACGTGTGAGTGAACTCCTGACCTGGGCTGTGTGTGTCCATAGACACACACACACACACACAGTGTGGCTTGGCCACTGCTCCCTCCTCATAGGATTTGACTGACAGCAGCCAAATGGCTCCCTCTGCTCTCAGCGAGGCCTCTAAGAAGAGGAAGAGAGCAACACCACTGCGGAACGGGCACAGCACTGGATCGAGAGATGATTCAAGTAAGCATTTGGTGGGTGGTGGAGGGTTTGAAACACTCAAGTGGTGCAAGCAAGTGGTGGGACATTTATCTTAATGCAGGGAATCTATTAAAGGTAAAAAAACATCTTGACTTTAGAATCATTTTAATTGTCCTGCATGGTACATGACAACACTGAGGGACCGGAATTTAATTGAGAAGAGGACAGCACTAGGGGGTTGGATCTTGACCAATTCCCAGAGTTGGGCTTTAAAGGAGAAGTCCAGCCAAAGCACGTTTGGCTGGGCTTCTATGGATCACAGGAGTGCAATTCATTATGCACTCCTGTGACCCGTTTTCAGTCTGCTCTCTGCTGACATCACATAAATCAGTCCAGGCACCACGTAATCCCAACAATGGGAGTCTGGATCCGCCAGGTGCCTGGACTGACACCCATCTGAGACGGCCGTTGCCTGCCCCCTCCACAGCTCAGCACTCCAAGGAGCGAGAAGGGGGGGGGAGAGCGGAGAGCTGCTGGTTGACAGTTAGCAGCTCTCCGCTCAGGGAGCTGTGAGAACTGAGCCATCGGCGGTGTTCGATGGCTCGGTTCTCAGTGCAGAGGCGCCGGGGGACAGATGCAGCATCAGACCAATGCTGTATCCACCTAGGTAAATATTCTGGAGAAAAAAAAAAAAAAAAAAAAAACAGTACTGCTGTCCGAATTGCATGCGGTTCCCCACACTGCTGCGTGAATCCAGGCTGAAGTCACCATGACAAGCCTGGGTTCACACAGGAGCGGTGTGGAAAAACGCAAGCAAGTCGGACAGGAATCACACCGCATTCCTGTTCAAAATGCATGCAATACTTTGCAGTGCGATTGAAGCCCATTCATTTTGTATGGGCTCAAATCACACCATAAAGATATCGGTACTCATGCAAATACTCGGCATAACCCGAATTAATGGTGGACATATTAAACTAATTGTGTGAGCAGCACAGTATCATCCAAGCTGCAATTGTATTGTTACATCTCAGTTGACCCCGGCACCCTCTTTGGCTGGGGGCTGCCTAATTCTCCTACGCCAGGAAACAGTTCAGCAAGAAGTGAGGACCTGTCACATGTTCGTCACAGGACTGCTGCCAGCTTCCATGTCAGACTCACGTCGACACTACAGGAATCTGCAATTCAAGGAAGGTTTAAAACACAGAAATAGTTTTTGTCCTCCTCAAACTGCTAATGCATTTTACCTGCCATGGCGATATGACAGGAAGTGAAAAACTTTACAGGAAGAAAGAACCCCCCCCCCCCCCCCCTTCTCTCTGAAAAGGTGTCAAAATTGGGAGATTCCTCACCTTTTGTTTGGGTGACCGCTGTCAACTTTTGAGTTACACCTCCCTTTCTGTCACCTGTAAACCGGATAGTGAAAAAAAAATTACTTCATATATTCCCATCAAAACATCTCAGTGTTTTCCCAGCACAGGATCCCTCAAGCATTCAAGGTCTGCTGCACATCTTAACCACTTAAGCCCCGAACCAATTTGCAGCCAAAGGACTAGGCCCCTTTTTGCGATTTGGCACTGCGTCGTTTTAACTGACAATTGCGCGGTAGTGCGACGTGGCTCCCAAACAAAATTGGCGTCCTTTTTTTCCCCACAAATAGAGCTTTCTTTTGGTGGTGTTTGATCACCTCTGCGGTTTTTATTTTTTGCGCTGTAAACAAAAATAGAGGGACAATTTTGAAAAAATTTAATATTTTTTACTTTTTGCTATAATAAATATCCCCAAAAAATATATAAAAAAAAAAACGTTTTTTTCCCCAGTTTAGGCAGATACGTATTCTTCTACATATTTTTGGAAAAAAAAAAAAAAAAATCGCAATTAGCGATTATTGATTGGTTTGCGCAAAAGTTATAGCGTTTACAAAATAGGGGATAGTTTTATAGCATTTTTATTAATATTTTTTTTTTTTTTTACTAGTAATGGCGGCGATCAGCGATTTTTATTGTGACTGCGACATTATGGCAGACACAGCGGACATTTTTGGGACCATTGTCATTTATACAGCAATCAGTGCTATTTAAATGCACTGATTCCTGTGTAAATTACACTGGCAGTGAAGGAGTTAACCACTAGGGGGCGGGGAGGGGTTAAGTGATCCATGTGTGTGTTTTCTTACTGTAGGGGGGCATGGCTTGGCATGCGACATCACTGAATTCAGAGAGTCGTGGTTAATGATTCTTACTCTGAATGGTCTAAGGTTATCAGTGGTGTACCCCAAGGTTCAGTGCTGGGACCCTTACTTTTTAATATCTTTATAAATGATATTGGGTCTGGGATTAAAAGTAACATTTCTGTCTTTGCAGATGACACCAAGCTATGCAGTGGAATAACGTCTTTACAGGAGGTCTCCAATTTACAAGCTGACATCAATGCTCTGTCTAATTGGGCGCCTATGTGGCAGATGAGGTTTAATGTTGATGAATGTAAAGTTATGCACTTGGGGGCTAAGAATATGCATGCATCATACATGCTAGGGGGGGTACAACTGGGGGAATCTGTAGTGGAGAAGGATCTGGGGGTTTTGGTAGATCATAAACTCAATAATAGCATGCAATGCCAAGCTGCGGTTTCCAAAGCGAGCAAAGTCCTTTCTTGTATTAAGAGAGGTATGGACTCCAGAGAGAGATATATCATTTTGCCCCTGTTCAAATCATTAGTAAGACCTCATCTGGAATATGCAGTTCAGTTTTGGGCACCAGTTCTCAAAAAGGATATTGGGGAACTGAAGAAAGTGCAGAGAAGGGCAACCAAACTGATACGAGGCATGGAGGAGCTCAGCTATGAGGAAAGATTAGAGGAACTGAATTGATTCACTCTTGAGAAGAGGAGATTAAGGCGGGATATGATCAACATGTATAAATATATAAGGGGTCTATATAGGGAACTTGGTGTTGAGTTATTCACTTTACGGTCAACACAGAGGACAGGGGGCACTCTTTACGTCTAGAGGAAAAGAGATTTCATCTCCAAATACGGAAAGGTTTCTTCACAGTAAGAGCTGTGAAAATATGGAATAGACTCCCTGCAGAGGTGGTTCTGGCTAACTCAGTAGATTGCTTTAAAGAAAGGCCTGGATACTTTCCTAAATGTACATAATACAACTGGGTACTGACATTTATAGGTAAAGTTGATCCGGGGAAAATCCGATTGCCTCTAGGGGGATCTCTGCTGGGGTTTTTTTTTTTTTGCCTTCCTCTGGATCAACTGTGGGTATAATATGGGGTTTATTAGATTGTACGATATATTTTTATTTATTATTTCTTTTTTTATGGTTGAACTTGTGTCTTTTTCGCCCTAGCGAACTATGTAACTATGATAGTCTTTCCCTATGACAGGGAACAGACGATCAGTGACAGTGTCACTAGGAAGCACGGGGAGAGGTTTCTTTACAGAGAGCTCTCCTCGTTCTTCAGCTCTGTGACCCGATCGCGGGACACCAGCGGCGACCGCGTCCGCTGGTCCCGCGGCCACGGTGCTCAGAACCGGGTCGCGAGCACACCGCCTCCATTTTATGCATGAAGATAAAAAGCCTTCTGTGTGCAGCAGCCCCCCTAACACTTACCTGGGGTCCCTCTCAATCCACAAATGTCTCAGCCATCTGAGATTCTCCCTCCTGATTGGCTAACTGACTTTGATTTGATTAACTGTGTCTCAGCCAATCAGGGCCGGGACTCCATGGCTGAATGGACACAGGGATCTGTGACTCAGCTCAGGTGCCCCCATAGCACGCTGCTTGCTGTGAGGGCACTGAACAGGAGGGCGGGGGCCAAGAGCTCCAGCCAGAGACTGGGGAAGAGGAAGAACTTGTAGTTATATATAAAAAAAAATAATAATAAATAAAGAAAAGCTGATGCCAACAGAGGGGTTAAGTCAATGTTTTTCCAGACTGAAGAAAGGTCAAGACATGAACTGACAATATCATCTAGCCACGCTGGTATAAAAAAAAAAAAAGCAGGAAGAGCGTAAACCCGAGTCTAGAGATTGTACACAACTACACAGGAAATATAACTATACCGACTATAATACCACTCCCAATCAGGAATGCATTTACACAAGCTCAAACTTAACATGTAGGGGCTGTTTTTATGTTAGCATTTTAACCACTTGACAACTGGGCACTTAAACCCCCCCGTGATCAGACCAATTTTCAGCTTTCAGCGCTCTCACACTTTGGATTTTGAAAATTACTCAGTCATGCAACACTGTACCCAAATTCATTTTTTGTCCTTTTTTTCAGACAAATAGAGCTTTCTTTTGGTGGTATTTGATCCCCTCTAGGTTTTTTTTTTTTGCACTACAAATAAAAAAAAAAAAAAAAAAGACCGAAAATTTTGAAAAAAATAAAATAAAAAATGCATTTCTTTGTTTCTGTGATAAAATTTTGCAAATTATAAATTTTTCTTCATAAATTTTGGCCACAATTTATACTGCTACATATCTTTGGTAAAAGTAACCCAAATTAGTGGATATTATTTGGTCTTTGTGAAAGTTAGAGTCTACAAGCTGTGGTGCAAATTATACAAAATTGATCACATCTGATGTACTGGTTTTCAAAAATAGTTTTGCACAGAGCAGCCCCAATCCTTCTGGGGTCCCCTGCTCCCTCCCACACGAGTGTTCCCATAGGAAGGCATGCTATCCTGAGATGGGCTGTTGGCATCTTTTCAGACTCACAGCCCAACTCGGCCCTCCCCACTACCCTCCACTGACAGGTTTTGACTGACATCAGCAGGAGCCAATGCCCCACGCTGCTGTCAGCCAAGCCTCAGAGCCAGGAGAGGGGGCTGCTTCAGATGTGCACAGAGCTGGATCCAGATCGAGTTCAGGCGAGTATTTAGGTGGGGGTTAAGGTAAGGTAAAAAACCTTACAACCACATTCAACCCCCTGACCGCTCTGCCCAATCAAGTGGGTTAACTTTCCCTGCCACAACCACCAAAGCGGCAAGGCAGGGCAGGTGAAATCATGATCTCTACTTCAGCCAATTGGTGAATGCCTTGTATTCATTGACATTTACACAAGGCACTTCCTCAATGGCCCGCCGTGCTGTACAAGAGACTATGTTTCCGACAGCAGGGGGAAGTCAGTCCTAGTTTTATGGAGGAACAGATTACTGTATGCAGCAAAAGCTACTACAATGTATTGCAGCATCCCAAACAGCCACAGTGATATGGGATATGCAGAATCCCTTTAAAAAAAAAAAAAAAAAAGTTTCTCCCGTGCAAAGTTAGATGCTGAATCAGCATGGTAAACCCAGTCCAATAATTGGCAGCAAGAATAGTCAACAAGTTATGAATAACGCCTACTTATGAACGAACCTCAATGACGGCCGCTTTTTTTTTTTTAAAATAACAAACATATCATACTTACCTCAACTGTGCAGCTTGTTTTGCACAGAGTGGCCCCAAACCTGCTCTTCTGGGGTCCCTCGGCAGCTCCTCCCCACATCAGATAACCCCCTGGGAGAAGCGATCTTCGAGTCCAGCATTCAGCGTCCATAGAGGCCGAATGCAGGACTCGACCCTGGGTCATTGGATTTGAATGACAGCAGCGGGAGCCAATGGCTGCGCTGCTATTAATCTATACAATCAAGAGCAGAGAACCCCGGGCAGAGACAGCGCGTCCCCGTGGGTCAAGTTCTAGGGCTCAGGTAAGTAAAACGGGGTGGGCGGTCACCCACAGAAGTTTTTTGCACAACACCCTGAACACACCACCCCCACCGTGAAACATGGTGGTGGCAGCATTATGTTGTGGGATGCTTTTCTTCAGCAGGGACAGGGAAGCTGGTCAGAGTTGATGGGAAGGATGGAGCCAAATACAGGGAAATCTTAGAACAAAACCTGTTAGAGTCTGCAAAAATCTTGACTGGAGCGGAGGTTCACCTTCCAGCAAGACAATGACCCTAAACATACAGCCAGAGCTACAATAGAATAGTTTAGATCAAAGCATATTTTTGTGTTCGAATGGCCCAGTCAAAGTCCAGACCTAAAGCCAATTGAGAATCTGAAATCTTGAAAATTGCTGTTCACGGACCCTCTCTATCCAATCTGCTATTTTGCAAAGAAGAATGGGCAAAAATTTCACTCTAGATGTGCAAAGCTGGCAGAGACTTCCCCAAGAAAGGTGATTTTACAAAGTACTGACGGGGGGGGGGGGGGGGGGGGGGGGGGGTGAATACAAATGCACGTCACACTTTTCACATATTTGTAAATAATTTTGAAAGCAAATTTATAATTTTCCTTCCACTTTACAATTATGTGCCACTTTGTGTTTGTCGATCATATAAAATCCCAATAAAACACATTAACGTTTTTGGTTGTAACATCACTAAATGTGGGAAATTTCAAGGAGTATAAATACTTTTTCATGGCACTGTAGCAAGCTATGTGCACTGTATTTCCTTTTTCTGCAGCAGGTTAAAAAAAAAAAAAAAAAAAAAAAAAAAAAAAAATATGGGGAAAAAGGCACAGGAGGCTCAGTACTGCAAGCCGCATTTCAGACACCTTTCCATTCACCTAGTAGCAACAGTGACCGCAGTTCTTGGAATGAGCCTTCTCTCTTCTTTTGCAGGTAGATATGTTTGTTTTTTTACACTTTACGCTTAAAGAGCCCAAAGAGGCTAATCACCATAGCAAATTGCATTAAGAAGTGTTACATAAGGCAGCCCATTTCCTTCCCTAATAGGCCATCAATGGCCTATCAAGTAAAAATAAGTCTGGCATAGAGCTGCACGATTCTGGCCAAAATGAGAATCACATTTTTTTCCCTTAAAATAAAAAGATCACGATTATTGCGGCATAAAACCTTTCACATTATACAAAAAAATTGAGCTAACTTTTCTGTTTTGTCATTTTTCTCTATTCATTAAAGTGTAATTTTGTTTTCCCCAAAAAATTGCATTTGAACGACTGCTGCGCAAATATAGTGCGATAAAATATTGCAACAACCACCATTTTATTCTCTAGGGGTTCTACACATTTAATTTTAATTTTCTAGCAAAAAATAATGATTTTAACTTCAGAGAGGATTCTCTGCATAGAAAGAATCGGGAAATACTTTGTCAAGATCGCAAGGAAGGGAGAAAATATAAAAAAAATAATCACAATAATTATTCTTAACTATTAATCGTGCACTATTAATCTAGTCTGGCACAACTTTGTTTCCCAGTGCAGGACAACACGTAGAGCAGGGATATGCAATTTATCGGACCTTCAGCTGTCGCAGAACTACAAGTCCCATGATGCATATGCAGCATGTCCGAAACACTGTAATGCGTCGGTGTGTTGGGATACAATTCATTTTAAATGAAAACGCATATCCACATGCATTATGGTGTAAACAAGCTCTCCCATAGTTTTGGATACAGCAGAGACAGTATACAATTTTCCAGCTTTTTATTGCTGTTTCCACACTGTGAAGATTATTCCTCAGTTCCTCCCCCTAGGAATATCGGACTTTGGGAAATGCCAGTGGGATATGGTTATATTTACCCTATTACCACCTGTGTAAAAAAAATAAAAAGGCATTAGTAAGGGGACTTTCAGAACTCACCACCTTAAAAATGCCATACTTACCAGTAGGGGGGTCGACCAATATATTTTTTTCGGTTGTCATTTAGGCGGATAGCCGATATCAGGTGACATTATTCTGTAGATTTTAAGTTTTTCTACTTACACTGTCCTTTATTTTATTTTTTAAAAATCACTTTTATTGCTGTTAGAAGCAATGTAAACATCCCTTGTGGCAGTAATAAGCAGTGACAGGTACCCTTTATGGAAGGACCTGGGGTCTATAAGACCCCAAACCCCTCCTCTGCACTTGAAAAGTATTCAAAACGCCAAAAATTTGCATTTAATACTTTCTATTTTTTAAACCGGCTCCTTGCCGGTAATGCCAGTAATCCTGAAGTGATGTAATGACATTGCTTCTGGGTTACTAGATCCGAAATCGAGCAAAGGCAGTTCCGGCTTTGTGCCGATCTCCGGCCAGATGGTGGACACCGGGAGACCCAGGCAGCGCGGCGGAAGACATCCTCTCCCGCTTCTTGTAATAACAGCCGAGTGGCACATTAGCCGCATCGGTTGTTATTACAAGAAAGCTGACCTTCTGCTCTAAAGAACAGTACCAGGGTGATGCCTGCAGCTGCAAGCATCACCCCAGTACAACCCCTTGAAGCAATATCGGTGCGATTCTGATCGATACCGATTCTTCCAAAAAAGTGCAAATCGGCCCCACTGATAAATCGGTCAACCTCGGCTTACCAGTATGTCATCTGCGCCAAACCCATTTCCTATGGTGACACAACAGCTTACAGTGTGTCCTGGGGCTAAAGACAAGTGTGACATTGGTGGCATATACCAACATCCCAAGCAAGTCTGCCAACTAAAAAAAAAACTAATCGAAAGATGAGTGTGGCTAAATTGTAATAACAGTGGGAGGATGTTAATTGGATAATACCAGGAGTGCGTTATGTTCAGGGGTACACTATGTGCTGCGTTCAGAGGTGCACTACGCCGCAGAGTTCTGCCATGTTCCAGCTGAATAAAAGCCCTGGGTGCGAGGGTCACATGAAATTGCCCGGTGGGCCAGAGTCAGCTTGTGGGCCTTGTGATGCATTGTTATAAGATATCGCAGGTGCAAAACACAACACGCACCATAATGAATACCCACTGGTGTAAATAAGTCATAAATATGAAGTTATTCCTTCTCAGAGATCACACAAAGGCTCTAGTCTTGAATCTGTTTCAAACAGCTTAAAGTGGAACTGCACCTGAACATGACAAACCAAAAATGCTATTCAATTAATTTTTGATATACAAAGCAAACTGCCCCATTCATCCATGTCTCCATGATTTATTTTGCTGAGAAATAATTTTGAAAAACACCCCCTGGCATTTCTGGCAGTGGCCATCATGAGTAAGGGCAGATGGTTTATGTATCATTTTCTTCCTGGAATCCATCTGCCCTTTGCTCAGGCATAGGCTGAGAACACTCCTGTTCCTAAAGACTCCTGAGATGTAGGACATTGTTTGTCTGGGCATGGAAACCAGGAAGTAACTGAAGAAATGTAAAAAAAAAAAAAAAAAAATCAAGTAAATATGATATACTTTCCTATCTATTTACTAATGCTAGCAGCATAAGGATTAAAAATAGCCCATGTTGATTGAGAGTGTGAAGCCGCTTGCTGCCTACCCACAGTAGTTGCACCGGGAGCGAGTGGCAGTTGCAGACCAGGCAACCTACTAGTTAGGCCGGCCATATACGGTCCAAATTTATTTTCTGCAACCACTGCTGGGGAATCAGCATGTGTCATCTCCCAGTGGGTCAGGGCGGGAGAAGCAGCTAGAAATAATCGCAAGAGAATCCGTCAGGCTGGTTGTACCCAAGTTGATCGATGAACTTGGTACATTAAGCTTGCCAGTAACAGTTTGAATCTCCGCCGGTTCAGCAGATATTCAGCAGCTGATTACAGCCAATGATTTTGGTTGAAGTCAGCAGGTCTGATGTGGCCAATCGCACACAGACTTACGCGTTTACAAAAACACAGAACTCTGTGTACTGAAGCCAAGTAAAAGCAGCACACGTTACACAATGTTAGGCAAAGTTAACCCTCTGATTGCCCTAGAAACTAACCCCTTCCCAGCCAGTGTCATTAGTACAGTGACAGTGTACAGTATTAGCACTGATCACTGTATTAGTGTCATTATGGATGTCAGTGTCAGTTAGTGCACCTCCCAAGCAGCATCAGCTAGCGCCAGATAGGCCGCCACACATTGTCACAGTCCCACTATAAGTTGATCACTGCAATTACTAATATAGTGTCAAAGCTGTGTAAATTCCAGTATATATACTATATTTTGTAGACTCTAACTTTTGCACAAACCAATTAATATAAACTCATTCTGATTTTTTTTAACCAAAGACATGTAGCAGAATACATTTTGGCCTACACTTATATAGAAATTTGATTATTTAATTGGATAGGTTTTATAACAGATAGTAGAAAATAGTTATTTTTTTCAACATTTTCAGTCTTTTTTCATTCATATAATAAAAAATCCAGTGGTGATCAAATACCACCAAAAGAAAGCAAAATTTTTGCAATATAAATTTAATTTGCGTACAGTATTGCATTTCCATGCAACTGCCAGTTAAATTAGCACAGTGCTGGATAGCAAAAGAACTCAAAGTGGGTAAAAGCTTCCGGAGGTCAAGTGGTTAAAAAAACCTGCTGGTTGTTTACCTTAAAAGGGCTGTCAAGCTGCCAAGATTCTGTTCTCAAAAAAACAGTCCTCTGTTACGCACTTTGAAAATTAATAAATTGCCATATAATTACTTTTTTAGTGGTGAACTGGTCTCCTCTACTCGTCTCCACTCTCCACCCACCCAGAAGCTTGTATATACATGCAAAAAAAAAAAAAAAAAAACGCCTGTACCAGCGCTTCCATAAAACACTCACTAAGCGTGAATGGAGGCTAAAGCAGGGCTGCATACATGTTACAGCTGGCATCAAACTTTTGTGATGGCTCTTAAGACAAAATTCTCCTGACTCCTGGATTGGAAAGACTGGCTCCTGAATTCCATATAAAACTTGATCACCCCTAAAGTAAAGCTGGGCATACACTGGGAGGTTTTCTTTGTTCAACTAGTTGATGCGTGGATCTCCCCCGCTGCACTATTGTATTCCGACAGCAGGGTCTCCACTTCATATTAACGACATGTTGCCTTCTTCCATTTAAATCAACTGAATGCAGCCTTCCAAAAACATGGCAGCATGCGTCCATAGAATAATAAAAGGAGAAGTGGGAAAAGCCCGATAACAGGAAGATCGGGGCTGCTCTATGCAAATCTACTGCAAAGAGCAGGCAAGTATGACCTGTGTTATTTTAATGTAAACAAAAAGAAAACCCCAACTAAACCTATTCTAATTACCCTGCAGAGGCAAGATGCTTATACATACTTATGCTGAGGGCCTTTTGGTCTGGTCACATGATCTCTCCAGTGGTGGGCTTCAGTGAAGAGAGGAGAGTTTGCCAGCCTACTAGAACGTGTCGGCTGCCGTCCTCTACACAAACAATGGGCATCAGCAGCAAATGGCGCTCCCTCCCGAACCAGTGGTGGACTGTTCCTCATGTCTTCATGTCCAGAGCAGGTCTATGAGCCCATACAATGCTTTAACTAAGTATAGTTTGGATTTCAAGTCAAGTCATGTTCCAACCCAGGAGCTTGTAACTGTAGGTGCAGTTGCACAAATTCTGGATCCCCTTAGGATTTGGGGGGGGGGGGGGGGGACAGGATATCCTGTTCCCACTTCTGGGAGTCCGTGCCGGGGCCCATGACATCACCGCCGGGCTCCCCCCCCCTGTTGCGGGGCTAGTAGGAGAGAGGAGCCGGGCCTCGCGCATGCTCAGTAGGGTTCCCGACGTGAAGCTACACTGCTGGGCACCCTTACCCGCAATAGCGGCAGCATTACTCGACAGCTTATGGAAACATCAGCTGCAGTGCCGACATCGCTGGACTCCAGGAAAGGTAAGTGTCCTATTGTTAAAAGCCAGCAGCTGCAGTATGTGTAGCTGCTGTCTTAATTTTTATTTATTTTTTTTGGGAGGACCTCTGCTTTAAATGAGGTGTTTATGAATGAGATATAAAGTAAAAAAATAAGTAAATACTGTGATGTGTTATAACAGCACATGTTACGTATACCACAATGCCCATCCACTGGTATAAACAGCCTCTCATACTCACTCGCACCTGATCTAATGACTTAGTGGCTGTATAGCTTGTCCGCACATGTCGAAAATCCTGTCAGCCACGTCCGTATATGCCCTGTATACCATCTCTGACCCCAAGACCTCTTTCACACTGGTGTTGTTTTTCAGGCGCTTTAGCGCTTAAAAAGCGCACCTGAAAAATGCCTCATCTGCAATCCTAGTGTGAAAGCTAAAGTGCTTTCACACTGGGGTGCTGCGCTGGCAGGACGTCAAAAAAAGTCCTGCAAACTGCTTCTTTGAGGCGCTTTAGGAGCGGTGTATACACCACTGCTAAAGTGCCCCTGCCCATTAAAATCAATGGGCGGCAGCACCGCCGAAGCGCCTGCAAAGCAATTCGGCAGCACCGCTTTTAACCCTTTTTTGTCCGCTAGCGAGGGTTAAAGCACCCCTAAAAACAACGTTAAGGTGTCGCTAAAACTTGTGGCGCTTTATTGCCGACACCCCCGCACTGGCAGTGTGAAAGGGCTCCAAGGAAAGTTCGGGGTCCTCCAAAACACAATGTAGCACTTTCACCTAGCAGCAAAAGGGTCGCTGGTTCGAATCCCAAAGACGACACCATCTGCCTGGAATTTGCATGTTCTCCCTGTGTCTACGTGGGTTTCCTCCAGGTACACCGGTTTACTCCCACACTCCAAAGACATGCTGGTAGGTTTACCCCGTAGGATCTCAACGTGCTTGGCACACACATTTGCAATTTGGGACAAGATCCACTTGTCCCAAATTGCGAATGTGTGTCCCAAGCGCGTTGAGATCCTACGGGGTAAATGGCCACGTTATATCAAGATGTAACTCAACTCAATAGGAGTGCATAGCACATGCATGGATGCTGCCATCAGGGTCCAAAGATGCAGTTATACTTTGACACCAGAAGCCAAAAGGCACCAAAGAACTACATTGCAGAAATGTTGTGGAAGTTCCCAAAAGATATATAAAGCCAGTGGGTTAATCAGGGTTTTAAACTCCACCCACAATTAGTCACGACTGTGCTGACCTCTTAAAAGCCAGCTCTGTAAAAAAAAAAGTGTTTAGTTTAGGATGAGCACATCTTTAACCCCTTTACAACCACCAAACACGTGTGTCAGCAAAAGGGTGGGCTTTAACGCCCACATGCCACATATATGCAGCGCACCCCCAACACCAGGACCGAGCTGGCAAAGATCCAGGGTAAAAAATAAATTAAATTAAAAAAGTAGCCGTCTGGACCAGCTTTTGATCATGTGACCACTGGGACAGTGGTCACCATGATTGTCAATCTCTCCTGCCCACAGGCATTTAATAACTATTTAAAGCGATCGCAGGGCAGGTGGAAAAGGGTTAATACATTAATGGAGACATTTCACCATAATTAATTTATGTCACCTGTTCCCTTTAGAAAGTCATAACAAAAGGTTTCCCTTGTTATTTTTAATTATGAAGAATCTATCAGGGGAATATGACACTATTATTTGACTTCTCAAAGTCCCGAGTAGCTGGGCATAATGCAAAGCGGTTTGGAACCTTCCCTCAACCAAAGTCCAAGAGATACAAGAAGCCAGCAAACGATTCAACATGACAGAACCCGGACTTATCAGATTGGGGTAGATGTGACTTTTAACCTATTTAGAATTAGAATACTGCTCGGTGCTTAAAAGTATATGAACAACTGCCAATCATGTAAATCGTGAACACACAGCAAGACACAAAGGACTCTCAAATTTTTTATATGGCTATATATATATATATATATATATATATATATATATATATATATATATATATATATATATATATAGCCACTGTTAGCCCCTCAGTTTAAATAGTATCAATGTCTGCAGGTACAACAAGAAACTTATCAGATTTTTAGAAAAGCTTTCTGGTCAGGTGCTCGATTTCCTGTTTTTGCATCAGCGTGATGTACGTAAATAGTACACTTCTATTTTTTTCCAGACCACAGCACCATTTTGTGTAAAATGTGAGTATAATATTCCCGCGCTACAACGGAAAAGAAAGTGGTATAATGAAGGTGTGAGGTGCAGCGAACACCGAAAGGGTTAAAACAAAACCCAATTTGGGAGGAATGGAAAAAAAATCAATGTGTGGTGTCGCGCTCCTAAACTGATGTCAGTATAAAGAAATCGCATAAAGTTGCTGTGGTGTCACATCAGCAAACGGGAGATAATATGCGAATTAAAAGTGACTGTGTGCATCGCAAGCTAAAACCATCAATAAGACAATCGAATAAAATGTATACATATATTGCAATACGCTGACATCAACTGTAAGGCAACAATACATAAAATGTATCCATATAAATATGGAAAGTGACTAATGTGCAAAAAACATATTAGAAACACACTCAAGTGCATGCAAAATGTTCTATATGAAACACAGAAGTGGATGAGTGAGGAATGACTCAAACAAATAAACTTCCTATGGTCGCTGTGAAGCAGTGAAGTTAATGGTGATAAAGAAAAAATTATTTTTTAACATAAAGGGGGGATGAGTGGTTCAGGTTTGTGGAGATGCCATCAGGTATAAAACCAGGGAAATCCAAGGAGTGGTAAAAAAACCAATGGGGTAATGGTGGATGTGATGGCAGCAATCAAAAGTGCTGGAAATAGCGACCAATGTGAACAGTGGTACTAAAAATTAACAGAAGTAGTCAGGAAAATTGTAATGTGATGGAGAAAATCAACATATACAAAACAATGCAAAGCAGTCCATATAACATCTGATATTAATAGACAGCGTGAAGGTGGTGATAGCCAAAAGTGATCCAATCTGGGCTGCACTGCGGTGCCAAGTAATGGGTGAGGGTGGGGAGTGGTGGATGGCTTGCCCAAGGTGAAACTAGTGCTGAGATCTTCGGTGCTGGTGACACCCGTAGGTGTCCTTCCTAATTACCTTGTTACTGCAAGGTAAGCAGCATATATGTAAAAGCCAGGAAGATGGATTCACTCTGGGGAGATGCTCCGATGGTCTCTCAAGGGGATGTTGCACATGGGTCTCTGTCACAGTGCTCCTCTCCTGTCCGCAGCAGTGTGTGGAGCCTATATGATTATGGCTTTACTGGTACTCAGGACCAGGTTCCGCTCGGTGTGTGCCCAGGTAGGTAGGTATAGAGGGGGGGGGGGGGAAGAGTGACAGAAGGGAGCCGTATAGTGTAGTATTTGGTATTAAAACATAGAATCAGCTTTATTTTAAAAAAAGGTACTCACAATAAACAATGAAACAGCAATGGATATTCAAAACGAGCGCCGAGCTCGTGACCAGTGCGTCACTTCCGGGGTCCGTGTCCTACGCGTGTCGTCACCGTCTATCCCCGATGAAGTCACGTGACGGTGACGACACGCGTAGGACACGGACCCCGGAAGTGACGCACTGGTCACGAGCTCGGCGCTCGTTTTGAATATCCATTGCTGTTTCATTGTTTATTGTGAGTACCTTTTTTAAAATAAAGCTGATTCTATGTTTTAATACCAAATACTACACTATACGGCTCCCTTCTGTCACTCTTCCCCCCCCCCCCTCTATACCTACCTACCTGGGCACACACCGAGCGGAACCTGGTCCTGAGTACCAGTAAAGCCATAATCATATAGGCTCCACACACTGCTGCGGACAGGAGAGGAGCACTGTGACAGAGACACATGTGCAACATCCCCTTGAGAGACCATCGGAGCATCTCCCCAGAGTGAATCCATCTTCCTGGCTTTTACATATATGCTGCTTACCTTGCAGTAACAAGGTAATTAGGAAGGACACCTACGGGTGTCACCAGCACCGAAGATCTCAGCACTAGTTTCACCTTGGGCAAGCCATCCACCACTCCCCACCCTCACCCATTACTTGGCACCGCAGTGCAGCCCAGATTGGATCACTTTTGGCTATCACCACCTTCACGCTGTCTATTAATATCAGATGTTATATGGACTGCTTTGCATTGTTTTGTATATGTTGATTTTCTCCATCACATTACAATTTTCCTGACTACTTCTGTTAATTTTTAGTACCACTGTTCACATTGGTCGCTATTTCCAGCACTTTTGATTGCTGCCATCACATCCACCATTACCCCATTGGTTTTTTTACCACTCCTTGGATTTCCCTGGTTTTATACCTGATGGCATCTCCACAAACCTGAACCACTCATCCCCCCTTTATGTTAAAAAATAATTTTTTCTTTATCACCATTAACTTCACTGCTTCACAGCGACCATAGGAAGTTTATTTGTTTGAGTCATTCCTCACTCATCCACTTCTGTGTTTCATATAGAACATTTTGCATGCACTTGAGTGTGTTTCTAATATGTTTTTTGCACATTAGTCACTTTCCATATTTATATGGATACATTTTATGTATTGTTGCCTTACAGTTGATGTCAGCGTATTGCAATATATGTATACATTTTATTCGATTGTCTTATTGATGGTTTTAGCTTGCGATGCACACAGTCACTTTTAATTCGCATATTATCTCCCGTTTGCTGATGTGACACCACAGCAACTTTATGCGATTTCTTTATACTGACATCAGTTTAGGAGCGCGACACCACACATTGATTTTTTTTCCATTTTGTGTAAAATGTCTTACACTTCGGGAGAAATTCACACCCCACCACCATCATCTGGAAGCCACAAGTAACATTTACATCCTTAGTGCAGATAGAACAGAGGGAAATTCTTTTATAAAACCAGTGCCATTATCAATTGTGTGATTAAATTACAGTCAGTTTACAAGATCTGAAGTCTTAAGGCCCATACACATGATACGAAAATTGGATGGAAAAATTTGTACGACGCACTGTCTGCCGATTTTCGGATCGTTAGTATGGTGCCGATTTCACTTTTTCGGCAGACAAAAGCTGCATGTGCAGACTCAACGTCCGATTTTCGTTTCATTAGTGCGGTTTTCATGCGAAAAGAGCAAGACTACACATGCTTAGAAACAAAAGAATACATACAAAACTATTCAACACGTTACATCACATCTGATGTTGTATTCTGTCGTACGAAAATTTTCGTATCATTAGTAACCTCTTCACTTTCAACATGAGACTAGCATGCCATAAAATAAAAAAAATTCTGTGTCCAGGATTCAGACGCTCTAATCATGGCTAAACGCATGTTAAAGTGGTGTTTCCACCAAAAAAAAATGGAAAAAATAAATACAATTTTACTCACCTCTAAATGCCTGTTGCTAGGGGGTCTCTCGTAGTCTGCCTCCTTCAGTGCCCAGGCACTGACATCACTTCCCCTCGGCGCAGCACAGTCATCTGGGACCTGTTACGTGTCCCAGATGACTGCACGGCGCATCACGCATGTGCAGTGGGTGCCCACAGTAAGAATGCCGGCGCCCTCTTTCTGTTAAAAAAAAAAAAAAAAGAATGCCGGCGCCGCGAGCGGAGTGGGGAACGAGGGGGGGGCCTTTGTTCCCCCGCATTGCTGGACCCTGGGACAGGTAAGTGTCTGATTATTAAAAGTCAGCAGCTGCAGTATTTGTAGCTGCTGACTTAAATTTTTTTTTTTTTTTTTAGGGGGCACCCCACTTTAACACTGCAAACGCACCTAAACCTGCCCTTAAATCAGAATCGTCCAAAACGAGGTGTCTTCTATACAGGTAATGAGCTGAGATTAGGAGCACTCTCTAAAAAGGGAGTGCTCCTAATCTCAGCTTGTTACCTGTATAAAAAAAAAAATACACCTGTCAACAGAAGCAAATCAGGATTCCAATCTCTCCATCATGGCCAAGACCAAAGAGCTGTCCAAGGATATTGGGGACAAGATTGTAGACCTACACAAGGCTGGAATGGGCTACAAGACCATCGCCAAGCAACTTGGTAAGAGGGTAACAGTTGGTGCGATTTTCGCAAATGGAAAGAACACAAAATAACTGTCAATCTCCCTCGGTCTGAGGCTCCATGCAAGTTCTCACCTCATGGAGTTTCAATGATCATGAGAACTGTGAGGAATCAGCCCAGAACTTCATGGGAAAAATCTTGTCAATAATCTCAAGGCAACTGGGACCATAGCATAGTCTCCAAGAAAACAATTGGTAACACACTACACCATGAAGGACTGAAATCGTGCAGTGCCTGCAAGGTCCCCCAGCTCAAGAAAGCACATGTACAGGCCCATCTGAAGTTTGCTAATGTACATTTGAATGATTTAGAGAAGAACTGGGTGAAAGTATTGTAGTCAGAGGAGACCAAAAATCAAGCTCTTTGGCATCAACGCAACTCGCTGTGTTTGGAGTAGAAGAAATGCTGCCTATGACCCCCAAGAACACCATCACCACTGTCAAACAAGGAGGTGGAAACATTATGCTTTGGGGTGTTATTCTGCTAAGGGACAAAGCAACTTCATCGCATCAAAAGGGACGATAGGCGGGGCCATGTACCATCAAATCTAGGGTGAGAACCTTCTTCCCTCAGCCAGGGCATTGAAAATGGGTCGTGGATGGGTATATCAGCATGACAAGGCAACAAAGGAGTGGCTCAAGAAGAAGCCCATAAAGGTTCTGGAGTGGCCTAGCAAGTCTCCAGACCTTAATCCCATAGAAAATATGTGAAGGGAGCTGAAGATTCGAGTTACCAAACATCAGCCTAAAAACCTTAATGACTTGGAGAGGATCTGCAAAGAGGAGTGGGACAAAATCCTTCCTGAGAAGTGTGCAAACCTGGTGGCCAACTACAAGAATTGTCTGACCTCTGTACTTGGTAGCAAAACCCTTGTTGGCAATCACAAAGTCATGTTTTGCAAAGGGGTCAGATACTTATTTCACTCATTAAAATGCAAATCCATTCATAACTTTTTTTTTCTGGATATTTTTGTTTTTCTGTCCCTCACTGTTAAAATAAACATACCAATAAAATTATAGACTGATCATTTCTTTGTCAGTGGGCAAACATACAAAATCAGCAGGGATCAAATACTTTTTCCCCTTACTGTACTTCTCAGATTACTTCTCTTGCGTTTAGAAAAGCTAAACGCGCCACCCTGAATGAGGCCCAAGTCCATCTTTCTTGACGCATTTGACACATAATGGCAGTGATATCCACTAGAGTTGACAATGGAATGTTTTGCATAACTTGTAATGTAGCCATGTGAACATTCCATTATCAAATGTAGACCACTACAGACAGACAACATGGCTGCTAGGAAATAATTGGAACATTTCCTGTTGAGCACAATGAGACTTCACTTTAAACTGCAGAAGCTTACCGGTATGGCAGCTGTAATAAAATACTGTTAACTATAATCTTCCTTCCCTGCCTTACAATATCAGCTGTGGCAATGATGAACTCCGGGGTGGGAAAAACATGTCTTTGCAGTGGGCCCCCCCTCACAGGAGCAGGGAACCAGGGCAAGTAATCTCGCCTGTTCCTCTACCCCACATATATCAAACACAAGAGCCACAGGCTTTGTCTCCACGTTTTGACTCGCACCCAGTTTTGAAGCCAAAACATGGCGGAACTCCATTCCACCCCCTCCTGCCCTTACCCTGTGCTCCCACAAGGGATAGCTTTGCTCTCAGCAGCTCCTGGATCTAACAGATCCCTGCACACACACAAGACAGGGATAGATCCGCAGAACCTGAGAGAGAACGAACGATCTCCCTTACAAGCAAGGCCGAGCTGCCTACACAGGTAGGTAATAGAGGCACCTACACACGGAGGGGTTGACCTCTATGCATAGAACACCCCTAAACCCTGCACTCTCTACGAAGCGCACCCCAGAATTCTATCTTGAGTAGATATATAGTTATGTCACCAGCAGGCTCTGTCTCCTGTATTATGCCCACAGTCTTTGACCATAACCTGTTGTGCGTCTGCTGTCTGACACTGGGGCCTTGTGCCAATATCGGGGGCTGAACTTATGGCCCCCCCATATCAAGACAGTTGACCACCCTAGCATTTAACCCTTGCAGTGCGAGGGGACCCCCCACTGCAAAGGTATTTTTCCTTTCAATCACAGAGATCACCTTTAAAAACTGTAATCCCATGCAAATAATATAATGTTCAAGAAATTCAAAAAGAAGGCCCAATTTCTTCCCTGTTCTAGGCAGAAAAAGGGAAGGAAGGCTTTGACCACATATGCCACGTACTAGTCTGTTGGCCAAGTTACAAAGTACATTACAGCGGGTTACAGTGACTGATGACAGGCAGAGTTCACCACTCATAGCCCTCAGGTGAAAGTTTACCAGCATGCTGGACATTTGTCACTAAAATTAAGGCTCTCTTTTTATGCCAGTATAATGTGCTTTGAAACAGCCAGTAGCAGCTGCCACTGGAAGCATGGTGACAGGGAACTTTGGGAGACAGGCAAAACACTGACATCCGATAACAGGAAGTTGCCTAAACAAGGACATTTATGGCAGGATCACCAGGTATTTTCATGAAAGATGCAACTTAAAAATTACTTTGAAATTACAAGCTAAAGCTTAAGATTTTAGAGATAGGAATTACATCTACTTAAATTGCAAAAATAAGGCTTGGTCTGAAAAAGACTGCAATTGTCAATAATAACAAATACATGGCTGGACTTCTTATTGGAACTTCAAAGTAGTTCACGCACTTAAAAATGAAAGCCCAACTCTAGGCAAAAAATGTTTTTCCCTGCTCTGGTCTTGATAATGTCAGGAACAGTCCATAATTTAAGACCTCTAGGGGTGGTGGGTGTAGAATAGAGTATATCTCTGCTCTCATCCCCCCTAGAGGAAAAAAAAGGGGAAGGAGCAGTTAACCTATGCAGTGCGGGAAAAGCCCCACTGAATGGGAAAAAATAAAATAAATAAATAAAAATTTCATCTGGAGTTTAGCTTTAGAGTTGACAACTAACCTTTATGAGCGAATTACAGAACCAAAGCGTGATGATGGGTGTGGTACTTTGATTTTAGTACATATGGTAAATGTTTTTATGAGCATTCTATATGTTGCTATTCATACAGCTCTACAAGTAAGGTAATACATCAAACAAAGAATGTGAGGGGAAAGCATCGAGACAGAATAAAGATGGGTAAAGCTGAACTAACAGAGCTGGACCGAAAGGAAACATAAAGCAATGTAAGGATCCTAATCAGGCAAAGACAATAGAAGATAAAAATTGGATGCAGAAAAGATCACTCATGATGTCATTCTGAGCCGTACCGACAAATACAGTCAAACTGTGACAAAAGCATGACACAAAGCACTTGCCCCCTGTGACAAAGAAATACAAAGATACGTTAGAAGTAGGAAAAATCTATTGGTGTAGGTAAAAATGAACTGGCTGGATGATCAATTAAGTTAATAAATTAGCGACAGCTACCAAGAAAAAGAAAAAACTGACATCAACACATTCTGTGTGGAACTAAAAAAAAACTAAACTATACTCTAGGTACACATACAACCTGTCCATAGACTCAAATCACAAAGCTTTTGAAGGATAAGGATCTACATTTTTCAGTTATTCAAGTGTAATTTTCAAATCTCATAGCCTCCCAGGTGAAAGCAACTGTCACTTCTTTAAATTAAAATGACTTCCGGAGTGCTACCAAAGAAAAAAAGTTTAAAAAGTAGTACCTGCAATAAAACTGAACACTTTTCCGTTCCAAGGCCCAAACTACTGATCTTCACTCTCCCCTGCCCACAAAAAAAAGAAATCTCTGCATTCAACACTTCCAGGAGTGTCAGATGTCCGTGACCCCCAACTGAGCACTGTGGTTCCATATGGCAGCCCCCTACATCATTACTGTGCCCTATTAGTGACAAAGGGCTCTGGCAGAAGGGACCACAACATGCAGTGGGGGAACACAAGAATCTGACACTCCGGGAAGTGTCACATGCAGAAGACTCTTCAGGCTGAGGTACCTCTTCTAGAAAGCAAAAACTGGCAGCCTAGGTCAACTATTCGTGTTCTTTGTTTCTTTTCAGAGTCACTCTGAAGTGGAATTAAAACACAGTGTGGTTGGCCAGCTTTGCCATAATACGCACACTTACCTGTGTGCACTCTGCTCCACCTGAGGTCTGAGCTCCCTGTAAACCACTTTATCCCCACTGGTATCATGCTATACCCCTTCTCTTCTGGGTCTGCCGTCTTCTCAAGTCACGCATTGGGCAGCCACCGATGATATATCTTAGCGCCTGGCTCCATTACAGATACTGGGACAGTATGCTGTACTACAGCATAGAGATCAGTGTCAGACCAGGTCAGCGTACACATTTTAAAAAGATACCAGTGGGTAAAGCTGGCCATACACGACTTGAATTTCAACTGATGCCTTCTGGATTGGTCAAAACCCAGGTCATGTATGGCCCTGCTCCGTTCAAACAGACTTTTGTCGAAGAGGCTGTCAGAAAATTGTCAGCCGGACAGTGCCTTGCATCTGATGCAGGCGCTGCTGTTAGAGTATCTTGACAGCCTCCAGTGCCAGCTGTCAGAATACAATATCCTATCGGGGGGGGGGGGGGGGGGGGGGTTTGGTATTCGTCTGTCTGCACTGTGACGCACTGATAGAGGAACCTGATTAAGTGGTTCCTAAGCTAAAAAACATGTTTAACCTTAGGACAAATTCACACATGTACAAGAGTAAATGGCAGAGCAGCCAGCCAGAGCGATGCACTGCTCTGGCCACTTTGCGTTGCCAGGTGGCTAGGGGGCAGTGTGGTGCACAATTCAGCACATTGTACGGTCCATTTTTTTTTTTTTTTTGCTTGTTTGTTCATTTTGTTCTAGCTTTATTTGAAGTGTACAAAACACACTTAATTCTCTGCATTGTCGAGTGGCTCGCTGCTCTGCCTGCAGTGCGATTTGGGCTGGCGCACTGCAATAAAATGCAACAGATCTCCATTTTCGTGTTTATAGAGGGCCGCATATATGCAGCCTCTCTGCGTTAAAGGCCACACGCCAAGAGGCCCTGCGTGTGCGCAGTAGAGCTGCACCATTAATCGTTAAGAATCGAGATCGCAATTCTTTACCCCTCGCAATCTTAAAGCATATTTCCGATTCTTTTCAGAGTTCTCTGCTCAAGCTGACAGCTGTCAAAAACACCAGGCAGTCTGCCAACTTTCACAACTTTCCTCAGCTGCTGAGCAAACTATAAAGATTGTAACATTTTGTTCTTTAGATCAAAAGGAATGAACTTCAAATGAAGGAAGTTTAACCACTTAAAGACTAAACCTTTTTCTGACACTTGTTGGTTTCAAGTTCAAATAATTTTTTGCTAGAAAATTACATAGAACCCCAAAACATATATATTTTTTAGCAGAGATCCTAGAGAATAAAATGGTGGTTGTTGCAATATTTTATGCCACATTGTATTTGCGCAGTGGTCTCTCAAAAGCATTTAAAAAAAAAAAAAAAAAAAGCACACTTTAATGAATAAAAAACAGTAAAGTTAGCCCAATTTTTTTGTACAATGTAAAGGATGATGTTACGCCACGAGAATCGCGAGAAAATTGTGATCTTTATTCTAAGCAAAAAAAAAACCACAATTCTACATTTTTCCCAGAATCGTGCAGCCGGCAGAAGAGGTTAATGCGCCCCCTTTATTGACCCCTTGGCGTCGTCCACACAAATATGTGGCCACATATTTGCTGTCCAACCAGATGTGTCGAGAGCATGTGTGGTGCTCCTGCCACAGTTACCTGCACCTAACTTGAGGGGGGGGTTGGATCATGTAACCACGACAGCCAATCACAATGGTCACTTGCTCTTAAGCCCCACCTCCATAAACCTCTTAAAGGCCCGGGGAGGTGTGAAAAGGTTAAGGTGAAAAACTATTTAGGACTTACAGTGCCCCTCCCTCTAAATACTTACCTGACTCCTGAATGGATCCAGTGCTGTGTCTGGCTGCACACAGGTACTGACAAGCAGCAGTGAGAGAGATTGGCTGCTGTCAGTCAAATTTAGTGAAGGAGTGTGTGTGTGAATAGATGCACACAGCCCAGCTCGGGATCAAGCCTGCACCTCTGTACCCATAGCAAGTGGGTTGCTTTGGGGGGGGGCATATGGAGAAGATAAGGATCACACAGCGCTGGCAGGGGACCCCAGAAGGAGGTGGTTTGGGGGCAACCACTTCACAAAGCAGGTAAGCCTTTAGAACCACTTTCAGATTTGTTCAGAAACTATAGGTGTATGGCCAGCTTTAGTAAGAGTTTTCTGGCCGAGGATATGACAAGATCCAGGTTACAGTGGGTAAGGTTTCCTGTAAGGACGGCGGCGTGCCATCTTTGTGAATGGAGCCTCCTAATTAATAACAAGCTAGCCCTTCTTTTCTCTAAACATGCTCCTTCAAGTCACAAACAAGTGACAACATCCCCTCCAATGTTGAGCAGCTGTGGCCCCTCCCCCTGTGACATATAGATGTGCCCCCCCCCCCCCCCCCCCCCCCAGGTCTCCGTGCAGGCACACCATTCACAAAGAATGACCACATCCTCCCAGGCACTGGCCACATTCCCAGCCCACAGACAACTAGTTGTGATGTGCAGGAAACACACAAGTATAGAGCCGGGGCCCCCCCAAACACCACCCCAGGGGCCCCCCAAACACCACCCAAGGCCCCCCTCCCTCAGCCATCTGATCCCTGTACAGGGCCAGTCCTAGGCCCTCCTGTGCCCACCACCTCACAAAGCCCCCTGAGGTGTCAGCTACGCGGGAAAGGCAGCAGCCCGTACCACAGCCATCCATTCCTGGCATCATTGGGGGCCACCCGGACAACTTTCACCTCACGTAGTCGCCTTCATTCCCCAGCTCCCGTAACAATAGAGGCCTCAAAACATGGGCAGGGGGGAGGACCCAGCCTCGGAGACCGGCCCCCTTTTCTAACACCCGTCTCCCCCCTTCCGGAGCTGTAAAACAACGAAAGAACGGCGGCCATGGGACGTGTGGGGCTCCCGGCGGCGGCCGGTGACAGAACGGAGGTTATACTCACGGGCGGAGCGGGAGGATGGAGTCGGATTGGGTCAGTGTCTCTCTCAGCCCCCGGAGCCGTCTCCCTGTCGCTGCCTATCACTCCGACAACATGGCGGCGCACTGGGGGGACTCGGAGGTGCCTCGGTGCATGATGGGAAGTGGAGGAGGAGGGAGGACTGGGAGCCTAGTTACCTTGGTAACCCCGCGGCCTGCCGGGAAAGCAGGCAGGGTTAGGAGCATTATGTAGGGAGATTTCTCTCGGTGTAAAGCGTATTGTTCGTGCCAGGCACATACAGGGGCAGCCTCACAGGGGCAAGGAGTGCCAAAGACTGCTCTGTGAGGAGAGAGGTGCCCTGCAGTCACCTGACTAAGACTGCACAAGTACTTCTCGTTTTTATCACAGAACTTTTCCTTTTCTTTCAAAGTATTTTATTTTTTCAAGAATGAAATGATACATTTTAGTACAATGTGAAATAAATTACAAGTATCAATGCCAGCTTAGAAAAAAACACACTTGAATATAAAGAAGTGAAAAAGGGAAAAAAAAAAAAAAAAAGAGGCAGTAAATATAAATTAAGGGAGTTATATAAATACATAAAAATGTGGAACTTTACCCATAACAACTTGATAACAGATAATATTCTATAGCAAGGAACATACATCCCACATTAAAGTGGGGTTGCGGCCAAAAAAAAAAAATGTGGCTTAAAAATCAAAAAAAAAAAAAAATTAATTGGGAAAAAAAAGTTTTACTCACCTCTAAATGCCTGTTGCTAGGGGGTCCCTCGTAGTCTGCCACCTTCATTGCCCGGGCTAAACGTCACTTCCTGTAGGCGCCGCACAGTCATCTGGGACCTGTCATGTGTCCCAGATGAGTGAGCGTCGAATCATGCGCAGTGGGTGCCCGGCAGTGAAGCCACAGCCGGGTTCCCACATTAAGAATGCTGGCGCCGCGAGCGGGGAACGAGGGGGGGTCTCGTTCCCCCGCATCGCTGGACCCCGGGACAGGTAAGTGTCCGATTATTAAAAGTCAGCAGCTGCAGTATTTGTAGCTGCTGACTTTTAATTATTTATTTTTTTGTTGGCACTCCACTTTAACCACTTTAAGACCGGGCCTCTTTTTTAGATGTGGTGTTTACAAGTTAAAAAAAAATTTTTTTGCTAAAAAAAAATGACTTGGAACCGCCCAAACATTATGCATTTTTTTTCTAACACCCCAGAGAATAAAATGGCGGTTGTTGCAATACTTTCTGTCACACCGTATTTGGGCAGTGGTCTTACAAGCGCACTTTTGAAAAAATACATCTTTTTGAATTAAAAAATAAGACAACAGTAAAGTTAACAGAAAAGATAGGCTGCGCTAAAACTAACAAACCTAAAATTTAAGTTGTAAAAAGTCCATAAATCATTAATTAATAAGTTAAAGTGGTGTTGCCATCAAAAAAAAAATATTTGCTTAAAAAAAAAATAATCAGAAAAAAATTAATTTTCTTACTCACCTCTAAATGCCTGTTGCTAGGGGGTCCCTCGTAGTCTGCCACCTTCAGTGCCCGGGCACTGACATCACTTCCCCTCGGTGCCGCACAGTCATCTGGGACCTGTCACGTGTCCCAGATGACTGAGGGTCATATCACGGCTCGCGCATGCGCAGTGGGTGCCCGGCTGTGAAGCCACAGCCGGGTGCCCATAGTAAGGATGCCGGCGCCGCGAGCGGAGGGGGGGCTTCGTTCCCCCGCATCGCTAGACCCTGGGACGTGTAAGTGTCCGATTATTAAAAGTCAGCAGCTGCAGTATTTGTAGCTGCTGACTTTAAAAAAAATGTTTTTAGTGGGCACTCCTCTTTAAATACACCGTGACAGTGTGAATAACAAATAAATAACAAATAAATTATTAAACAATCCAATGGAGACATCCAAATCACACAGAAGACTAAGGGCTCTTTCACACGGACGGACCGTATGTCCGTTTTTCATCCATCCGTTTTCGGATGAAAAACGGACATACAGGTATCCCTATGGGATAGCGGGTGTCAGTGGATGAGCATCCGCTGACACCCGCTCTCGTCTGTGCCCGCTATGCTCCGTTTCTGCAGACGGAGGAAAACCCCATTTTTTCATCCGTCTGCAGAGCGGATCGGATGACGACGGACTCTACGGTCCGTCGTCACCCGATCTCCCATAGGGGAGAGCGGCGCTCTGACAGGTCCGTCAACGTTGTAGAGATTCCGGCAGCACGCTTAGCCCTAAGGGCTAAGGGTTCAGGTTGCGGAATTGTCAGGTCAGGATTCAATCCGACAATGCCACAGCAGTGGCTTATATCAATCACCAAGGGGGCCCCAGAAGTCATGCAGCCCAGGGAGAGGTAAACCATATCCTAGCCTGGGCAGAAAAGCATGTGCCGTGCATATCGGCAATCTTCATTCCAGGGATAGGGAATTGGCAGGCGGACTACTTGAGTCGTCATCATTTGTTCCCGGGGGGAATGGTCGCTTCACCGTGACATCTTCCTGGTTATATACCAAAGGTTCAACAACAAAGTCGACAACTTTGTGTCAAGAACAAGTGATCCCTCGCGCGCGGAACGGACGCCTTAGTGACCCCGTGGGATTGGTTCTCACTGATTTATACATTTCCTCCTATTCTGATGCTACCTCGCCTTCTTCGCAGGATCAAGCAGGAAAGAAAGTCGGTGGTTCTTGTGGCTCCAGCGTGGCCCAGAAGGTCTTGGTATGCAGAGATCGTAAGGATGGCAGTAAGGGACCCATGGACCCTACCTCCACGTCTAGACCTGCTCTCAGGGACCAGTATTCCATCCTACCTTACAAACGCAAAATTTGATGGTTTGGCTATTGAAACCCACATTCTGAAGAATCCCAGGCTTTCAAAATCAGTGATATCTACCTTGATTAATGCAAGGAAGCCAGCTTCCAGAGTCATTTATTATAGAGTCTGGAGGGCATATGTTTCCTGGTCTAAATCCAAGGGTTGGCAACCTAGAAAATATGTTATAAGTAGAATCCTTGCCTTTCTGCAAATAGGATTAGAGATGAAGCTGGCCTTGAGTACCATCAAAGGCCAGGTTTCGGCCTTATCGGTATTGTTCCAATGACCACTTGCTTCACATTCTCTGGTCCATAATTTCATACAGGGGGTAACACGGCTTAATCCGCCAGTTAGGTCACCCTTGAAACCTTGGGACCTGAATTTAGTTTTGTCGGCTTTACAAAAACAGCCTTTTGAGCCAATACAGCATACTCCCTTGATCCTTTTGACAAGGAAGTTAGTTTTTCTGGTTGCCATATCTTCTGTCAGAATTGGCTGCTCTTTCTTGTAAAGAGCCATATTTAATTATTCACAAGGATAAGGTGGTATTGCGTCCTCATCAGGGGAGGGCTGGCAGCCTTAGGCCAGGGGGGGGCAAGTCCAGTCAAGTGGCCCATTGAACCACCGAATCAGCTCGCCATCCATGCCCAGCTGGTTTTTCAATGCAGCCTCACCAGCGCTCCCTAATGCAGCCTCACCAGCGCTCCCTAATGCAGCCTCACCAGCGTCCATAAATGCAGTCTCACCAGTGTCCATAAATGCAGCCTCACCAGTGCCCACCCATGCAGCCTCACCAGTGCCCATCCAATGCAGCCTGATCACTGGGGCAGGGTGAATGGGGTGTATGGGGGGGGGGTGGGATGTGGGGGTCAGCTGGGGGTGTCAGGGTCGCTCACCTGGCAGCTCAGCTTGCACGCCACGTCCAGCGCAAGCCAGTGCCCAGCTCCACAACCAGAGACAGTCACGCGCACCCTGCCTACAAGACTCTGGTCTCTGGGGGTTGCAGTTTCCTTTGCACTGCTTGGGAGCTTGAGTGCGGACTACAACTCCCGTAATACAACACCGGCCACCAAGGCCATGCCCCCGTCCCAACTTCCTACAGAAGTCAGTTTTCAATGTACGTTAGGGCGGCCTGGGGGGCAATTGCTACTCTGCCCCCCGGCCCAGCCCTCCCCTGGTCCTCATTCTAGCTTTCTGCCGAAGGTGGTGTCAGGTTTTCATCTAAACCAGGATATTGTTCTACCTTAATTTTTTTCCAGAACCCTGTTCTACGGAAGAATAGTCACTACATGCTTTTGATTTAGTGAGAGCAGTCAAGGTCTATTTGAAGGCACCTGCTCAGATTCGGAAAACAGATGTTTTGTTTGTGTTGCCTGAAGGCCAGGGCCAGTGCTAGACTATTTTGCGCCCTAGGCGAGACCAGCTACTTCCGCCCCCCAAAAAAAAATCTAAAATCAATCTAATCAATCGAAATTCAATAATTTTAGCGTCAGAACTCCTGGAGGAGTTGGAGGGATGGAGTCAGGTGGACAGGAGGGGGTGCAGCCAGGTGGAGGGATGAGCCAGGTGGACAGGAGGGGGGTGCAGCCAGGTGGAGGGATGAGCCAGGTGGACAGGAGGGGGGTGCAGCCAGGTGGAGGGATGAGCCAGGTGGACAGGAGGGAGGGGTGCAGCCAGGTAGAGGGATGAGCCAGGTGGACAGGAGGGGGGGGATGGAGTCAGGTGGAGGGATGAGCCAGGTGGACAGGAGTGCTTAAGGGCTAGTTCACACTTGCTTCAAAACAAGGCTTCGGACAGGCTTTGTTAAAGCCCCTGTCACTAAATAAAATGGTTAGCTTACAGTCTTGTTTACAACATACTTTTGCTTGGTGCTTCGATGAGGCTTCGGTGGAGTTTCGATTGGGCTTCAGTGAGGCTTCGTGGGGCTTCGATGAGGCTTAAGTGGGGCTTCAAGTGAGCTTTGCCATAGACTTCTATGGAGGCTTTGAAGAAGCTTTGAAGCACCACTAAATCTACATGGGGTATAATTTTTGAAGCAAAGGCAAAGCAAAGCAAAAGTAAGGTGTAAACAGGACTGTAAGCTAACCATTTTATTTAGTGACAAGAGCTTTAACTAGCGTTCAGAGAGATTTAACAAAGCTTGTCCGAAACCTTGTTTTGAAGCAAGTGTAAACTAGCCGTTAGCCCTGGTTCACATTGGTGCGATTTGGCATGCAATTTGAAATCGCATGCCAAATCAGTGACAATTGCCAGCAATTGCAGCATCTGAATCTGTGCGACACTGCATTTGCGGCGCTGCACAGATTCCCTAAAGTAGTTCCTGTACTACTTTTGGTGATTTCGGAGTGTGATTTCCATTGACATCTGTGCAGAAACCCGCACAAATGTCTCGGAAATCACCCCCAAAGTCGGGACTGACATGCGGTAATTAAATCGTGCAAGTTCAGCTGAACTCGCACAATTTCATTCCTGCAGTCAGTGTGAACTAAGGTTTAATGTGTGTTGAAGCCGAAGCAAGTGTAAATGAGCCCTAAGTGGTGCTTGACCTGTCAAATCACATGACAAATCGCTCCAATGTGAACGAGGGCTAAATGACACTCAATTATATCCTTATTCTCCAAAAATAATTCATATACATCCACTGCTTAAAGTGACTGTAATGGTATTATTTTTTTTTAATAAATAGATATTTTATACTTGCATGCGAATGGTACTTACATGTGTAATGGTTTTGCTCAGCCCTGCCCATCTCCCTCTTCACTGACTTTGACAGCAGCAGGAGTCTATGGCTCCTGCTGCTGCCTCCATGCAGAGAGAGGAGAGAGCTGCTGATCTTGGGCACAGAGCTGGATCGAGATTGGGTTAAGTATAAGGGAAGGCTGAAGGGGGAAGGAACTTGTGCATTGAAATAAGTGGTTGTACAGTCACATCTATTATATACTCTTATCCTCTCTGTTTTAGGAACATATTAAAGCTGAACTCCATCTTTTGATATACTTTATATATTTCCTTTGGGCCAGCTTGGCCATACTAACGTGTGAGGCCGCTGGATGACTAAAGCCCCATACACACGGTCGGATTTTCCGATGGATTCTGTCCTATCAGACAATGTTGTCAGAAATTCCGACCGTGTGTAGGCACCATCGGACAGTTTCCATCGGATTGTCTGACGGACAAAGTCCTATCTCCTGCTGGATAGATTTTTTGACAACAAAGTCCGATCACACCAAATCTGATCGTGTGTAGCGAATTCCGACGGACAAAGTGCTACGCATGCTCAGATCACATTACAAGACCAAAGCTATTGGCTACTAGCCTCTACGTAGTCCCGTCGTAGGCAACAAACGTCACCACGTTCAGAATGATCGGATTTTCCGACAACTTTGTCCGACCGTGTGTACGCAAAACCAACATCGGACAAAGTACGACGGACATGATCCGACGGACCTGGTCCTCGGATAATCCACGCGTGTGTATGGGGCTTTAGGCTACATACAGCATACCACACTGTGTTCTGGGTTTGAGCCGAGACTTTCTGTCTCATATCCAGAACACAGTAGAGTCTATCACAGCGGCACTCAGCGATTCTAAGAAAGCAATGTATTCTATCAATGAATACAACGCTTCCTCTGATTGGTAAAGTCAAAGAGGCAGGTTGATGATGTCACAACCTCTCACTCAGCCAATCAGAGGAAACTTTGTATTCATTGATAGAATGCATTGCTTTCTCTGAATGGCTGAGTGATGCTGTGATAGACTCTACTGTGTTCCGGGTATGAAACAGGAAGTCTCGGCTTGAACCCAGAACACAGTGTGGTATGCTGTATGTTGCCGCAGCTACATACAGTTTATACCGCACATCCAGCAGCCTCACATGTTACACATGGGACAGCTGGCCCAAACAAACAATGTAAAGTATATAAAAAAAATGGAATTCAGCTTGAGGTGCAGTGTGTGTGTGTGTGTGTGTGTGTGTGTGTGTGTGTGTGTGTTTTATTTTTATTATAATGCTAAAAAAACTTCTTTGCCCAGCTATGCTGTGTGGTCATATGTCCTCCCTCTGCTCTCATTCCCAATCTAAGGGGGTACAGTGGGAGGGGCTGAGATTCCCTTCTGATGTATGCAAGATGGCAGAGGGAGGACACATGACCGCACAGCAGCCCTGGGTAAAGAAGGTATTTAGCATTATAATGAAAAAAAAACCACACATACTGTACTTGGCATGTTTTTAAAACAGAGGAGATAAAAGTATATGATGTGACTTTACTAAAGGGGAGAAAAAGCTGCAGCAGAATACTCAATCAGGACAGGAAGGGAGAGGCGGGGAGGAGATCAGCTTCACATAGACTATGGAAATGATAAGGAGGGAGGGGGAGATACAGAGACGTTGACCTCTCTCCCCTCGGGTGATCTGTGTACATTACAAGGATTTTACCAGATTCACACCTTTTGTTATTCAGAAGAAATAGCTGTTTGTCTGTGTCCATGTGCAAAATAAATGTGAATGGTAGTGACTTTATAATTATCATTTAGCCCAAACGAACAATGTAAAGTATATCAAAAGATGGAATTCAGCTTTAAGTACAGTATGTGTTTTTATTTTTTTATTTTTTTTATTATAATGCTAAATACCTTCTTTGCCCAGCTATGCTATGTGGTCATATGTCCACTGCTCTCATTCCCAATCTAAGGGGGTACAGTGGGAGGGGCTTAAATTCCCTTCTGAGGTATGCAACATGGCAGACGAAGGATTCATGACCACACAGCAGACCTGGGCAAAGAAGGTATTTAGCATTATAATTTTTTTTTTTTTTTTTTTAAAAGACACACATACTGACAACCAACAGACCAGGAGCTAGAAGATTTTTTAGGGAAATGCACACCACCTCATTTGTCAGCCTTGGACATAGACTTTCTCAACGCCCTGCTGACAGAGGAAGAACTAACTATAGAACTGGCACAAACACACAATAACAAATCACCGGGGGCTGGCGGTCTACCATCCAAGGTTTACAAAAGATATGGGGGAACACTGCTACCCACACTACTAAAGGTGTATAATGCAGCGCTAGAAAAGGGTATACTACCTAACTCCATGAATGAGGCCATTATTATCTTATCTTATTATTGAAAATTATTGAAACCAGGCAAGGAGGCCACACTACCAGACTCATACAGGCCTATTTCCCTACTCACGAGCAACGTTAAACTACTGGCCAGATACATAGAGATCATTCAGGGTTCATACCCACTAGATCTAACGCCCAAAACATTAGGAGACTCTTCTTGAATCTACAGGTTCCCATTGATAATACAGGTAATAGAGCCATCTTTTCTTTAGATGCAGCTAAGGCCTTCGACAGTGTCGAATGGCCTTACCTGTGGAAAGTACTGGAACGACTAGGCCTGGGCACCAATTTTATTAACTGGGTAAAATTACTATACGCTCAAACTTCAGCCCGCATTAGGGTTAATGGAGAACTATCAGATCCCTTTCCATTGTTCCGGGGCACTAGGCAGGGTTGTCCACTATCAGCCCTGCTGTTTGCTCTGGCCTTGGAACCCCTCTCAGTGCGAATAAGGGGAGGCGGTAACGTAATAGGATTCCAACGTGCGGTCAGCATGGACGTAATATTGTTGTACGCCGACCACACGTTGCTATATCTGGGTGATACACAAGACTCTCTGAGCGCGGTGATGGCTCTTATCAAGAATAAATCGGTACTTATGCCCCTAGATCCTATTGTATCCTCCCTGCCAGACTGTGCAAAAACAGTACAGGTAGTGTCCTCCTTTCGATACTTAGGTATTCAGATTTCCCCAGAGGTATCTCAATACATATCTCATAATCTAGTACCTCTCCTGACTAAACTTCGGGAGAAGGCCAAAGCCTGGTGCAAACTGCCCCTTTCCGTAGTGGGGAGGATCAACCTGTTAAAAATGGTTTGGGCACCCCAATTACTATATATATTTAACAATTCCCCAGTATGGATTGCCAGGAAATGGTTTGACAAAATAGACTCCCAATTTAGGGAACTAATTTGGTGCAAAAAAAATTGCGAGAATTAGCCTATCGACATTACAATATAACAAAGACGAGGGCAGGCTGGCTGTACCACATGCAAGAACCTACTACCTTGCCTCACAGCTCCAACAGTTGGGAGGCTGGGGAGTGAAGGATACTTTGGATCCAATCCGCAGGGTCCTTCAGGACATGACAGATGATGACGTGACAGCTCTGACATATCTAGAAGCAGGATACCCACAATTAGACCCGGGGCTCCAACTATACATCTCCTAAAAATGCTATGGTCTTACACTAAACGGCTACTGGGGATACGGGGATACCTGTCCCATACTCCCTTGTGGCAAAATATAAACTATAAAGAACTGTATAAGCTCAGGGGCTTTAGGAATTGGGAGGAGTTGGGTATAAGATACATTGCACAATTGTATAATGAGGCCACCCTTAAATCCTTTATGGAGATACAGTCTGAA
Source organism: Lithobates sylvaticus (assembly GCA_028564925.1). Taxonomy (NCBI): domain Eukaryota; kingdom Metazoa; phylum Chordata; class Amphibia; order Anura; family Ranidae; genus Lithobates; species Lithobates sylvaticus. Next base: position 196,621,882 of record CM053027.1, on the reverse strand, counting down.
TTTAATGTACCACGCACAAACTTTTACAAGTACTTACAGCTACGTCACGTACTACAGACACAGTTAAGACAAAAGGAGCTGATTGGTAAATCACTCAATAGTACAAGATATCCTAATGGAGAGCGACAAAAAAGGCATGATCTCCAGGTGCTATAATATGCTACTCAATAAGATCCAAGACCCAGCTGGTTTGCCCTGCAGACGTAAATGGGAGGAGGATGTGGGAGTTATGGATGGGGAGACATGGAATCTTTGCCTCATCTCCGCTCCCCTGGTCTCAGTATCCGCTTCTCAGAAATTGTCACATCTTTACCTGGGCATATAAAAAGCCAGCACGTCTCAACAAGTGGGGAATACGGGACACACCTATATGCCCAAAATGCCAGAGGGACAGTGGTGACCTGCTGCACATGTTCTGGAAATGCCCCAAACTTTTCCGGTACTGGAAAGCAATACTAGACACAATCTCTCAGGTATTTGATTTTACTATTCAGCGAGATCCTAAGATATGTCTATTGGGTGCCCTGGATGAAGAGCTATTATCCCCTTCTGCACACACTGCAATTCTCCGCCTATTATACATAGCCCGCAAATTAATAGCACAACTTTGGATAACTCCCAGGGTCCCTACTAGACATCAATGGGTGGAACAGGTCAACCGCATGCTAATAAGGGAAAAACTGACATTCCAGCACAGGAATATACCACACATTGTGGCGAGCATGGCTGGAAATACCTGGGTTAGCGCCACTTCAACTAGTCAATGATAGACTTTTACAGGGCCACTAAGCTGAGTGGTGGGAGGAGGAGTAAAGGGGGAAAAAATTATCTAAATGGTTGGAAAAGAACACCTACACAAAGGTGTCTTGTAAACCTGGTGGGCATAATAGCATCTTGGGAAGTGACCTCTCCCTAGTTATCTGGGGGAACGTAGAAAATATACACAAAGTTATTGGCTTTCTTTTTTGTTAAATGGAGGTCCTAAGAACCCCAACAGGTCAGTTTATAACATTGTTCGTTGTGATTATTTTTCTCATTTGTACCGTCGTACACTGATTGCAAGCTCTGTCATGTACCTGGTAGATTTAACACAAAGATTGTTCATACAATGTGTGCACTGTGTGCTCTTTATATTGTAATACCTTGCATATTATGTATCTGTGACAACGAACATACATAAAATAAAAACCTCTTTTCTGATTTTAAAAAAAAAAACACATACTGTACTTAACATGTTTATAAAACAGAGAAGATAAAAGTATATGATAGATTTGACGTTACTAAAGGGGAGAAGAAGCTGCAGCAGAATACTCAATCCGGGTAAGAAGGGAGGGGCGGGGAGGAGATCAGCTTCACACAGACTACAGAAATGATAGGGAGGGAGGGGGAGATACAGAGACATTAAATACACAGCAGGATGATGGAGGGACGTAAACTGACCACGCTTTTAATGGATCAGCAGCCATGATTAGCGTGGTCAATTTACACATGGGAACACAGACACAGGATCAACCAGGTATTGTACAACATGGAAAGAGATAAATTACATTGCGGAAGCACTATGCAATATATCGTGCCACAAAGGGACAGTAGCATTTTTTTCTTTAGGATTACAACCACTTTAATGCAGGGTATGCATTAAGGTAAAACACTTTCTGCATTTAGGACCACTTTTTAAAGTGTAACTCCACTTTTGTTGAGAAAAAAACATTCCCCTCTGTGTGATCTATGTACATTACAAGGATTTTAACAAACAAATTCACACCTTTTGTTATTCAGAAGAAAAAGCTGTTTGTCTGTATCCATGCGCAAAATAAATGAGAATGGTAGTGACTTATAATTTTCAGCTGCTGCCCCTGCAGGGCTCTAATGAGGAAAGTGGCAGGGTCTGCATCCCTTTGGACATGATTACCCTTTAGGAGTATCTCACCAAAAATTAAATTTTTGTTGCAGAGGATGCCTGTAATCTGACTTGTATCTTAGTGCAGACTTCTGGGAAAATCAGTGAGCCAATCAGCAGGAAATTACATTACAGAACACCTCCAGTCTGCCATATTGCATTTTACAGAAAATTACAGAGCTGCATATTGAAAAGGAAAGGTAATCTTTAATAACATTCAATTACAATATGACTTGTACAGCAATTGTATATGCTATATTAATATTATCGTTTTTTTCTTTGCTATTTTTTCCTACAAAAGCGGAGTTACCCTTTAAGGCCACTTATAGGGGTTGATTTTCTTCTTGCAAAGAATATCCAATCACATGCAAGGAAAATAAAAAAAAAACATGATTGGATGATGGAAGTCAGCAGAGCTTCACCTCATTTACTAAGTGAAAATTCTCTTGCAAAGTAAACAGCCTATTTGCCTTTAGTAAATCAATCCCATATTTTCCATCGGAATCCCAAGATCAGCATTGTGACAAGTAAGTTTTACTAGTTTTCTGTTACAGGCAATTCTTTAAAACAAAGAAAATATTGTTGTACAGGCAATTCTTTATTAAACGAGGGCCAGTTCAAACCACATGCAGTCCAGTGCATTTTTTTCTGCATCAAAAATGCACGGAAAAAAGATTATATGGTTTGCAGTGGCATAATTCACACCAGTGCGATCAGTTCCAGGGCATTCCAGCTCCAGAAAAAAAAAAGGAGTTTAGCACTGGCCCTGCAAACAGGTACCACCTCAACACAAGGTTTGCTATGGGGGGGGGGGGGGGGGGGGGGCATTTAGAGAAGAGGAAGTGCAGAGAAGGCTTGGCAGAGGGGACTCCAAAAGAGGTGGTAAGGGACCATTCTATGCAATACCACTGTAAAAAAAAAAAAATGCCTTTAAAACCATTTTAAGCTGAACAGAGCGGTACACATGCTGTGTCAAAAATATATACACCACATCACCTCTCCACCACATCACAGACAATGCAAAGTGTTCTCTGACTGGTGCCTGTGCAAAATTAATGAGCGTCTGTATTCAGCAAGCAAAAGTGCGGCCACATGGCCCAGGACCCAGAACTTAGTGGGGATTTCTGTATTCGCAGTTCCTACTACAGTGATTTTCATCTTCCACAGGGGTCCCACAGATATGATATATACATACTTACATTTGTCCAATGTATCTACAGTATATAAAAATTACCATACCTGTAATTTTGCGTAAAAGCAGTTGTAAACTGGTATAAGACGATATTATTCTGTTCAGTAATGGGTTGCGTCTACTTCAAGCAGTAATGTGTTATGTCCTTTTTTTCTGACTGGGTTGTATTTTATTTTAAAATACTAGTAATTAATATTCAATAATCACTAACAGGCCTGGCTGTACCCCCTTGTTTTACAGCTCCTTCAGCTAGCAGTGTGTATAAATATCTATCATAAAGTTCTCTATGGTGAATTGACATAATTAGGCCTAGGCATCCTGTCAAGTTCCCTGCATTCCAGGACCATGCCACCCATATTACTTACATTGGTGATACTGTGTTTAACAATTCCACCATGTGTCATGTTCCTACCAAGATCTAGAGTGGTATCTTAGCCACCAGTCAGAATCAGACCAGTCTGTATCTGATTTGTAGCTATAGAGAAATAACTTCAGTTCTTTATAAAAACATGTTGCTTCTCTTAACTCTTAACATATATAGGCACTGCTTAAAGTGGTAGTAAATCGCAGACTTAAAAAAAATAAAAAATAATAATAATTCCCCTGTAAGGAAATGGCATAATGTGCTAGTTTGCTTTGCATACTAGCACATTAAAAAGTACTCACCTTAGAACGAAGCCCTCCAGCGGTGCCCTGTCACCGCCGACATGGCTTCAAACTTCCCCCCAGTTTTCTTTCCTTGTTCGCTGCCTCTGGTCCTGTGAATGGCTGAGCCGCGATGACATAACTCCCACGTTCGCGCACGGGAGTCACGGTTTACACCACAGAGCTCTGAAGGGACGGCATGGGTATAGTGTCCCTTCAGAGCGCGTGTGCCGATGATGTCCCTGGCTGTATCCCTTGTGAATATCTCCTAAACACTGCAAGTTTAAGAGATATTCACTGTACCTACAGGTAAGCCTTCTTATGGGCTTACTTGTAGGTGCAAGATCAAAATCTGAGTTTACTACCGCTTTAAGGAAGGAACGTGCCTTCCACAACCCTGGAATGATTACATAGTAGTATACAGTGGGTATAGAAAAGAATCACCCCCTTTAAAATAATCAAATTTTGTTGCCTTGCAGCCTGAAATGAAGAGAGAAACCGTTTTTGTTTATCCAGCTGTATTTACTCAGTGTAACTTATATTATCCAAGTGAAAGATAAAACACCAACAAGTCATAAAAAAAGTCAAAAACAGAATGAGTTGGAAAAAGGATCATCCCCTTGTGTCAGCATTTTGTTGATCCACCTTTTGCTTTAATTGGGATATGTTTATACTAAATTTGCACATCTAGATTTTGCAATATTTGCCCACTCTTCTTTGCTGAACTGCTCAAATTCAGTTAAATTTGATGGTGACCGTTTGTGGACTGCAGTCTTCAAGGCATTGCACAAATTTTCAATGGGGTTAAGTCTGGGCTCTTACTACACTGTGTGCACGTTAGGCAAGTTGTATTTTTGAGGATTCATTTACGATATTAAACAACTGAAGTGCTCTCAGTCAATACAAAATGTTAATATACCTCAAACCTGAATATTTAAGAAAGTAAAAGTGACGTTTTGGCTGCAGTTTAGCTCCTTCTTAGGAGAATATCTATGTGTGTGCAATTATTGGGCAACTATTAGTGTGCAGAATTATTATGCAATAAATGATAAATGAAAATTTTCCCATCTCACTTGTTTATTTTCATCTGTTAAAGTGAGAATAATAAACAAACAATTCAAAATTTACAAATAAACATTTCTGACATTTACAAAAAATAAATTAAAATCAGTGACCAATATAGCCACCCTTCTTTTCAATAACAGTCATAATCCTTCCATAACAGTCATAATCTGTTCATTTCTTAATCTGTTGACGATCTGACACTGTTCAGAGAGGTGTACTGTTTTCCTTCACCGTAAATCACCAGTTTAAGAAGGGCCCACAAGTTCTCAATAGGGTTTAGTTCAGGTGAGGAAGGGGGCCATGTCATAGTTACATAGTAGGTGAGGTCGAAAAAAGACACAAGTCCATCAAGTGTGTGTCCATCAAACCTATGTGTGTGATTTATATGTCCGTATTACATTGTATATTCCTGTATGTTGCGGTCGTTCAGGTGCTTATCTAATAGTTTCTTGAAACTATCGATGCCCCCTGCTGAGACCACCGCCCGTGGAAGGGAATTCCACATCCTTGCCGCTATTACAGTAAAGAACGCTCTACGTAGTTTAAGGTTAAACCTCTTTTCTTCTAAATTTTAATGAGTGGCTACGAGTCTTGTTAAACTCCCTTCTGAAAAAAAGTTTTATCCCTATTGTGGGGTCACCAGTATGGTATTTTTATATTGAAATCATATCCCCTCTCAAGTGTCTCTTCTCCAGAGAGAATAATTTCAGTGCTCGCAACCTTTCCTCCTAACTAATATCCTCCAGACCCTTTATTAGCTTTGTTGCCCTTCTTTGTACTCGCTCCATTTACAGTACATCCTTCCTGAGGACTGGTGCCCAGAACTGGACAGCATACTCTAGGTGCGGCCGGACCAGAGTCTTGTAAAATGGAAGAATTAACGTTTTATCTCTGGAATTAATCCCCTTTTTTAATTAATGCCAATATTCTGTTTGCTTTGTTAGCAGCAGCTTGGTATTGCATGCCATTGCTGAGCCTATCATCTACTAAGACCCCAGGTCCTTTTCCATCCTAGATTCCCGCAGAGGTTCTCCACCCAGTGTATAGATTGCATTCATATTTTTGCACCCAAATGCATTATTTTACATTTTTCTACATTGAACCTCATTTGCCATGTAGTTTCCCACCCCATTCATTTATTCAGATCTTTTTGCAAGGTTTCCACATCCTACGGAGAAGTTATTGCCCTGCTTAACTTAGTATTGTCCTCCGCACATACAGAGATTGAACTGTTTACCCCATCTTCCAGGTCGTTTATGAACAAATGAAACCGGATTGGTTCCATCACAGAACCCTGGGGGACCCCACTACCCACCCCTGACCATTCCGAATACTCCCCATTTATCACCACCCTCTGAACTCGCCCTTGTAGCCAGTTTTCAATCAATGTACTCACCCTATGGTCCATGCCAACGGACCTTATTTTGTACAGTAAATGTTTATGGGGAACTGTGTCAATTGCTTTTGCAAAATCCAGATACACCACGTCTAGGGGCCTTACTTTATCTAGGTGGCAAGTGGCAACTCACCTCCTCATAGAAGGTTAATAGATTGGTTTGGCAAGAACGATTCTTCATGAATCCATGCTGATTACTGCTAATGATACCGTTCTCATTACTAAAATCTTGTATATAGTACCTTATCATCCCCTCCAAGAGTTTAAATACTATTGATGTTAGGCTAACTGGTCTGTAATTCCCAGGGATATATTTTGGGCCCTTTTTAAATATTGGTGCTACATTGGCTTTTCTCCAATCAGCTGGTACCATTCCAGTCAGTAGACTGTCAGTAAAAATTAGGAACAATGGTCTGGCATTTACTTGAGTTCCCTAAGTACCCTCGGGTGCAAGCCATCTGGTCTTGGTGATTTATTAATGTTAGGTTTCCCAAGTCTAATTTTAATTCTGTCCTCTGTTAACCATGGAGGTGCTTCCTGGGATGTGTCATGAGGATAAACACTGCAGTTTTGGTTACTGAAGCCACCGATTCCCTCGTGAAGACTAAGAGAGAAGAATAATATCAATACCTTTGCCATCTCCCCATCCTTTGTAACCAGATGTCCTTCCTCATTCGTTATGGGGCCAATATGGTCTGTTCTCCATTTTTTACTGTTTAAATACTTAAAGAATTTCTTGGGATTTTTTTTTTGCTCTCTTCCGCTTCCGCTATGTGTCTTTCATGTCATTATTCTTCCCATTTTGCCTGAGAAAAAGAAGCTGCCTAATTATTATGCACAACTCGATATAGGGTGTTGATCTCCCTGGGCCACACCCTCCCTCATTACACATCACCTGGCATACTTAAATCCAATAAGTATTCAACTTTATACAGCTTGAAGTTGGACAGTATGCATAAAAATTATGATTTTATCAAAATACTCACTTGCCTAATAATTGTGCACACAGTGTAGGCCATGCAAGGACATTCACCTTTTTTCTCAGTCAACCACTGTGTGATAATTTTTGCTGTGTGTTTTGGGTCATTGTCATGTTCCTTCCCATTGACAATTTTCTGGCAGAGGGCAGCAGATTTTTCTCAAGAATTTAATGGTATTTTGCCCTGTCCATTTTTCCTTCTATCCTGACAAGTGCTCCAGTCCCTGCTGCAGAGAAAGCATATTACCACCTCCATGCTTTACTGTAGGAATGGTTTTATTTAGATGGTGAGATGTATTGGATTTACACCAGACAAATTGTTTGGTGTTGGGGTCTCTTAGTGACCATAACACCTTTTTCCATGTTGCCTCAGAATCTTCAAGGTGCGTTTTGGCAAAGCTCAGCCGTTACTGCATGTGGCCTTGAGGAGTGGCTTTTTTCATGCAACCCTCCCATACAAGCCACATTTGTTGAGAATTTGTGATATTGTTGTCACATTGTCACGTACCTGGTGTTAGAGTCTGATATGCAGAGGGAGGCCTCTCTTTCACCTCTGACTCAAGACCCCTGGCAGAGTAAACAGAAGGCGCGGGAGTGCAGAGTCGCACGAGTGCCTGGCAGAGTTGCTAGCAGTGGAGCTGGACCGGAACAGATGGTAAAGCTGGGATGGGACCAGGAACAACTGTTAGGCTGGAGACTGGAGCTCAGGCAGGTTCAGGCAGGCTGGCTGGAGACACTGGTAAACAAGTCCAGAACAGACATGGATACAGGAGCAGAGTCAGGTGCTGCCGAAAGCATTCATTTCAATGGGAAGGGGCAGTGGAGGAGTGGTGTATACACTGCTCCTAAACTGCTCCAAAGATGCTGCTTGCAGGACTTTTTCTAATGTCCTGCAAGCGCAATGTTCCAGTGTGAAAGCACTCAGGCTTTCACACTGGGGCTTCAGGGGAGGCGTTTTTCAGGCACTTTACAGGCGCTATTTTTAGCCCTTTAGTGCCTGAAAAATGCCTCAGTGTGAAAGGGGTCTTAGAAAGTTGGGAGGTATGCTTTGGTGTACACTTATTTAATCCATTATTTTCTGTTGCCAACAAGCAGCATTTCAAAACAAATAATGCTGCGCTAGTGATAATAAATGTATCCAACCACTTGGTGTATCAATTCTCCTGTGCAAATATTAGTACCAACATAAATAACATGTGAATATACAATAATATGATACATTCATGTGTATTTCTTCTTGTAATAATATAAATTAATTTTCTTTTTTTTCCCCTATGTTTTTCCTTAGTGATCTGGACAGTAACATACCTCCATATTTGGACAGCAGCATTGTCAATCTGGGGAGAAGGGAGTGTTATGCCGCGTACACACGATCGGACTATCTGGCGGACTTAGTCCCGCGGACAATCCGCCGGACTTACCAGCGGAGGTACGCCGGACTTTCCGAACGAGCGGACTTGCCCACACAAGACCGGACTTTTGAAATTACCGGACTTGCCCACTCCATCGGCGAGATTGACACCTTGCTAGCCCCGTCACCTGGTATGGATTTAAAGGGGAATCCCTACACCTAAAAAACGTTGTGGGGGTCCCCCCAAAGTCCATTTTAGACCCTTATCTGAGCACGCAGCCCGGCCGGTCAGGAAAGGGGGTGGGGACGAGTGAGCGCCCCCCCTCCTGAGCTGTACCAGGCCACGTGCCCTCAACATGGGGGGGTGCTTTGGGGAAGGGGGGACCCTGTGGCCCCCCCACCCCAAAGCACCTTGTCCCCTTTTTTATTGAGGACAAGGGCCTCTTCCCGACAACTCTGGCCGTTGGTTGTCGGGGTCTGCGGGGGGCTTATCGGAATCCGGGAGCCCCCTTTAATACGGGGGCCCCCAGATCCCGGCCCCCCACCCTATGTGGATGAGTATGGGTTACATGGTACCCCCACCCATTCACCTAAGGGAAAAAGTGTTAAAAACAAAAACACAACACAGGTTTTTAAGGTACTTTATTAGACAGCTCCGGGGGTCTTCTTCCGACTTTGGGGGTCTTGTCCCGCTCTTCGTTTCTTCTGCCGGGCCTCCGCTATCTTCTTGAAGCTCTTTTACTAGCGTTGGCCCGGTCTTCTGGTTCGTCGCTGTTTTCGTCGCCGCCGCCGCCTTCTGTTTCTTCTTCTTCTTCTTCTTCCTTCTTCTCCCGATGTTGACCTGACGCTCTCTCCGCTTGTAATGGCCGGGACGCGTTGCGCAGCCACTTATATAGGGACAAGGGGCGGGGTCACCGGCTGATGTCACACGGTGACCCCGCCCCTTATGATGTCACAGTCCCAGCATCCCCGAATGATGTCAGAGTCCCCACATTATTAGGTTGGTCCCTGCTGAACCCGCCAAATTTCGATCTATGTACAGCTAGCTAGCCAAGAATGAAAGTATAAAAATGGAAGAAAGAAAGCCTGAAAAAAAGGAAGCTAATATAACAACCATATCTAAGAATTGGTAAGCTGTAATGTAATAACAAAAGGGAAGACACAGACCCAAAGGTCAAAAAGATGCTGCTCACCCCTAAAGGATAGCAAAAAGAGAAAGGAACAATCCCCCACGTTGGGGTTTTTAGGCAGCGTACAATTGAAAGAGTCAGAATTGGCATGTAATAAAGTATGAAATTTATTTATAAAAAAATAATAATTAATAACATTGAGTTAGAACATGAGCTCCAGTGGGAATGGATGATGCATTAATATTTGTATATAAAAAAGTATACATTTGAGCAGATTAATATTCACATAACAACAGTTTTATACATAATCTGTCGTAAAGGTGAACAATGGTCCCTGACGCGTTTCAACCCAATACAAGGGTCTTCCTCAGAGGGAAAGAGGAGTCTGCTAAACAAAGGAAGAATATCAATGTTAGTGGTAATAATATAGGTTACAGGGTGAAGAGGCTCCAAAATAAGGAGCAAAGAATCAAAACACCGTGAAGTTTATATTTACCACAAGGTGTATATCCTGGGAATAAAAATTGTGTGGTAAACCCACGTGGAGAGTTTTGATAAGAAGGACACCATCCACTAGTCCTGGGGTAAGCCAGATAGTTTCCGCTGAAAATTCACCCGGGTCCCCGGGCGCCACGGAGCCTTACGGGACGTCACACGTTCAGAATTCCTTTCCTTCTTCCCCCACTGCCGAGGCAGTGGTGTCTGGAGAAGGGGGAATATGACCTGGGGGGGAGAGCACAGGATGCGCAAGTGTCACCTAGAGGGTTATACTGGAGGTTAGTGTGAAGGTAATATAATGTATATACCGGCCTAAAAGAGGCCTTTATTGATTTGGGTATAGATTTGTGGTCATTTACGTCATATCAGGTGGCCAGAGCGTCAGAGAGTGCAGTGTGTGGGTGACTATCAAAAAGAAAAATTTAAATTTACAGCAAACAGCAACAAAAAGAAAAACTTCAAACGTAGTGCATGAGGAAGGGAGTGTGGGTGCGTGAAGGGTATGTGTTGGGGGAAGTGAGGGAGGAGATGGTTTCTCCAGTGAGGGGGAGAAGAGAAGGAAGGGAAAGGGAAGGAAAAAGGGGGAAGGGGTGGGACAGACAAGGGAAGGGGATAGAGAAAGGAGAGGAAAAATGGAAGGGGGCGGAAGGGAGGGGAAGGGGAAGGGGAAAGGTGAGGGAGGGGAAGGGACGTGGGAAGCCAGACGATAGAGTGGGAGAGAGAAAACACAAAAGAAAAAAGAAGGGAAGGAAAGGAGGGGAAGGAAATGGGAAAGGGAAGGGGGGGGGAAAGGGGGAGGAATGGGAAAAGGAGAGGGAGAGGGGAAAAGAGGGGGGGCCGAGGACAGGGAGGTGATGTGAGGCTAGGAAAAGTGAAGGTGGTGTGGGGTGAGGTGAATGTGAGTTAATAAAGAAATGAAAATGGGATAATGCGTGTGTGTGTGTAAATCAATGTCAGGAAGCTAGGGTCATACCTGTGGACGTAGGACACCGAGGTATTACCACAGTTTGCGGGTGCCAGGGTAATGCCACAAAAGACAATAGTGTCTTGGAAAAAACCTCTGGGTCCAGATCACTGGCGTAGTGCTTGTTTGGAGTGGGGGCCTGGATGGATACAGGGCGCCCAATCTGGAAGCACAAATAAAATGTTCATGAATATGAACACATAGTTGTTAGCTAAGGGAGCAGCGTTGTCTAATAGGGACACTGCAATGCTATGGTATACTTAAGGGTGGTAGGTACAGCATAGGGTTTGTTGTCCGGACTTACCGCATCTCAGTCTTAGTGAACAATAATCCTGTTCAGATGATGGCAGTACTGTTTGGTGACTGGCGCTGCTTTTATATGGCTAAATGGTTGGCGGTGATATCCGGAAGTGGATCACCGGAAATGACCGGCAGAGGGATAACCCTATTGGTCGGCGGTTGCGCACCTGTGTGAGATCCCCATTCAGATCAAAAAAGCCGCCAAAATGGGCGGACCACGTGTGGCGTCCCCGGCGTTCCTGGAAGCCGTGTGGAGGCCTGTACCTACGTCACCCCTGCCGTAAGAGACGTGACGTACGCCCGTCATGCGCACCAGCGGCGTCCCGCGCGTGCGCACTGAGGGGCGGCGTCCAGGGGTGTCCAGGGATGCCGCCGACGAGGATTATCACCAATGACCGATCACACGGGACAAGCCCGGATGTGTCGATCATGGGAAAAGAGGAGCCCGATCAGATGGAAATGTGTGGCTCCTTACCCTCGTCGGGAAGGCCTAGTGGCGCCACCTGGGGGCACGGGCGATACAGCAAGTGGGCAGATCCCAGAAGTGGACAGATGTCTTCCTTGGTTATAGTTATTTGGCCTGCAGTAAATAAAGGATGACAAATTATGTTGAGCAGGAGGTGAGGAATATATAAAAAATGATGAAACTAAAATAAATAAAATAAAAAGAAAATAAAATAAAAAGAAAGAAAATGAAATAATTAAATAAATAAAATAAAAAAAATTCAAATAATAAATAAAAATAGATATAAATATAAAATTAAAAATAAAGTGACAAAACGTGAACAAACCTCCCATCTCAACATGACTGCAGGAAAATAAATATAAAAAACAACAGCTCAATTCAGACATGAATAACATGCATAACAAAAAACTGACTGGTTCTAGTATGGAAATATGAAGTCCAGACATTTTAGGAGATCATATCAATGAAATACATATTATAGTTTGTACAAAAATTATACATGTGAAACACTGGTTATATGTACAACACATGTATATCGAGACTCTGGTTGGGGACTGGCATTCAGCTATCTATCATTTAATTTGGTTTACCCGTATAGCAACTAGAAGGAGGAATGTTAGTATACAAACAGGTTATTGTTGTATTATATTGTGTTAGATATCAGAGGGAAGCGGGGAACATACATAGATTATTTGCCAACAGATTGGCCCGAAGGTCGTTAAACTATCCCTGAGGTGGGAAATGTACAAAGAGAGGGAAGACGAAGCAGGAGCTGCAAAGACGGTGTCCAAAATACCATCAAGTGTAGTTAGCAGGAGGTATTTCTATTGGGTCTTGCCGGAAACAAAGCCCTTTAAAAAAGGGGCAAAGGAGATGGACTCATTCAGGCCCGGTGCCGTTGTGGCATTGAGTCTATGTATCCATCTTTGCTCGTACTGAAGTAGTACCTTGTTCCAGTCGCCACCTCGGTCGGCGACTCGGACCCGGGTGAATTTTCAGCGGAAACTATCTGGCTTACCCCAGGACTAGTGGATGGTGTCCTTCTTATCAAAACTCTCCACGTGGGTTTACCACACAATTTTTATTCCCAGGATATACACCTTGTGGTAAATATAAACTTCACGGTGTTTTGATTCTTTGCTCCTTATTTTGGAGCCTCTTCACCCTGTAACCTATATTATTACCACTAACATTGATATTCTTCCTTTGTTTAGCAGACTCCTCTTTCCCTCTGAGGAAGACCCTTGTATTGGGTTGAAACGCGTCAGAGACCATTGTTCACCTTTACGACAGATTATGTATAAAACTGTTGTTATGTGAATATTAATCTGCTCAAATGTATATTTATGTTCTTTTTTATATACAAATATTAATGCATCATCCATTCCCACTGGAGCTCATGTTCTAACTCAATGTTATTAATTATTATTTTTTTATAAATAAATGTCATACTTTATTACATGCCAATTCTGACTCTTTCAATTGTACGCTGCCTAAAAACCCCAACGTGGGGGATTGTTCCTTTCTCTTTTTGCTGTAATGTAATAATGGTTTGCTTTTGGGTTTAATACCAGTTAAAAGATTGGCAAGATTTGTTTATTTGATAATATTGTGGAACTCTAATGTACTTAACATTAAAGTATAACTAAAGGCAATTTTTTATTTTTTTTGGTGGAGTGGAGAGGAATTAGAACACCTGTCAGTTTGTATTGCTATCTGTGACCCCATTGGGTAGACTCACCCTCTCTATTTGTCCTATTTACCATTATCATTGAAAGTGAAAGTAAAAGAAAATCCCCCATTTTGGGTTGTCCTCAGAAAAGTAATAGTGGGGAAATCTTCCAATGGGAACATCAGTTCTGGGATTTCTTCTCACTTCCTGTTTTGGCTATGGGACACAGGGGACATTTCCCCAATGGGACACAGATGGCAAAAAATATACCAACAGAGGTTATGACCCTGCCTTACTCTATCCAAAATGAAAAAAAAAAAGTTTTGCCTATAATTCCATTGTAAGAATTAGATGAAAGAGATGTGTTAGTCAGGTGTGTCAAACGAATAGATGTATCACCTTTTCTACCCCACCCCTCAGGGCTTTGGCTACTTTGGTACCATTACATCTTGCTTTTACGTTTATTGGGGATGGAGATATGAGGTCCTGACAGTGTTTATGGACTATATCTATTACTTTTGGTCATGTTCACAAGGATTGCTCTCCGACACTGGTCATTGTGTATCTGTTTAAGCTCCACTACTTTCAACCACGTATCTTTGATACCACCTTTGCTGGCTCCTTGGAAACACCCCTAATATGTAATATTGTTGTGTTTTTCTTGAGTGTTTTTGTTGTTTTTTTATTTTATTTTGTACTTTGGGGCTTATGTCTGGTGTTTTGATATTTTGTATTTTAAATTTATAATTTTTTAATAAAAGTAGATTAAACATAAGTGTATATATGTATGTATGTATATATATATATATATATATATATATATATATATATATATATATATATATATATATATATATATATATATATATATTTTCAGATGTTTTAATGGTAAAGCTAAATTTATTGCTTCAGGAATAAAAATATTACATTTTAATATGTACAACATTCTGTATATTTCACGTTTGTGACATTCGGGGAAGCACCTTGGAAATGTTGAGCACAAACATTGTGACTTTAGCAGGCTTATCTTCAGCCACATAAAATAAACACTACGGCTTCAAAAAATCTCTGAACACAAAAGTTACTGGCCGGCTGCAGCAGCATAATAGCAAACAAAAAGTCCAAATACATAGCAGCAATTTCTCCCAGCCATGCTAAGAATGAATCCTGTCCATGCTAGACTCAGAGCAGCCTACACAGACCTTGTCACGTACCGGGTACGGCGGGGAACAGGAGGTGGATCCCCTATGCCAATGGGGCGATAGCACGGGTTGTATTGGAGGACCGGTTCTAATGTTGCTACTGGTTTTCACCAGAGCCCGCCGCAAGGCGGGATGGACTTGTAGCGGCGGTAGCAACCAGGTCGTGTCTTCCAATAGCAACTTGACCCCACTGACAGCTGAGACAGGCGCGGTACACAAGGATTAGGCAGAGGCAAGGTCAAACGTAGCAAAGGGTCAAGGCAGGTGGCAAAGGTTCGTAGTCGGGGGCAACAGCAAAGGTCTGGATACACAGAAGGAGCAAAACACACAAACGCTTTCACTGGGCACTAAGGCAACACAAGATCCGGCGAGAACAGGAAGGGGAAGTGGGTTTTTAATGGGATTGGGAAAACTGTAATTGGACCAGGCACTAATTGATAGTGCACTGGCCCTTTAACTAGGGGCGGAGTCGCGCGGGGGCGCGTGCACGCCGAAGACAGCCTGCAGGGGACAGGTGAGAGGAGCGGGATGCGATCCCCGGGCGGACCGAGGATCGCATCCCGGAAACAAAGCAGTGCCTGCGGTCAGGGAGCTGACCGAGGCGCTGCAGGGCAGAGAACGCCGTGAGCGCTCCGGGGTGGAGGGGATGCCCGGAGCGCTCGGCGTTACAGTACCCCCCCCCCCTTGGGTCTCCCCCTCTTCTTGGGCCTCCCCCTCCTCCTGGAACCCAAGAACCTGCGGATGAGATCCTTGTCAATGATGTTACCCTCAGGTTCCCAGGACCTCTCCTCAGGCCCACAGTTCTCCCAGTCAACAAGATAGAAACGTTTACCTCGGACGGTTTTACAGGCAAGGATCTGTTTAACGGAGAAAATGTCGGAGGAGCCGGTGACCGGAGCAGGAGCGGTGACCTTGGGGGAAAAGTGATTAAGAATAAGGGGTTTGAGGAGAGAAACATGGAAGGAGTTGGGAATGCGAAGGGAAGGAGGAAGATGCAGTTTGTAGGACACGGAATTGATCCGAGCCTTGATCTTGAATGGACCGAGGTAGCGGGGACCCAACTTGTAACTGGGGATGCGGAACCTGATGTACTTAGGGTGTGGCTCTCCTCCATCGCCAGGGGAGAATACCGGAGGAGGTCTTCTTTTGCTGTCAGCATGTCTCTTCATGCGAGAAGAGGCCAGGGCAAGCGACCTTTGGGTCTCTCTCCAGATGGAAGACAGTTCTTGGGTGACTTCGTCTACAGCGGGGACTCCGGAAGAAGTGGGGATGGGAAGGGGGGGAAAAGGATGACGGCCGTAAACCACAAAGAAGGGTGATTGAGAGGAGGACTCAGACTCTTTCAAGTTGTAAGAAAATTCGGCCCAGGACAGGAGGTCAGCCCAGTCGTCTTGACGGGTCTGAGACAAAGTGTCGCAGGTAGGCCCCAAGGATCTGGTTGACTCTCTCCACTTGTCCATTGGACTGTGGGTGGTAGGCAGAGGAGAAGTCTGGTTTGACTTTCAGTTGACTGCAGAGAGCTCTCCAGAATTTAGACACAAATTGGACGCCTCTGTCCGAGACGATGTGGGATGGAAGTCCATGAAGACGGAAAATCTGAAGGAAGAAATGTTTTGTGAGTATAGGAGCCGAAGGGAGACCTGAAAGCGGGACAAAATGTGCCATTTTGGAGAAACGATCCACGACCACCCATATGGTAGTGTGGCCGTGGGAAGGAGGGAGGTCCGTGATGAAGTCCATAGCTATGTGGGCCCAGGGTCGTTCAGGCACAGGCAGGGGGTGTAGGAGACCAGCAGGCTTCTGGTGAGGAGTCTTGTTACGAGCACATATGGTACAGGCCTGTACGAAATCCGTCACATCCTTTTTTAAGGAGGGCCACCAGTAATACCTGGCAATCAGTTGGGAGGATTTCTTGATTCCAGGATGACCAGCCAGATGAGAGGAGTGACCCCATTTGAGGACCTGAAGCCGAAGACGTGGGGGGACCAAGGTTTTCCCTGGAGGGACTTGCAGTAAGGAGGCAGGGGCAGAAGAGATCAGACACTCAGGAGGTACAATGTGTTGTACAGGACACTCGGACTCAGAGGTATCGGTGGAACGAGAGAGGGCGGTAGCCCTGACGTTCTTGTCCGCAGGACGGAAATGGATCTCAAAGTTGAAGCGGGCAAAAAACAACGACCACCTAGCTTGGCGTGGGTTTAACCGCTGGGCGGACTGGAGGTAAGAAAGATTTTTGTGATCAGTGAAGATCGTGATGAGATGAGTGGACCCCTCAAGGAGATGTCTCCACTCCTCCAGTGCTAGCTTAATGGCCAGTAATTCACGGTCTCCGATGGAATAGTTCTTTTCCGGGGGGGAAAAGGTCTTGGAGAAAAAAACACAGGTGATGTTCTTGCCCTTGGAGTCTTTCTGGAGAAGTACGGCTCCAGCTCCCACAGAGGAGGCATCGACTTCCAGGAGGAACGGTTTGAGAGGGTCAGGCCTAGATAGAACGGGGGCAGAGGCAAAGACAGACTTGAGGCGGTTAAATGCCTCATCAGCTGGAGGGGGCCAGGACCTTGGATTTGCATTTTTTTGGGTTAGTGCCACAATAGGCGAGACAATGGTGGAGAAGTGGGAAATGAACTGGCGGTAATAGTTGGCGAATCCGAGGAAACGCTGGATGGCCCGTAGCCCTGTAGGACGTGGCCAGTTCAAAACGGCAGAAAGTTTCTCTGGGTCCATTTGGAGCCCTTGTCCCGAGACCAAGTAACCCAGGAAGGGAAGACTGCAGCGTTCAAAGAGACATTTCTCTAGTTTGGCGTAAAGACGGTTATCACGGAGCCGTTGGAGCACTTGACGGACATGAAGACGGTGCTCCTCCAGGCTAGAGGAGAAAATCAGGATATCATCCAGATAGACAACAACACAGGAGTACAGCAAGTCTCTGAAAATCTCATTCACAAAATCTTGAAAGACCGCAGGGGCATTGCATAAACCAAAGGGCATGACGAGGTATTCAAAGTGTCCGTCACGGGTGTTGAAGGCGGTTTTCCATTCATCGCCTTTACGAATACGGATGAGATTGTATGCGCCCC
Source organism: Lithobates sylvaticus (assembly GCA_028564925.1). Classification (NCBI taxonomy): domain Eukaryota; kingdom Metazoa; phylum Chordata; class Amphibia; order Anura; family Ranidae; genus Lithobates; species Lithobates sylvaticus. The sequence goes on along the minus strand of CM053027.1, from coordinate 196,604,045 downwards.
GGAGGTCCAGTTTGGTAAAAATGCTTGCTCCGCGCAAACGGTCAAAAAGTTCTGAGATGAGAGGTAGAGGGTAGCGATTCTTCACAGTGATTTTATTAAGACTACGATAGTCAATGCAGGGACGTAAGGACCCGTCCTTTTTGGCGACAAAGAAGAATCCTGCTCCAGCAGGGGAAGAGGACTTGCGGATGAAACCTTTCTTGAGGTTCTACTGGATGTACTCAGTCATAGCTTGTGTTTCCGGGATGGAGAGAGGGTAGATCCTGCCACGGGACGGGGTGGTACCAGGGAGGAGGTCAATAGGGCAATCAAAGGGTCTATGTGGCGGCAAGACCTCAGCTTGTTTTTTGCAAAACACATCGGAAAAGTCCCGGTAAGGCTTGGGAAGACTAGGCAGAGAGGCAGAGATGGAAACTTGTTTAATGGGCACCGCTTTGAGGCAATGCCTGTGGCAGGAAGGACCCCAACTTTTGATGTCCCCCGAGGACCAGTCGAGGGTAGGAGAATGAAGCTGGAGCCAGGGTAGGCCAAAAAGGATCTCCGAGGTACAATTATGTAGCACAAAGAAGTCAATCTTTTCATAATGGAGAACTCTAATTCTCATGAGGAGAAGTTCGGTGCGATAACGCACGATACAGTTCAAATTTTGACCATTTACCGAGGTGATGAAAACTGGTTTGGCAAGACGGGTGATGGGAATATTGAATTTGTTGACGAGAGAGGCTTCGATGAAGTTCCCTGCAGAGCCGGAGTCCAAAAAGGCTACAGCGGAGAAAGAAGATTCCTTGGTCAGAGAGATCCTCACTGGAATGGTCAGACGTGGAGAGGAAGAATCCACACCTAGCAGCGCCTCTCCCACGTTAGCTAGGTGCGAGCGTTTCCCTGACGCTGAGGGCGGATAGAGCAGTCCTTTAAGAAATGATCCGGGCTGGCGCAGTACAGACATAGATTATGGTCTCGGCGGCGAGACCTCTCCTGTGTGGTCAGGCGCGATCGATCCACTTGCATAGCCTCCTCAGCGGGAGGCATAGGAACGGGTTGCAGAGGATTCTGGAAGAGAGGTGCCAGGCGAGGAAACCGCCTGACGCGAGCGAGGTCCTTCTCCTGGCGTAACTCTAAGCGTCTCTCGGTAAAACGCATGTCTATGCGGGTGGCCAGCTGGATTAGCTCAGACAGGGTAGCAGGAATCTCTCGTGCGGCCAGCACATCTTTAACATGACTGGATAGGCCTTTTTTGAAGGTCGCGCAGAGGGCCTCATTGTTCCAAGAGAGTTCAGAAGCCAGGGTGCGGAACTGAATGGCGTAATCGCCCACAGAAGAATCCCCTTGGACAAGGTTTAGGAGAGCCGTCTCTGCTGAGGAAGCCCGGCTGGCTCCTCGAAGACACTACGAACCTCAGAAAAGAAGGCTGGAACTGAAGCTGTGGCAGGATCGCCACGGTCCCAAAGTGGTGTAGCCCAGGCCAGGGCCTTATCGGATAGTAGGCTAACCACGAACGCCACCTTTGACCGTTCTGTGGGGAACTGGTCCGACAACATCTCCAGATGGAGGGAACACTGGGATAGGAACCCTCGGCACAGCTTGGGGTCCCCATTGAATTTGTCAGGAAGGGACAGGCGGATTCTAGCGGCAGCGGCTCGCGGAGAAGGAGATGTAGGAGCTGGCGGTAGGGCTGGCAGGAGCTGCTGTAACATAGCGGTCAATTGCGCCAATTGCTGTCCCTGTTGAGCGACCACCGTGGTCAGATCCGAAAGGCTGGGCAGCGGGACCTCAGCGGGATCCATGGCCGGATCTACTGTCACGTACCGGGTACGGCGGGGAACAGGAGGTGGATCCCCTATGCCAATGGGGCGATAGCACGGGTTGTATTGGAGGACCGGTTCTAATGTTGCTACTGGTTTTCACCAGAGCCCGCCGCAAGGCGGGATGGACTTGTAGCGGCGGTAGCAACCAGGTCGTGTCTTCCAATAGCAACTCTACCCCACTGACAGCTGAGACAGGCGCGGTACACAAGGATTAGGCAGAGGCAAGGTCAAACATAGCAATGGGTCAAGGCAGGTGGCAAAGGTTCGTAGTCGGGGGCAACAGCAAAGGTCTGGATACACAGAAGGAGCAAAACACAAACGCTTTCACTGGGCACTAAGGCAACACAAGATCCGGCGAGAACAGGAAGGGGAAGTGGGTTTTTAATGGGATTGGGAAAACTGTAATTGGACCAGGCACTAATTGATAGTGTACTGGCCCTTTAACTAGGGGCGGAGTCGCGCGCGCCTGGGGAGCGGGGGCGCGCGCACGCCGAAGACAGCCTGCAGGGGACAGGTGAGAGGAGCGGGATGCGATCCCCGGGCGGACCGAGGATCGCATCCCGGAAACAAAGCAGCGCCTGCGGTCAGGGGAGCTGACCGAGGCGCTGCAGGGCAGAGAACGCCGTGAGCGCTCCGGGGTGGAGGGGATGCCCGGAGCGCTCGGCGTTACACACCTGAAACCCCTTCCGATTTCCTTTTCACCCTCCCCAATAGACAATACCAGAGGGCGTCCAATCCCATTTTGTGGCAAAGCATTCTCGCCCCACAAAAGCATTGTTTTTCTCAGCCACAACTTTCACCTGGGAAAAACTCTGGAATGCGCCTTTCCATGGATGAAATGAGACAGAACGGCTCCTAATATCACATTGGAGGAGTCTTTAGAGAAATCAGGAGCTACCAGGACCGGATGTTGACAAAGTGCAAACTTGAGCTCCATGAAAGCCCCCCAGCCTCTGGGTTTCAATCTACTATGATTGACTTCTGGTCTTTAGTCAGATCTGTCAAAGGTGTCACCAGTGTGGCAAAATTTGGCAAAGATCGCCAACAGTACCCAATGATACCTGACCTTGGCTTACCTGCCTACTCGCTGCTGACCTTGCTCCCTGACCACAATCATGCTGTCTAGCTTGCCTCCTGACCACACCTCTGGCTGCCTCAGACTCTGCCTTCAGCCTATCATGGGTTCTCGTGGCCCTGTCAGCCATTGTTCTGGTCTGTTCTTCTGTGGTATCTAAACTAGGTTCTCCCAAATCTCTGCCAAGTTACCTATCAGAAGTGATTACCTGTGGAATGGTCTGTCAGCAATCATGCCCCTTTGTGCCCTTTCACTCCCTGTCACCATTTACAGGGGTGTTTAGACCAGAGCTGTAAGGAGAGCCCTTGGTCTTGTGATACCCTTACACTAATCCCCTTTTCTTTATAAATGAACTCTTAAATGGTTCTATATATAAACTCTTAATTTTTCTAAAGCGACTGGCACCCAATTTCCTCCACCCAGCAGAGAATCAAGGAGTTTGCCCACCAAGCGACCTGGGTTTTCCTAGCCACCTTGAAGGGGTGAGGGGGTTCTACACTGGCAAACGGCAGTCCCAGTCCTTCTGCTTTCTTTGTACCACCCATTTCAGCATGGATTTCAAAGTTTTGTTGAACCATTCAACTGCTTAATTTTGAACAAAATATACATGCATTCAATGACCTGTGAGCTTAGTAGCAATTCTTCTTTATCATCTTTTTTATGTGCCTTATTATTATTATACATGTTTTATATAGCGCCAACAGTTTGCACTATATTCTACAACATGAGGGCAGACAGTAAAATTACACTACAATACAGGAAGAATTATTCTAAACTTTTCCTCCAGCCGTGATGAAGGGAATTGTGTAGCTCCTGAAACATATTGGCCATCCTTTGCCCTGCATGTTGTAACCAGTTAAACAATAAAGACTTTGGACTTCTAAGGATTTTTTATTTGGCTCTCTCTTTAACATAAAAGACTGACATAAACAGAGTGACAAACTCTGGTCAGTAAGGAAGACCTTGGGAAAGTCTTTTCAGGTAAATATTTGAAATAACTCATGGGCTATAGTTTTGGACAAGATATTAGCAAGTCAAGGATAATCAAAATATGTTGATGACCAACTTCAAGATTCTACCCATCTATCCCTGATGTCTGTTGGTGTTGCCACAGGTAAGAAGGAAACATGGCCCATACATGGACAGAATGCCCTCCTAGAAAACAATTCTGGGCCTCTGTGCACTTTATAAACCACAGAGTAACTTAAACGTGTGTGTGTGTTTGTGTGTGTGTGTGTATATATATATATATATATATAAAAACATATATCTAAAATGGAAATGGATGCTATTAGCCATATCCTATGGCAGCAAAGTACGATCAGCACCATAAACATACCTTTACATGGGCCTCCTAGACAGTTTTCTGTCATTCACAAGAATTTCAAAGTTTGGTTTCCTCTCAATTACTCCATGATTTCTTATTGGCCTGGTGAGAATGGGAGGAGCAGTCCTCCCCTACCCCTCCCCACATTTTACCCCCTTTTTTCTCTCCCTTTCCATATATCTACTCCTATTATGGTCATACATGATCAGTTTTCTGTGTTTATTGTTGGATTGTTTAGTGTTAAGCATATATTTTAGATGACCATCTACATGACATACACTATATTGTCAAAAGTATTGGAACATCTGCCTTTACACACACATGAACTTTAACCACTTCAGCCCCGGAAGGTTTTACCCCCTTCCTGACCAGAGCATTTTTTACAATTTGGCACCGCGTCGCTTTAACTGCTAATTGCACGGTCATGCAATGCTGTACCCAAACGAAATTTGTGTCCTTTTTTTCCCACAAATAGAGCTTTCTTTTGATGGTATTTGATTACCTCTGCGGTTTTTTTTTTTGCGCTATAAACGGAAAAAGACTTTTGGTTATAAAAAAAAATCCAATAAACTCCTCAATTTTAGTATTACATTTAGGCCAAAATGTATTCGGCCACATGTCTTTGGTAAAAAAAAATGTCAATAAGCGTATATTTATTGGTTTGCGCAAAAGTTATAGCGTCTACAAACTAGGGTACATTTTCTGGAATTTACACAGCTTTTAGTTTATGACTGCCTATGTAATTTCTTGAGGTGCTAAAATGGCAGGGCAGTCCACCCCCCCCCCCCCCCAAATGACCCCATTTTGGAAAGTAGACACCCCAAGGAAATTGCTGAGAGGCATGTTGAGCCCATTGAATATTACATTTTTTTTTGTCCCAAGTGATTGACTAATGACAATTATTTAAAAAAAATTTTTTACAAAAAGTTGTCACTAAATGATAAATTGCTCACACATGCCATGGTTATATGTGGACTTTTTGGGAGCCTAGCCGCGTATGGGGCCCCGAAAACCAAGCACCGCCTTTAGGATTTCTCAGGGCATACATTTTTGATTTCACTCCTCACTACCTATCACACATGGGGGCATCCGCCCCAAAAGTTAGGAGCAAATCGCTCCTCCGCCCCTGCTGCCTCCATGCTTCAGCATATATGCTCTTTTTTTTTAACTGTGGTGGTGAAATCTGCCCCAAAAGTTAGGGGCAAATCGCTCCTCCGCCCCTGCTGCCCCCATGCTTCAGCATATATGCTCTTTTTTTTTTTAACTGTGGTGGTGAAATCACCTCCGACAGCACTGGAGTCACGGCTTTATGTATCATGGGAGCAAACGCTGTTGCTGTCAAGATAAATAAATCCACGCTGCAGCTGAATGGCGTACCTGAAAACAAAAAAATGGCTAACAATAAAACACAGTAAACCGTAAAATATAAAAAAATTGCATACCTGAAAAGCAAACATGATAAAATATAATAACAATAAAACATTGCAGAATAGAAAACAGTAAAAAAAAGCAGAACAATAGAGAGAGAGAGAGAGAGAGAGAGAGAGAGAGAGAACAATAAAACGACAACTATTTTTGGTATTTTTATTTATATATATATATATATATATATATATATATATATATATATATATATATATATATATATATATATATATATATATATATAAATATATATTGTGGTAGTGAGGTACCCCACCAGTGTTTGGACGGAGGATTCTCAACCAGGCAGGTTGAGGGGCTCCAGTTTATTTGTTTATTTGGGAGGAAACTGGCTTTTCAGTTTCCTCATTGTTTACTAAAATCCGTTTTGGGATCTGGAGCCCGGGGATTTCATAGCGATCTGGGTGGGATGAAATCCCCAGTCCTGGGTCCAGATCTTGAGATCCACCAGCATACTGACTGGTCAGGTGTGTGTGTGCTGAGCTATTTGTACACACCTGACCATGGTTCTGGGCTCCACCCTCCCGAGGAGTCCAAGCAAGCAAGGGAGAAGTGTGCATGTCAACACAGGTCTGCTTGTCAGAGCAGACAGAGGGTCCAAGTCTGTGGGCTGGAAAAGAGTGCTGAGGTACTGGGTGTACAGGAACTCTGTTAAAGAGCCGAGAGGGCTGAAGCACAAGTCGGAGCAGCCGTGCTGCTAAAGAGAGCCAGGTGGCTTGGTCTTTTTGGTTTGACTTACATTATTGCTGTGGAAAGCTGAAACCCCTGTGTGGGCAACTCGTCTGTTTTATGGACATTTTCTTTCTTTAATAAAAGTGGGCCTACAAGCCCTTAAATCGGCATATCTGGCGTGGACTCCGCTCACTGGTAAGCTCTACCCTTAAGCTAAAACATCCCCCGATGTTACAAGTGGTGTTCGAATGCGGGCATACAGACGGTGAAATCCGGTCTCTGCGCCAGTGGTGAGTCATTTCAGGAACTGCTGCTAGCTGTGTGTGGCAGCCAGGCAAACTGCATTGCACAGGAGTTCAATTGACTGTGTTGCATTGTGTGCAGGTAGTGCACCTGTGAGAATTTTTTTTTTTTTTTTAATGCTGTGAACTGTGTAACAAGCTGCTGTGCATGTGACTGCAAGGATGAGGCAGTCAAAACGCAAGAAGTTCATGTTAAAGGGGAAGTGAGCTCAGCGTGGCCTGAGAAGATGTCTCCACCTTGGAGGGCCAGTCAAAAGGGGCCAGTGATGTGTGAGACAGTGAATGAATGGTTCAAGCAGAATCGCAAAGAGTGTGGCGCAGTGCAAGGGTCTCAGACCTAGGCCTCTGACTATATGCAACCCATGCTGCCTACAGAGGAGGTTGGGGACTTCCTTGTAAGATTTGAAAAAGTTGCTGTAAAGAGAAAATGGCCTAGGGACTGGTGGCCAAAACTGCTGCAAACCTTATTACGGATAGAGTTCCGGTCGGTTTACCATTTGATGGACGGGGACCAGGATGACTACCGCAAGTTTAAAGAGGAAATCCTTCTTAGAGGAGAGTTCCATCGCATCATGGACCGAAAGCCTGACCGGAAGTTGGAGAGGTATGTGGTTGCCCATAGCAACGGCGGTGATGTCAAGTCTGCAGACCATATGAGAAAAGTATTGCCTGCAGAGAGTGGTGGCAAGTTGAAAGCCACAATGTATCAAAGAGTTTGGGAGAATCAGCAAAGCTCTGCTGGGAGAGTGCGGTCTCCCATGGCAACGGGAGGAAGATTGCCAAAGGAAAGGAGGAGCTACAGGGCATATGTAGCTAAGCATCCACCTAAAGATGCGTATGCATTTCAAAATTACCAGGAGCAAAGGTCTTTATCTCCTGGCCCAGATTCCTGTGCAAATATGTTTGCAGTCACCCCTGGCAACAAGGATTTTCCTGTTGTGTCGGCAGGGGGTGCTAAACAGTTGGAGATGCCTGCTGTACTTTCATCTGGTGGCCACCAGGGAGAGTGGGCCAGTAAAAGTGCAGCAGAGGACTGGTTTGTGAGACAACGTACTCAAATGAAGATGGTGACCCCTACTACTGCGGTGGGTAAGACTGTCTTTAATGAAATAATGGCTGGAACCGCTGGGTTGATGTTGAAAGACTGGTGCTGGTAAATGCATAGAAGAGACTGAATATGTGACTGTGCACACTGGAGTGGAAGTGACCCCAAATGGGAGATCCACTGTCTGTTTGGAAAAGGACTTTCCTCACTGCAGTGCCCTGTCCAGTGGGGAGGCAAGTGGTAAACTTGAATGTGACAATATGATGGGTAAAACTGCTAATATTGTGTTGGCTAAAGTGAATGGTCCAGTTGCTAATGGGCTAGTGCAGCTCACTAGAGAACCTTGCTGTGAATGCGGTTAAAGATGTGCTATCTCCCCTAGCAACTGTGAAGAAGGCCATAGAGGGGTCCCTAGAAACCCCCAGGGAGCTCTGCGTTTTGGAGCCGGAGGTTGCCTGGGACAACTTTGGTGCTGCTCTGAGGGATAAGAGGGTACCTGAACATAGTGATGACAGGATGTTAAATGTTAAAACTGAAATGTTTGAAAACACTCATGGTGGAAATGGGTTAATGTAGTCTAGCAACGACAGGTATCAAAGCTCTAATGCGTTTTATGAAGCGCCACCAGAGCAAGGTGGTGAAGGTGTGGCATTGCAGTCTGCTATGGTTACAAATGTAGTGCCAAAATCTTATTTGAACCAAAGTGATATGTGCAATGTGTCTGTTGCTGAATCACTCTGTCCCTCAGGGTCTCCTTGTGCAGTAGGAGCGGTACTGCGTGGTACCTCTGGGAGCACAGAGATAACAGACTGGGACAGGTGGACAAAAAGCCTGTTGGCTTTGTTGGAAAAGGCCTCTGTTGGTAAAAGTGGAGCAGACATGACTTCTGCAGTGCCAGATGAAGGACCTGCAGAGCAACTTGTATGCAAGGATGCACTTGCTACTGCAGATGATGGTGTTCATGAGATGGAAACGCCAAATAAGGGCAAACGCACAGAAGAGGTCATGTCTGTGATCCCCAAAGGGCCCAATGATGTGATAATGGATAATGCCGTGCCAAATGTGTTGGTGGAAGTGCCAGATGGCAGAGCAATAAATGAAGTGATTGTATTCACAGGTCCAAATGTTCTATGTGATGATGGTCAGGAGTCAGGACAGTTGTTGGCAGAGGATCTCATGCCAGTGGAGTTGGTGGATAGTGAAGCTGCCGTAGACAACCACTCCGCTGGGTGCAGTTCCTCTCCAGACACTGCCCTGCCGAACATGCGTGAAATGAAATATGACAAATGCATTGATATTTCTGACCGTGATGAAAAATGCAGCTCATTGTCAATTTTTGATGGTTTGATTACCATGGGTGACAACAAAAATAATGGTAGACCTGAAGATCTTGGTCAAGTTGCTCTGGTTGTAGCAAACCCTGAAAATTGTAATGCGATGGGGAATGGTATGATTGACACAGAAGAGGTAAAAGATACAGCAGAATTAGGCCCCCTACAGGTTCAGGAGGGTATTTCTGGGGAAGATTTCCTGAGGTCTGAGAAGGATAGTTATAAACAATGGTCGCAGGAAAATGGCCCAAAGCTCAGCAAGGTGTCGCATGACTTTAAAACCTTAAAGTCGCAAGACAGTCAGTATGTCCTTCAGAGGGAGCCTAGGATGAGGCTGCAGTCATATGAGGATGTTAGTGATGAAACTGACAAAAATAAGCATGCAGTGTACATGAGGAAACAAGTGACGCTAAGTTTGGACAGTAAGAGGGTGCCCGTACTTGGAGTACAGAGAGGGACTAGTGTCACCCTAATAAAAGAGCCTCCACTTATCATTAAACCAGTGTTTAAAAATGTGGTTCCTTCTAAATTAAGTAAAGAGAAAAGGGGTGGTCTAGTGGAAATTGAGGGAGCACTTTATAACCTTAATGGTATTGGACCCGTAAAATTTCAGAAATCCACCTCATGTGCAAAAAGGTACCAAGATTGGTAAAAGGACTAGTGTAGGCCCAAGAGAAGTGGGAAAACATCGCTTTTGGAAGCACACTCTTAAAAAGGCATGGGAGTGTCTTTGTAGAGCCCAAGTAGACGTAGCAGGGGGACATGGAGAAATTAACCTGATGGGACAAGATTTGGCCCATGTGGTTGGCAGCTTGCATGGTCATGCCAAAGGTAGGAGGTTGTACTGGTGTATAGTGAAGGTTAAAGCTGATGTCAGTGAGTTGAGAGGAAGGATCAGGAAAAGAAGAGTTTCCCCAAGAAAAATGAATAAGCCCAGGGACCCAAGAAGAAGAGGGAGAAGGCTGAGGATGGGAAAATATAGGTCCCTGTTAAGATCCAGGGTGGGACGTGCCTGGAAGCGCACCCGGAAAAAAGGTTGGGCCTATGTGGCTGACAGCCAGCACAGAGGTGTCCCAACCATGACGGGTGCTGGTGTTCCTCCCTCCGGATCGAAACAAAGGGGGAGGGATATGTGGTAGTGAGGTACCCCACCAGTGTTTGGACGGAGGATTCTCAACCAGGCAGGTTGAGGGGCTCCAGTTTATTTGTTTATTTGGGAGGAAACTGGCTTTTCAGTTTCCTCATTGTTTACTAAAATCTGTTTTGGGATCTGGAGCCCGGGGATTTCATAGCGATCTGGGTGGGATGAAAAGTCCTGGGTCCAGATCTTAAGATCCACCAGCATACTGACTGGTCAGGTGTGTGTGTGCTGGGCTATTTGTACACACCTGACCATGGTTCTGGGCTCCACCCTCCCGAGGAGTCCAAGCAAGCAAGGGAGAAGTGTGCATGTCTGCACAGGTCTGTTTGTCAGAGCAGACAGAGGGTCCAAGTCTGTGGGCTGGAAAAGAGTGCTGAGGTACTGGGTGTACAGGAACTCTGTTAAAGAGCCGAGAGGGCTGAAGCACAAGTCTGAGCAGCCGTGCTGCTAAAGAGAGCCAGGTGGCTTGGTATTTTTGGTTTGACTTACATGATTGCTGTGGAAAGCTGAAACCCCTGTGTGGGCAACTCGTCTGTTTTATGGACATTTTCTTTCTTTAATAAAAGTGGGCCTACAAGCCCTTAAATCGGCATATCTGGCGTGGACTCCGCTCACTGGTAAGCTCTACCCTTAAGCTAAAACATCCCCCGATGTTACTATATATATATATATATATATATATAGAGAGAGAGTGTGACTAAAAGGGCCTAATGTACACTACTCGGCGCCTGATGTTTGAAATACAGTCTATATTGTGGCTAGACACACCTGTATAAATATATATAAAAATCAATGAGTAAATATATATAAGAGCAGCTGTTTAAATACAGAATATAAAAAATGGATAGTAAAAAATTCAAGCAGTAATATTCCTGAGAGATAGAATACTAAAAACAGCGCTAGAGTTCCAGTATCAATAAAAACTCAAACAAGATACTGGGTTCACAATCAAAAAATAAAATGCAAGATAAAACTGAATAAATAAATGTTCGTTTTGTGCAGAAAATGGTGGTAAGTGGACAGTTCAAAATCGCATCTAAGTGACTTCCTCTATGCTCTATGTTCCTTGACCAGGAAGCTGTTCCTGTGTCTAGAGAGACACATCACAGACTACAGGAAGCGCTATGGATACCGCTGTGGGGTATTTCTAACTACCCAAAACGCAAGTGATTGATTTTTGCATAACTGAAAGAATTACAAATGTACGCTGCTATTTTTATGGGTGGTTTTATTAATTAAATAAACGGAATTACGCTATGTGCAAAACTTTATTTGTTTTTATGGCGAGTTTATTTGGAGTCAATTCCCCCCTGGACCCCTGATGCAGTGGTGTTTTGTGATGCTGAGAGGTTAAGAAGGTTACCAGGCCGATTGGTGTCCATCTTTGCTGAGGAATAGTGGATGCAGTTTAACCATTTGATGACCTTTACTTGACATGCCTGTTTAATTTGTATTTCTGGTGAGTTTAAACCCCTGAGGGGGATTTTCTCCGCACTTGGTGAAACAAGTCACACGGGATATTACCTGGTCTACATTTGAACATAGAGGAAGTCACTTAGATGCGATTTTGAACTGTCCACTTACCACCATTTTCTGCACAAAACGAACATTTATTTATTCAGTTTTATCTTGCATTTTATTTTTTGATTGTGAACCCAGTATCTTGTTTGAGTTTTTATTGATACTGGAACTCTAGCGCTGTTTTTAGTATTCTATCTCTCAGGAATATTACTGCTTGAATTTTTTACTATCCATTTTATATATATATATATATATATATATATATATATATATATATATATATATATATATATATATATAACTTTTGTAACTGTAACCAGTTCCAGGTTCAGGTCTCTCAAAATGCGATGGCATCTTGGGAGACCCTGTGAAAGTATGCCTAGTCTGTGCAATGCTGTACCCTACGCTAATACTGAACTAGTGTATGGTAGCGTTCAAAACATTCACCAATGCAAAGACCAGGATTGTCAGGACAGGAGGGACAATAATAACGTGTGTCACGCCTAAGTCCGCACTTGCTGCAGACACAACATCTTCTTTGGGGGGTTCGTTGGGTAGGGGTACTTGGGAGGATATAAGGAAAATGCCTCTCATGCACGATGAGGTGGAGCACCGTCTGGAAACAGAGGGGCTCTGACGATCTCTTCCTGGAATAAAAAGTGGTGTTTCCCCCTAAAAAAAAAAAAAAAAAAAAAAAAAAAAAAAAATAATTGGAAAAAAAAAATGTTTTTACACCTCCTAAATGCCTGTTGCTAGGGTGTCCCTCGTAGTCTGCCTCCTGCGTAGCCTCGACTGGTGACATCACTTCCCCTCGGCACAGGAAGGGCTCCCCAGTCATCTGGGACCATCCAGATGACTGTGCGGCCAATCACAGCGCGCGACGCCGCTCGCGCATGCGCAGTGGGTGCCCGGCTGTGAAGCCACAGCCAGGTGCCCACAGTTGCAATGCCGGTGCCGCCGAGCGGATCGGGGGGCTAGCGGAGCTTCGACCCCCCCCCCCCCGCATCGCTTGACCCTGGAACAGGTAAGTGTCCAATTTATTAAAAGTCAGCAGCTGCAGTATTTGTAGCTGCTGACTTTTAATTTTTTTTTTTTTTAAAGGGATACACCTATTTTAGGAAGGATCCAGTCCATCCTGAAGCTCTGTATAGCACATGAGCGTTCAGCAAAGCCAATTGAAATAAATAAACTGACACTTTCTTGTACCAGCATCTGGCCTTATGGGCAACTAGGTACGGCGCCAACAACTGGTCGTTGAGGTCCACCCCTCCCATATTTTGGTTATATTCGTGGACACAGAGGGGTTTCTCCACAACACCATTCGCCGTAGTAATTTGGACTGTCGTGTCTGCATGAAGGGAGGTAAGAACGCAAACACTCTTATTATCCCTCCACTTCATAGTGAGCAAGTTATTACACTTGAAGCAGGCTCTCTCCCCCAGCCTAAGATGGGAATCTACAAGCCGTTGGGGAAAGCCCCGGTGATAAGGTTGCACGGTGCCACATGCTCAAATCTGCTGATCAAACAAGTGACTAAAAAGTGGCACGCTCGTGTAATAATTGTCCACGTACAAGTGGTACCCCTTTCCGAATAAGGGTGACACCAAGTCCCACACAATCTTGCCAGCACTTCCTATGTAGTCAGTGTAGTTTGTCGGCTCTATGTGGCTATCTTTTCCCTCGTAAACCATAAAACTACATGTATAGCCTGTGGCCCTGTCACAGAGCTTATACATCTTGACTAAGGATGAGCCCGGTGTTCGATTCGAACCCATGTTCGAATCGAGCACCGGGTGTTCGCTCGCTCGGCGAGCCCAGAACTATTGGGGCCGCTCGCATCAAATTCGTGTGATGCGAGCGGCCCCGCAATGCATTGCGGCCCGCGCAGTGCAATGCTGGCTGATGATTGGCCAAGCATGCACTGTGACCCCGCATGCTTGGCCAATCACAGCGCCGGCAGCGAGGAGAGCCATAATTGGCTACAGGCAGGATGCCTGTAGCCAATTATAGCTCAGGGGCTTTAGTACACGCCCCACGATATAAGAGGCCGCCGCGCCGGCGGCCTCGCATATTATGTTTCAGTCAGTGTCAGCGTGTCAGTGTGCTGCTGACAACAATATGTGCTCTATTTCTGGGGATATGTGTGTGCATGCTGTTAGAACAGCATTGCAGTATCACATCTGGGGGGTGTCTATAGGTGGCCTGTGAAGGGGGGCAGGTTTCCTGTGCTTAGAACTTTCCCTGCAAAAAAGTGTCATTTTTGCAGGAAAAAAGCTATTTAAAATCACTCGCGGCTAATGAATTGATGGCTCCTGTAACACAGAGAACTGTCATTCATTAATAAAAAAAAAAAAAAAAGCGTAGGGGTCCCCCCAAATTCAATAACCAGGCCCTTCAGGTCTGGTATGGATTTTAAGGGGAACCCTAGCCAAAAAAAATGGCGTGGGGTCCCCCTCAAAATCCATACCAGACCCTTATCCGAGCACGCAACCTGGCAGGCCGCAGGAAAAGAGGGGGGGACGAGAGCGCCCCCCCCCTCTCGCCTGAACCGTACCAGGCCACATGCCCTCAACATTGGGAGGATGCTTTGGGGGTCTAAGACCCCTAAAGCACCTTGTCCCCATGTTGATGAGGACAAGGGCCTCTTCCCCACAACCGTGCCCGGTGGTTGTGGGGGTCTGCGGGCGGGGGGCTTATCGGAATCTGGAAGCCCCCTTTAACAAGGGGACCCCCAGATCCCGCCCCCCCCTGTGTGAAATGGTAATGGGGTACAAAAGTACCCCTACCATTTCACCAAAAAAGTGGCAAAAATTGTAAAAATGACAGGAGACGGTCTTTGACAATTCCTTTATTAAAATCTTCTTTCTTCTTTCTTCATCCTTCGGTTTCTTCATCTTCTCCTTCCTTCATCTTCTTCTTCCATTTTCTTCTTCCTCCGATCCGCTTCTTCTTGCGCTGGTCTTCTCGTCCTTCTCGTCCGGCATCTTCTTCCGTCGGCGTCGGTGTCGGTGTCTCTGTCTCTTCTTGAGCCGCTCCGCGCAATGGGAGGCTCCCGCTGTGTGAGGCTCCGCTCCGTCTGACAGGTCTTTTATAATGGAGGGCACCTGGTGACCCCGCCCCCTCTGACGCACAGGGACGTCATGGGGAATTCCATGATGGCTTTCCCCATGACGTCAGAGGGGGGCGGGGTCACCAGGTGCCCTCCGTTTTAAAAGACCTGTCAGATGGAGCGGAGCCTCACACAGCGGGAGCCTCCCATTGCGCGGAGCGGCCCAAGAAGACACCGACACCGACGCCGACGGAAGAAGATGCCGGACGAGAAGACCAGCGCAAGAAGAAGCGGATCGGAGGAAGAAGAAAATGGAAGAAGAAGATGGAAGAAGATGAAGGAAGGAGAAGATGAAGAAACCGAAGGATGAAGAAAGAAGATTTTAATAAAGGAATTGTCAAAGACTGTCTCCTGTCATTTTAACCATTTTTGCCACTTTTTTGGTGAAATGGTAGGGGTACTTTTGTACCCCCTTACCATTTCACACAGGGGGGGGGGGGGGGGCCGGGATCTGGGGGTCCCCTTGTTAAAGGGGGCTTCCAGATTCCGATAAGCCCCCCGCCCGCAGACCCCCACAACCACCGGGCACGGTTGTGGGGAAGAGGCCCTTGTCCTCATCAACATGGGGACAAGGTGCTTTAGGGGTCTTAGACCCCCAAAGCATCCTCCCAATGTTGAGGGCATGTGGCCTGGTACGGTTCAGGCGAGAGGGGGGGGCGCTCTCGTCCCCCCCTCTTTTCCTGCGGCCTGCCAGGTTGCGTGCTCGGATAAGGGTCTGGTATGGATTTTGAGGGGGACCCCACGCCATTTTTTTTGGCTAGGGTTCCCCTTAAAATCCATACCAGACCTCAAGGGTCTGGTATGGATTTTGAGGGGGACCCTACGCCATTTTTTTTTTTGGCTGGGGTTTCCCTTAATATCCATCCCAGACCTGAAGGGCCTGGTTATTGAATTTGGGGGACCCCAACGCTTTTTTTATTTTTTCATTTTTTTTTTTTTTTTTTTATCAATGACTTTTTTTTATGAATGAGTTTCAATGAATCACTGTTCTCTGTGTTACGGGAGCCGTGAATTAACATTAGCCGCGAGTGATTTTAAATAGCTTTTTTACTTTCAAAAATGACACTTTGCGCAGAGACAGTTCTAAACACGGGAAACATGCGCCCCTTCACAGGCATACTATACACACCCCCCAGGTACGAAATTTAAAGGAATATTACACGTTTATTGTTTCAATTTAAGCATTATTAAAATCACTGCTCCTGAAAAAGCGGCCGTTTTTAAAAAAATTTTTTGCATTGATACATGTCCCCTGGGGCAGGACCCAGGTCCCCAAACACTTTTTATGACATTAACATGCATATTAGCCTTTAAAATGAGCACTTTTAATTTCGACCGTTCGCATCCATTATAACTAATAGGGTTCTAAAGCTCGCACGGACTTTAGGTCCGTTCGCGGGTTATGGTGCGAGCCGAACGGGGGGGTGTTCGGCTCATCCTTATATCTGGCACGCTTGCTGGGATAGTACTGTTTGAATGACAAGCGGCCAGAAAACTTAATCAGGGACTCATCAACGCAGACAACTTGATGGGGAGTAAACAAGTCTGCAAAACGTTGGTTGAAGTGGTTTACGAGGGGCCGAATTTTGTAGAGTCGATCGTATTCAGGGTCTTCACGAGGACGACAGAGTTCATTGTCATTGAAGTGCATGAACCGCAAGATCTGCTCGTATCGTGCCCTGGTCATGGAGCGAGAGAATACGGGCATATGGTGAATTGGGTCAGTGGACCAATATGACCGCAACTCACTCTTTTTAGTTATGCCCATGTTGAGGGAAAGGCCCAGAAAGAGCTTAAATTTGGAAAACCATAATTGGTCTCCAATCTCTGGCAAGGGAGGACTGGGGAATAGTGGCAATGTGTTGACCAGTGTACAAATTGCTTTGGTCCACAATAGAGCTATAGAGATCTTCGATGAAAGACCGCGAATAAAAATCAAGTGACGTAAAATTAACTGTTTCCACCTGAATGCCTGGTTGGCCAGTGAATGGGGGAAGTACGGGTGCTGCAGAAGTGGTGGGTTCCCAATTAGGATTGGCAAATGCAGCAGGAAGGGCACTATGGGCACGACAGGCCTGTGTTTGTCTTCTTCTTGGTGGCAGTGGGACACTACTTGTGCTTGCCACCTGACCAGCTTGAACTGCACTTATGGGACTCACCATGTGATACTGCAGTGCTGGTTTGACTACGACCAGGGTGTACTAGGCCGCTGGTGCTTGCCAGTTCACCAGAAGGAATAGCGGCGCTAGTACTGCTCTGCTTTGTACGCGGGACCTGCAGTTCTTGCACCTCAATCATAGCAGAAGACGATCGGGCCTGGTATGCCTGACCTTGGTAGGGACCACAACTCCGTCATCAGAGCTATCTATCATGGAGCCGCTGTTGTCTACAGGATTGTATTCTGAGCCTGAATCTGACAGATGAGTGACTTCCTCTTCATTATTTGTCATGCTCAGAAACGTGTAGGCCTCTTCACTACTGTACCTTCGATTTGCCATTTTGGGCTCTAAATTTAGTGGTACAGTAGTGAGACTCGCAGGTAAAAAAGCTCCTGACTGTTAGCGACTATATCAAAACGCTACCAAAAAAACTGTTATGCCCCATACACACGGTCGGATTTTCCGACGGAAAATGTCCTATCGGACAATGTTGTCGGAAATTCCGACCGTGTGTAGGCTCCATCGGACTTTTTCCGTCGGATTTTCCGACGGACCAAGTTTTATCTCCTGCTCTCAAATTTTCCAAAAACAAAGTCCTATCGGACTTTTTCCGATCGTGTGTAGCGAATTCCGACGGACAAAGTGCCACGCATGCTCAGATCACATTACAAGACCAAAGCTACTGGCCTCTACGTAGTCCCGTCGTAGGCAACAAACGTCACCACATTCAGAATGATCGGATTTTCTGACAACTTTGTCCGACCGTGTGTACGCAACCCCAGTGTCGGACAAAATCCGTCGGAAAAAATCTGATGGATTTTGTGGTCGGATTTTCCGACCGTGTGTACGGGGCATTAGCGATCGCAGGGATCAGGCCTGACTCTGCGAATGCTGCAGTTAGGTGTGTTTAGTGTTTTGTAAGTGACAGTGATCGATCGATACTGCACTTGGGTGGGCTGGGCTGGGCCGAGGGGAAAAACGCAGGCGCTAGCAGGTATCTGGGCTGATCCTGCTAACACTGAATTTTTGGGAACCCTAAACTGCAGGGGACGATAGTACAGATCTAATCAGATCAGATATCGATCTGTTCAGATACTATACCACTAAGGGAGGTGTATGGTGGGTGTTAGCGGTACTGGTACTAACCTGACGCTGCCTGGGGCGACGCAGACCCTATCTGACCCTAAAACCTAACTTATATCACCATCCGGGAGATCAGGGGGTTAAACCTTTTTTTAGGTAATAAACGGCAGGTGCCCTGACACTATAAAATAATAACTAACTAACCAGCGTCACCCGTAATTGCGCGTACACACGATCAGACTTTTCGACGGACTAGGTGCGGCGGACCGGAATCCATCGGACAATTCGATCGTGTGTGGGCTCCAGCGGACTTTTCTTTCCCAAAAATCAGACGGACCTAGAAATAAAACATGTTTCAAATCTTTCCGACAGATGAAAAACGGCGCTAGGGCAGCTATACGCTACTGGCTATGAACTTCCTTATTCTAGTCTGGTCGTACGTCATTACGTTCGAATCCGTCAGACTTTTGGAGTGATCGTGCGTGGGCATGTCCGTTCATTGAAAGTCCAGCGGATAGTCCGCCGGACCAAGTTCGTTGAAAAGTCTGCTTGTGTGTACGCGGCATAAGTTATACGGTGAACTAGGGGGCAATCGGGGGGTTAAAACCTTTACTAGGTAGTATATGGGGGTACCTGACGCTATAAAAAGCTAACGGCGAACCTAAATACTTACCTGCCTAACTAGCGTCACCTGTGACACTAATACATCGATCAGAAAAACGATTGCTTAGTGACACTGGTGATGGGGGGTGATCAAGGGGTTAAACCTTTGTTAGGGGGGTACCCTAGACCTAAAGGGGCCCAGCACTAACTGCCCTACCACTTATTGCAGTCACAAATGACACCAATGCAATAATCAGTAAAAAAAAACTGCTATTGGTGTCACTGTGACAGAGGGTGCAGGGGGGTGATCGGGGGGTGAAAAGTGTGCCTGCGTGTTCTACTGTTAGTGTAGTGTTGGTGCGTTAACTTGGATGTCTTCTCACCTCGGCGCCGTAACGAAAAGACCGACACGAGGAGAGATGACATCACTTCCTCTGCCGCTGTTTACATTACTGCAGCAGAGGAAGTATCTCATTCGCCGGGAGAGATCGCGAGGGGGTGGCCATGAATCAGTGGCCTCCCCCTCAGCACGGATCGCTCCCTCGGGCACCACGAAGCCGACCAGCCACGGTCATTATACTGCGGCAGGTCGGTTCGCCTGGACCTGGTAATCGGTTCTGGCAAATGAGAGACTGTCTTCTGCCTGTATGTGTAAACACAGGCAAATTATGAGTTGCACAACACTACACTAACACCAGTACACGTAGGGACACTTGGAACCCCCTGATCGCCCCCCCGTTAACCCCTCCACTCCCTGTCACATTGTCACCAAGTGCAGTTTTCACAGATCACTGCATTGGTGTCATTTGTGACTAATAAGTGTTAGGGCCGTTAGTAGTAGGCCCCGGTAGGTCTAGGGTATGCCCATAAACCCTCCTAATAGAGGTTTAACCACTTGATCGCCCCTCAGTTAATTCTTTCACCCTCCTGTCACCAGTGTCACTAATACAGTGTATAGATCTATATTCTGATTGCCGTATTAGTGTCATGGGTTAGCCAGTTAGTTGGTTAGTTTCACCGTCGGTCTTTTATAACGTCAGAGTACCCCCATATATTACCGAATAAAGGTTTTAACCCCTTGATCACCCCCAGTTAACCCTTTCACCCCCTGCCCCCTGTGATCACCGTATTAGTGTCATGGGTGACGATGGTTAATTAGTTATTTTTTTATAGCGTCAGTTAGTTAGGTTTTAGCGTCAGTTAGGGTCCTCGTCGCCCCAGGCAGCATCAGATTAGTGCCAATAGCGTTAACACCCATGCACGCACCATACACCTCCCTTAGTAGTATAGTGTCTGAATGAATCAATATCTTTGATCTGATCAGAACTATATTAGCGTCCGCAGTAGTTTACGGTTCCCAAAAATGCAGCATTAGCGGGATCAGCCCAGATACCTGCTAGAACCTGCGTTTAGCCCCTCCGCTCCGCTCAGCCCAGCCCAGCCCACCCAAGTGCAGTATCAATCAATCACTGTCACTTACAAAAGTAAGTTTTTTTGGTAGCGTTTTAAGCAGTCACTGACAATCAGCTGCTCATTTTGCCTGTGAGTCTCACTAATTATACCAGTAAATTTAGAGGCCACAATGTCCAATCGAAGGTACACTAGTGAAGAGGCCTACACGTTTCTGAGCATGACAGTGAAGAGGAAGTCACCCATCTGTTATGATCTTGTAGACAGCAGTGGCACCCTGACAGATAGCTTTGATGACAGAGTAGTGGTCCTTGCCAAGGTCAGGCGTACCGACCCTGTTCTTCTATTGTTGAGGTGCAAGAACCGCAGGGCTCTTGTATGGAGCAGAGAGCCAGTACTAGTGCCGCTCATCTTTCTGGTGAACTGGCAAGCACCAGCGGCCTAGTACACCCTGGTCATAGTCAAACCAGCACTGCACTATTACGTGGTGACATGGTGAGTCCCATAAGTGCAGTTCAAGCTGGTGCGGTGGCTAGCACAAGTAGTGTCCCGCAGCCACTAAGAAGACAAACACAGGCCCGTCGAGCCCATAGTACCCTTCCTGCTGCATTTGCCAATCCTAATTGGGAGCCCACAACTTCTGCAGCACCCGTACTTCCCCTATTCACTGGCCAATCCAGAATTCAGGTGGAAACAATTGATTTTACATCACTTTATTTTTATTTGCTGTTTTTCACCAAAGATGGACCAAAGCAATTTGTATGCTGGTCAATTCATCGCCGCTAATCCCCAGTTTACCCTTGCCAGAGATTGGAAACCTATTACGGTTTCCAAATTTAAAACCTTCCTGGGCTTATCCCTCCTCATGGGTATAACTAAAAAGAGTGAGTTGCGGTCATATTGGTCCACTGACCCAATTCATCATATGCCGGTGTTGTCTGCATCCATGACCAGGACCAGTACCGGGCAGATCTTGCGATTTATGTACTTCAACGACAATATACTCTGTCGTCCTTGGGGTGACCCTGGATTTGATCGGCTCTACAAAATTCAGCCCCTTGTAAACCACTTCAACCAACAGTTTGCAGCTTTGTTTACTCCTGATCAAGTTGTCTGCGTTGATGAGTACCTGATTATGTTTTCTGGCCGCTTGTCTTTCAAATAGTATCTTCATAGCAAGCGTGTCAGATATGAGGTCAAGTTGTATAAGCTCTGTGACAGGGCAACAGGCTATACATATAGATTTATGGTTTACGAGGGAAAAGATAGTCATGTGGAGCCCGAGAACTGTCCAGACTACATGGGGAGCGCTGGTAAGATTGTCTGGGACTTGGTGTCACCCTTATTCGGAAAGGGGTACTACTTGTACGTGAACAATTATTATACAAGCGTGCCACCTTTTAGTCACCTTTTTGATTGTGGAATTGGCGCATGTTGCACCGTGCTATCAAATCGCCGGGGCTTACCCCAGTGGCTTGTAGATTACTGTCTTAGGCTGGGGGAGAGGGCCTGCTTGAGATGTAATAATTTGCTCGCAGTGAAGTGGAGGGATTCATGGAATGTTTTTGTTCTATCTTCCCTGCATGCAGATACGACTCCAAATCCCAACGGTGACTGGTGTTGTGGAGAAACCCCTCTGTGTCCACGCATACAACCTTAACATGGGAGGGGTGGACCTCAACAATCAGTTGATAGCGCTGTACTTAATTGCCGGTAGAACCAGACACTGGCACAAAAAAGTGTCTGTATACCTATTTCAATTGGCTCTGCTGAACGCTTGTGTGCTATAGAAGGCGTCAGGACAAACTGGAACCTTCCTTAAATTCCAGGAAGAGGTCATCACAGCCCTTCTGTTTCCAGATGGTGCTGTGCCACATCTTCCCAATGCAAATGCAGTGAGCCGGCTGCATGAGAGGCATTTTCCGTATGTCCTCCATTGTACCCCTACTCAATGAACCCCCCAAAGAGGATGTAAAGCGTGACACCCGCTTTTATTGTCCCTCCTGTCCTGACCAACCTGGACCTGAATCTCCACATCAGTGAATTTTTCCAACGCTACCACACACTAGTGGAGTATTAGCGCAGGGTACAGCACTGCACAGTCATAGGACACACTTTCACAGGGTCTACAAAGATGCCATCGCATTTTGAGAGACCCAAACCTGGAACTTATACAGTAAAAAAAAAAGTGTAAAAAAATAAATAAATATAATATTGTGTATATATAATAAAGCCAAAAATAGTTGTGTTTTTTCTTGTTCTTCTTTCTCTATTCTCTCTCTATTGTTCTGCTCTGTTTTA
This sequence comes from Lithobates sylvaticus, assembly GCA_028564925.1. NCBI lineage: Eukaryota > Metazoa > Chordata > Amphibia > Anura > Ranidae > Lithobates > Lithobates sylvaticus. Next base: position 196,581,718 of record CM053027.1, on the reverse strand, counting down.
CTGTATTTTATGCTTAACTGCAATGTTTTATTGTTCCTATTGTCCTGGACGGGTGCTATATAGCACCAGTATTTGGGTTGTGGTCCCTTTAAGGGAATCGCAGTATTGTTCAAGGGGTCACCCAAAATGGGTGAGGGATTCCGAGATTAGTCAAGCAGGAGAGGACTGACTCACAGTCCTCTCTATATTAATAGAGAGTTATTTGGGACCCGGAATTTGGGAGGCTCTGAAGTGATATTTGGGTGGGAAAGAGCCTCCCTCCCTGACCACAGGGATTCAGCACACAGGGGGTTAAGGGCAGGGCCAGATCGAGAACATCATGGGCCTGGTGCTGAGGATTTTGGTGGGGCCTTTTATAAACAATAAATAAAAATGCAAACAATTTTTTGTTAAAACAAATTACATTAAAGATAGAGAGGATGAGAGAGAGAGAGAGAGGGGATGAAATATGTGTGAGGGGTAAGGGAGGGAGGATGAGAGGGAAAGGGGGGTGAGAGAAAGAGGATGCACATGAGCATGCATGGGAATGACATCAACGCAGCCGGGCCAAGGCAAGTGACCGAAGGCACAGAACCCGGAAGGAAGACCGGGTGAAGATGGAAGCACCCGGGCCCCGCCGGATTGATCACAGCACAGCACTGGAGGGCTCAGTCTGACAATTTAAGTGTACCCTAATGTGCTAATATGCTGTGCATACTTGTACATTATGGTATAACCTACCTCCGGGCCTCTAAAAAGTAGTAATGTCAGAAAGGTTTACTACTGCCTTAATATCACAGGAGCCTCTCATGAGGCCCCCTACTGACCCTGTGGCCCTTGGACAGAGCCTAAATGCATAGTTGCCATCATTTCAAAAATATTTTCAGGGACACTTTTTTTTTTACTTTTTTTAGTGCTATATTTAGTAGCTGACATCCCCTATGTTCCTCTATACATCACAGTAGTAATCACAAAATTAAATAAGTACTAATAATGGGGCAGAACAAATATGAGGACTGAGATTTCTTTTAGTCGAACTAACAAAAGTGTGACCATTCTAGAGCTGGTAACATTGAGGATATTCAGTATAATTTTAAAGAACTGTTTTTGTGGGTAAGAGGCATAGGGGAGAAGTATGGATGGTATAAAAGTGGGAAGTATGTGCAGGTGAGGGAGAGGAATGTGGAGGGTCTAACAGTGGGCACTATGTACATGAGAGAAGTGCGGAGGGTATGACAATGGGCAGTATGCACAGGAGAGGAGTCTGGGGGGTATGACAGTGAGCACTATGTACAGGAGAGGAGTGCAGAGGGTATGACAGAAGGCACTATATACAGGAGAGGAGTGTGAAGGGTATGACAGTGGGCAGTATGCACAGCAGAGGAGTGTAAAGGGTATGAAAGTGGGCACTATGTATAAGAGAAGAGTGTGGAGGGTATGAAAGTGAGCAATATATACAGGAGAGGAGTGTGGAGGGTATGACGGTGGGCACGATGTACAGGAGAGGAGTATGGAGGGTATGACAGTGAGTAGTATGTACAGGAGAGGAGTGTGGAGGGTATGACAGTGGGCACTATGTATAGGAGAGGAGTGGGAAGGGTATGACAGTGGGCAGTATGCACAGCAGAGGAGTGTGGAGGGCATGCCAGTGGGCAGTATGTACCGGAGAGGAGTGTGGAGGGTATGAAAGTGAGCAATATATACAGGAGAGGAGTGTGGAGGGTATGACGGTGGGCACGATGTACAGGAGAGGAGTATGGAGGGTATGACAGTGAGTAGTATGTACAGGAGAGGAGTGCGGAGGGTATGGCAGAAGGCACTATGTACAGGAGAGAAGTGTGAAGGGTATGACAGTGGGCAGTATGCACAGCAGAGGAGTGTAGAGGGTATGCCAGTGGGCAGTATGTACAGGAGAGGATTGTGGGGGTATGACAGAGGGTAGTTTGTACCAGAGAGAAGTATGGAGGGTATAACAGTGAGCAGTATGTACAGGAGAGGAGTGTAAAGGGTATGACAGTGGGCAGTATTTACAGGAGAGGAGTGTGGGGGGTATGACAGAGGGTAGTATGTACCGGAGAGGAGTGTGGAGGGTATGACAGTGGGCACGATGTACAGGAGAGGAGTGCGGATGGTATGGCAGAAGGCACTATGTACAGGAGAGGAGTGTGAAGGGTATGACAGTGGGCAATATGCACAGCAGAGGAGTGTAGAGGGTATGACAGTGGGCACTATGTATAAGAGAAGAGTGTGGAGGGTATAACAGTGAGCAATATATACAGGAGAGGAGTGTGGAGGGTATGACAGTGGGCACTATGTACAGAAGAGGAGTATGGAGGGTATGACAGTGAGTAGTATGTACAGGAGAGGAGATGGAGGGTATGACAGTGGGCACTATGTATAGGAGAGAAGTGTGGAGGGTATGACAGTAGACAGTGATGTAACAAACGCAATTAAAGTAAACAGCGTTATGTAACGCCGTTACTTTAGAGGGTAACGAGTAATCTAACTGATTACTCTTCCCCTCGCGGTAACGCCGTTCCCATTACTGGGGCGGCGTTACCGCAATTACCCGCCGCGATCCACGGAGCCGTCCGTGGCCTCGACCTTAGGAAAGGCCGCGGCTTCGGCCTAGCTCCGGAGCGGAGGCCATCTTGGTGCACCCGTCGGCCATTTACAATGTGATTGCTCCGTCAAATGACGGAGCGATCACTTGTAAACAAACCAAGAACAATCAAGATTACGCCGGTTCCTCTCTCCCCTCTGTGTACAGATCTGTACAGTGGAGGGGACAGATCGGATGCCAGCACATACCTTGCCAATACTCTGCAATACCTTGCCAATACTCTGCAACACCCAGCCAATACCCAGCCAATACTCTGCAATACCCTGCCAGTACTGCTGCAATACTCTGCAATACCCTGCCAATACTCTGCAATACCCTGCCAATACTCTGCAATACGCTGCCAATACTCTGCAACACCCTGCCAATACTCTGCACTACCCTGCAATACACTGACAATACTCTGCAACACCATGCCAATACTCTGCAACACCCTGCCAATACTCTGCAACACCCTGCCAATACTCTGCACTACCCTGTAATACACTGACAATACTCTGCAACACCATGCCAATACTCTGCAATACCCTGCCAATACTCTGCAATACTCTGCAACACCCTGCCAATACTCTGCAACACCCTGCCAATACTCTGCCAATACTCTGCCATACTCTGCCATACTCTGCCATACTCGGTAATACCCAGCCATACTCTGCAATACTCGGTAATACCCAGCCATACTCGGCGATACCCAGCCATACTCAGCCATACCCAGCCATACCCAGCCATACTCAGCCAATATTACAGTGGGGGAGATTGTGGATATTACAGTGGGGGCTTTATGGTGGTGGAATTTTCACAGGTTTTTGCAAATTCAATTATTGCTGATCCGAAAAATGATCCAATCCGTGACTCTGATCCGAGGAACGTTCCGATCCGTGAGTTTGGGGGGGACAGATGTACAGAGGGGGAACAGATATATGTGTGTGGGGGGGGACAGACGTGTAGTGGGGTACAGAGGGGGAACAGATATGTGTGTGGGGGGGCAGATGTGTAGTGGGGTACAGAGGGGAAACAGATATATGTGTTGGGGGGGAACAGACGTGCAGGGGGGTGCAGAGGGGAAATAGACGTGCAGGGGGGAACGCGCCCCTTGCTTACAGTAATACTAGACCCGCCCCTAAGAATATTACAAAGAAAAGTCAGTTACTTTGCTGAGTAACTAATTACTTTTCCAATGTAGTAACTGAGTTACTAACTCAATTACTTTTTTGGGAGAAGTAATTTGTAACTTAACTAATTACTTTTTTAAAGTAAGATGACCAACACTGACAGTGGGCACTATGTACAGGAGAGGAGTATGGAGGGTATGACAGTGAGTAGTATGTACAGGAGAGGAGTGTGGAGGGTATGACAGTGGGCACTATGTATAGAAAAGAAGTGTTGGGGGTATGACAGTGGGCACTATGTATAGGAGAGGAATGTGGAGGGCATGACAGTGAGCAGTATGTACAGGAGAGGAGTGTGGAGGGTACGACAGTAGGCACTATGTACAGGAGAGGAGGATGAAGGAATCTGGGAAGGAAAAATGTAAAGGTTTGTGGAAGGATTTTTAGGGGCTGCGTAGTGGTTAAGCGGGGCCATACATGGATTGAAATTACACCAATTAAGCAGAGACCAACCATAGTCGATCTATGTATGGGCTAGCTGGTTTTACACAAGTCAACCTATTAACTGACTTGAGTACAACCAGCCTGTCAGGTTTTCCTCAATACAATCAGTGCTGCCAGCTATAGTTAGCAACACTAATCATTGTATTCACTGGCAGAACACAATAACACTGCGGGACTGATTCCCCCATTCACAGGTCAGCAGGTGAGAGGGTGTGTGGGGACAGGCTGGGGAGAGATGCTAATCAGTAGCTGGGTAGGCACTGGTTAGTATCAGAGCCAGATACACACAGGTTACATATGCAGCGGTCGTTAGAGCGAGAGCAATAATTCTAGCACTAGACCTCCTCTCTAAACGTGTAACCTGTAAAAAAAATTTAAAGCATCGCTTGGTACACAAAAAAAAATCGTGCTAACTTTTTAGTTTCTTCCAAAACGGTTTCTTCCAAAAAAAATGTTTGAAAAATTGCTGCGCAAATATCGTGTAACATAAAAAGTTGCAAAGATCACCATTTCACCATTTTATTCCATAGGGTGTCTGCTAAAACAATATATATAATGCTTGAGGGTTCTGAGTAATTTTCTAGCAAAAAAAAAAAATTATGATTTTTACATGTAGGAGAGAAGTGTCAGAATTGGCCTGGGTGGTGAGGTGTTAATTATAATAAGTAATATACAAATTATTATTATACGCACTGTAAGCTCATCCTCTCAGTCGGCTGCAGAGTGTTCCAGCTTGTATTTAAACTGGCCGCTCTGTATGTAGCTTCTGACAGGCTGCGCAAGCAGCCCAGTATCTATGGAACCATAGTTGAAAGCAGCCCCATATTTTAACCAGTGCTGGAGTAGGTCTTTAGCTACCTACCTCCCAAATGTGGGGTCTCTGACTCCAGATCGCCAAGCTACAACCCTCGAAGTCAATCTTCTTCTTTTTTTTTTTTTTTTTTTTTTGGGAAAATGGGCCTATCTTGAGAAAGGGGCCTGGAGCTGCAGCTCCAATAGCCCCTATGTTAATCCGGCCTCCAGGTAACAGCTCATAAAGAGACAGGAAGTAGTGGAGAGTTGGTGGTGTGGAGGAGTAGGTGATTACACGTGTCTGATGAGCTGTGTTGCTGTTTGGAGGCTGCTAAAGATTCAGCAAAGACTTTAAACTCTGGGGTGAAGACCCAGCTACAAAAACTGTGTGTTTTTTCCTTGATTTTGTTTTGTGCTAAAGATAAGCAGACTTTGTTTTATATTATTGACCTGTGTGCTGAAGGAAGCCTTATTTTTGATTTGCTTATAAATAAATGTCTTTTGTTTCAAGTTTAAATGGTTTATGTACTTAATCCCGTGGAGCTATTATCCCCAAAGTTTACACTATGTTTTATCATGTTTGCTTTTCAGGTATGTAATTCTTTTATACTTTACTGTTTACTGTGTTTTATTGTTAATCATTATTTTCTTTGTAGGTATGCCATTCAGCTGCAGCACTGATTTATCTATCTTGACAGCAACAGTGTTTGCTCTCACAATACGTAATATTGACTCCAGCGCTGTAGGAGGTGATTTCACCACCACAGTTGAAAAAAAAGAGCATATATTCTAAAGCATGGGGGCAGGGGTGAAGGGGCGATTTGCCCCTAACATATTTTTTACTCTCTTTTTTTTTTTGGCACTGATTGCGATAAAAAAAAAGTTGTTTTATTGAGTTAATGTTTTATAGTTACCATTGTTTGCTTTTCAGGTATGCCATTCAGCTGCAGCACTGATTTATTTATCTCGACAGCAACAGCGTTTGCTCTCATGATACGTAAACCAGTGACTCCAGCGCTGTAGGAAGTGATTTCACCACCACAGTTAAAAAAAATGGTGCATGTATGCCCATCATTAGAAGTGGGTGGATGCAGGGCGGTATTCTAATGGCGGGCATACCCACCGATCAATAGACATGTAAACTGTCAAAAAATTTGTTTAGTTTCGTTCCGTTTTGTATATAAAAAAAATTCGTAATTCGTGTACGAAATTCCATTCGAATTCGTACGAAATACGAATTTCATACGAATCGTAATTTTTTTTCCGAATCGTTAGTAAAGTTACGAATCGTTAACGCGGGTAATTAATTGTCGGTTCCCGTAACACAGATAACAATTCAAATTGTTAGTAAAGTTACGAATCGTTAACGCGGCTAATGAATTGTCGGTTCCCATAACACAGAGAACAATTCCAATCCAACTACAAATATCGAATTTCAACTAATACTAAAGAAATTATTAAAGCGGATATAACGAATGCTTCGAATGAATTCGAGATTCAGTATATCTAATATAGAGAACTGTTCCTGCACATTGTCATTTTTGCAGGAAAAAAAGCTATTTAAAATCACTCGAGGCTAATGAATTGTCGGATCCATAACACAGAGAACAGTCATTCACTGATAAAAAAAAAAAGCGTGGGGGTCCCCCCAAATTCAATAACCAGGCACTTCAGGTCTGGTATGGTTATTAGGGGGAACCCCAGCCAAAAAAAATGGCGTGGGGTCCCCCCTAAATATCCATACCAGACCCTTCAGGTCTGGGATGGATTTTAAGGGGAACCCCGGCCAAAATAAAATGGCGTGGGGTCCCCCTCAAAATCCATACCAGACCCTTATCCGAGCACGCAACCTGGCAGGCTGCAGGAAAAGTCATGGGGACTTCCCTATGGCTTTTCCCATGACATCAGAGGGGGGCGGGGTCACCAGGTGCCCTCCGTTATTAAAGACCTGTCAGCCGGAGCGAAGCCTCACACAGCGGGAGCCTCCCATTGCGCGGAGCGGCCCGAGAAGAGACGCCAACGCCATGGAAGAAGATGCCGGACGAGAAGACCGGAGGAAGAAGAAGCGGATCGGAAGAAGAAGAAGGAAGAAGAAGCCGGAAGGAGAAGATGAAGAAACCGAAGGATGAAGAAGGAAGAGCAGAAGAAAGAAGATTTTAATAAAGGAATTGTCAAAGACCGTCTCCTGTCATTTTTACCATTTTTGACACTTTTTTTGGTGAAATGGTAGGGGTACTTTTGTACCCCCTTACCATTTCACACAGGGGGGGGCAGGATCTGGGGGTCCCCTTGTTAAAGGGGGCTTCCAGATTCCAATAAGCCCCCCGCCCGCAGACCCCCACAACCAATGGCCAGGGTTGTGGGGATGAGGCCCTTGTCCTCATCAACATGGGGACAAGGTGCTTTGGGGGGGACCCCAAAGCACCCTCCCAATGTTGAGGGCATGTGGCCTGGTACGGTTCAGGAGGGAAGGGGGCCGCTCTCATCCCCCCTCTTTTCCTGCGGCCTGCCAGGTTGCGTGCTCGGATAAGGGTCTGGTATGGATTTTGAGGGGGACCCCACGCCATTTTTTTTTTGGCCGGGGTTCCCCTTAAAATCCATCCCAGACCTGAAGGGTCTGGTATGGATATTTAGGGGGGACCCCACACCATTTTTTTTTTTTTTTGGCTGGGGTTCCCCTTAATATCCATACCAGACCTGAAGGGCCTGGTTATTGAATTTGGGGGGACTCCCACGCTTTTTTTTTTTTTTATCAATGAATGACTGTTCTCTGTGTTATGGAGCCGACAATTCATTAGCCGGCAATAGCCGCGAGTGATTTTAAATAGCTCTTTTTACTGCAAAAATTACACTTTGTCATTCGAATCATTCAAATTCATTCGAATCATTCGTTTTATCTGCTATAATAATTTCTTTCGAATTAGTTGAAATTCGATATTGGTATTTTTATTCGAATAATTTGGAGCTGAAATTCGTAAACTGAATTTTTCCTGCAAAAATGACACTTTGTCATTCGAATCATTCAAATTCATTCTAATCATTCGTTATATCCGCTATAATAATTTCTTTCATATTAGTTGAAATTCGATATTTGGTAGTCGGATTTGAATAATTTGGCGACGAAATTCGTAAACGTATTCCGTACGTATTTAAATATTAAATATTCCGGTTTCACCCCTGTCACTTCCTGTGACAGGGGTGAAACCGGAAGTGCTTACAACAGGAAGCCAGAAAAGCTGACCTCTGTGCTGAAAACAATTTAGGAACACAGGATGTAATGCCAAACCTGGAAAAACTGTCAGCAAAGGGGCATATGATTATAGGGAAATGGACTGACAGAAGTGTCAATTCAAAGCAGTCATGGGACGTGAAGGATTTAAATCCCAGGGCTGAATTTGGACTGGTGTTTAGATTGGTTAAAGGTCACAAAACATACCCCTATCCGCCACCCTATTTTTAGGAACATATATAAAATTAATATATGTAACCAAAAACGGCTGTGGTTTTTAGCACATGCGTTTAACCCTGAAGTGACTAAATCGGCGCCTACTGGGAGTCTATAAAACTCATAGAGTCTCAAGACTCTCAGGGACGCCTCGGGTGTCCATATGAGGCACTCAAACCCCATTTCAAAGCATTTTAACTTCAAAGATGTGTGTAAGGCAGCAAATATTGCTCCTTAAAGGGACCATCAACTAATTATGGCCATTATTTAAACATTGACACAATGAAGCTGCGGATCTTGCCGTAAACATTCAGCCTGAACACATCTAAGGTCAGAAAACATCGCACTGACCCGATACATGATGAACATTTGAAAAAATATTTTATTAATACCAAAAAAAATAAATTATATACACAATAATGGTTACATTAATTTAAATGAGGAGAAAGAATCTCACAGAAAGATTTGACAATGGCGACCTAACCCTATAAAAAGGGTTTGAAGCTCAGAGATTCATTCAGGCCGGGATGGACAGTGGCTCTAAGGTTATGAATCCATTTTGATTCTCCCTGTAATAGAGTTTTATCAATGTCACCTACACGATCAAAATCTGGTACAAATTCTAGCGCAAAGAACTTCATCTGTGATATATCAAATGAATGATAGAGTCCCATATGTCGACTAATGGGAGTCTCCATCTTTTTCTTTTTGATAAGGGATACATGGTCTCTGATTCTGTGAAAAAAGGGGTCATTTTGTTTTCCCAACATAAAAAGCCTGGCAAGTACATGTCATGAGGTAAACAACCCCAATAGTCTTGCATGTTGCATAGAAATTTGGCTTAAATGTTTGACCAAAAGGCAACATTATTTCAGTGGAATTCATCAATAAATCACAGAATTCACATTTTCCACAAGGAGACGTACCTTTTCGATGTGTCTTAGTTCTTAAAGTTAAGTGACTATGAACTAGTCTATCTTTTAGGGAAGTGGATTTGCGGTTATTTGTGGATAGGCTCCCACATATTTTGAGAGTACATCATCTGTCGACAGAAGATGCCAATATTTTTCAAAGATGTGGCGTACTTTTTTGTGTTCACCGACGAAAGTGGTGATGAGGCGGACTTTGGATTCAGGTTTGCGTGGTTTTACTTGATGGATTAGTTGATGTCTATCCTTTTGCTTTGCTCTATTGTACGAACGCTTAAGGCAATTTCTACTATAGCCCCGTTCCAATAGACGGGCCTGTAGGGCTTTAGCTTCAGACTCAAAATCAGCTTCCTTACTGCAATTCCTTTTTAATCTTAAATACTGACTAAATGTTATGCTCTGGACAAGGGACTCGGGATAAGAGCTATCAGCATGAAGAATTGTGTTGCCTGCAGAGGGCTTCCTGTATAGAGAGGAACCAATGGTTTTATCCTCATTGATATAAATCTTAATATCAAGGAAGTTCACAGAGGCCTGATCACAGGTCATCATAAATTTTAGATTATAGGAATTAATTTCCAGACATGATAGAAATTGCGATAGTTCATCTCGAGTTCCCGTCCAGACAATAAAAATATCATCGATAAATCTTTTCCAAATCAGGATATTTTGAAAGAAATGATTAAATTGAGTAACCAAAAATATCTCCCGCTCCCACCCCCCCAGATACAGGTTGGCGTACGATGGGGCACATTTAGTCCCCATCGCCACCCCCTGTACCTGGAGATAGTGGGAGCGGTCGAATATAAAAATATTGTTGCTCCAAAATGAAGAGCAGCAATTCCAAAACAAAATTGTTATATGGCCTGGCTGATGGCCCCCGTTCAGAGAGGAAGCCGTCCACAACTCGAGCCCCCAATTTATGGGGGATCGAGTTGTAAAGGGCCTCCACATCTATGGCCACCAGCCAGGCCTGATCAGGTAAGCATAGCCCATCCAGTGATCTCAGCAAATCAGCTGTGTCCTGGATGTATGAACTCAGAGACTTGACATGCAGTCTCAGATAATCATCTATAAGTTTGCTCGCCGATTCTGTTAGACATCCATTCCCAGATATGATTGGACGCCCAGGAGGAAAGGATCTTATCAATCAGGTCATTCAAGAAGGCCTGAGTGATAAGGCGTTTATATTTAGTTTGGATATATGAAACCTGAGATACAGGGATGGGACGATACCATTGGCGATTGGATAGAAGGTCCATAACCATAGTTTTATAATTTTTAAGATCCATCAATACAATATTGCCTCCTTTATCGGAAGGCTTTATGATCAATTGATCATTCATTTGTAATGATTTAATTGCTTGGCGTTGGTTCGAATTGATATTGAATCTACTATTCCAGGGTCGCCATTTTTGTATTTTGAATCTCTTTACACACCTGTTGGGTAAATGCCCAGATGTTTGGGTTGCCCTGAAGGACTGGAAAACACCTAGATTTCGGTTTGTACATAGAGGGCAAGGGAAATACAGTCCCTACCCCGGTGTCTAGTAAGGGTAGAGGGCAAGCCGTCGGATCCTCCAATGGAGCATCCAAAGGGTTGCTCTCCTCCCACAATTCCATTAGTTCATTTATTGCTTTAATTTCATTTATTGTTTTGTTTTTCCAAATCTCAGCTGAGAATCGGTCTGTCTCCGGGATTGTCTGTTGTTTATCATAAATTGCCTTAAACATAAGCCTACGAGCAAAGAGGTTGACATCTTTAATAATCTCAAATGAATCCACCTCTTGTTCCGGACAGAAGGTCAGACCAAGGCTTAAAACCTGTGTCTGCTCATCCGATAGGGGACAAGAGGATAGATTAATTATTTGGAAATTGTCTTGTTTGCTATCTTGGGATTTATTCCCTGAGTGCTTGATGGTTTCTTTAAATCCATTGTCATTTGAGAGGTGAAGATTGGTGCATTTTTCAGTTCCCCTAGCACGGGAACCGGCAAGTGGTCCCCCGATAGGGAAACTGAGGTTGGCTGATTGTGTTTGGGAAGAACAACATGATTCACATTGGTTTGTGATAAGTTACCTACTTCTGTTGAAGATTGAGAGTCATTCGAAGCTATCCCTTTCTGAGACCGCAGACCAGAGCGGACATTGTCTCTCTGGCTTCTTTTTCCAGAGGTTTTTTGTGATGAAAAACTGTATTTACGTTTATCAATACCTGTTGTTGAACTTTGGAAAGAACCTGCTTGTTGAGAGGAAACAGAGGAGAAGTTAGATTCATCAGAGTCAGATGGTTCTTGGTTAGAATTGGTGTTCCTTTGGAAAGATGTTTTTTTCTTTCGTCCCCCTCCCTCTAGAGGCCATTTATAGGCAGTACTTGTTTCATATGAGAGTCTATCTCTGTAATATTTTTTATCTTTAGTTTTCAATGTCTCAGCTACAAATACCTCTAGATGCTTTTCCAAAGCTAATTCGGACTCCTTAAAGGAGGAATCAGTTAAAAGAGTTTCATTATCTAAATACAGTTTTTCAATGTCAATGTTAATAATCTCTCTGGAATAGTGTCGACATAGAGACTCCATCATAGCAAAGGAGCAGGTTTGTAGGTTACATTCCCATTCAGTTTTAAAGTCAGTCTCCACCTTAAAGAGATTCGGAAAGATTTGGACTCTAAGCCCCCATGGGACAATTTTGTCCTCAATATATTTAGAGAAATATTTTCTGTTCCAAAAAATACGTGCCTTTTTTCTCTAGTAGTTTTTTCAAACTCCAGAAGAAACGATCTAGGGTTATTCCACCAAAAGAAGCACCTCGTGCCAGATGTATTTTGTCCATCAAGCCATCAAATCCCAAGCCCCTATAGGTCGCCATTGTCAATTACAAAAAACACAGAAAAAATTAAATGTATACACAAAATAGATTAAATATAAAATATTTAACTCAAAAAATATTCATTGAAAAAGTATAGGTTTCAGAAGTCAACTCATTAGAGTAATTGGTGTTTGCCACCATGTGATATATACCTGACCATAGAGCTGATTGAAGAATGGCTCAAATCTTCTCTATGGCCTAAGAAACCGGAAGCTACAAGCTTTTTATGACTTTGGTTTCGCTGGATATAAACAGCGCCATTGGGAAATTGGGAAAGCATCTTATCACACCGATCTTGGTGTGGTCAGATGCTTTGAGGGCAGAGGAGAGATCTTGAATCTAATAGACATCAAATTTTTTTTTTTTTTAAAGAGTACCTGTCACTACCTATTGCTATCATAGGTATGTGATAACAATAAAATAACAATAAAAATTATTAAAAAAAGGAACGGTGTAAAAATAAAATAAAAAGGCAAAGTAAATAATAAAAAAAGGCACCCCTGCCCCCCCTCCGTGCTCGTGGGCAAAGGTGAACGCAAGCGTTGGCCTTGTGTCATATGTAAACAGCAATTGCACCATGCATGTGAGTAGTAGACCTCCTTTTAAAAATGTATGTAGTTTGTCGGTGCTGCACGGATGTGCGCAATTTTAAAGCATGTTATGTTTGGTATCTACGTACTCGGCATAAGATCATCTTTTATATTTGGCCAATATAGTGTGTTTTAGTGCATGAAAATTCCAAAAACATTGCGTTTGAAATTTCGCTGCGCAAATACTGTGTGAAAAAAAAATTGCAACACCCACCATTTTCATCTGTAGGGCCTTTGCTTTGGGGGTTCAAAGTAAAGTGTCAGAAAGGGCTTTGTCTTCAAGTGGTTAGAGTGGGTGATGTGTGGCATAAGCTTCTAATGCTGTGCATAGAATACCAGGACTGTTCAACCCCCCCCCCCCCCCAAATGACCCCATTTTGGAAAGTAGACACCCTAAGCTATTTGCTGAGAAGCATGTTAAGTCTATGGAATATTTAATATTTTGCCACAAGTCTCTGGAAAAAAATATTTTTTAAATTCTTTTTTTTACACAAAGTTGTCACTAAATGATATATTGCTCACACATGACATGGGTATATGTGGAATTGCATGCAAAAATACATTCTGCTGCTTCTACTGATACGGGGAAACCACATGTTTGAGACTTTTTGGGAGCCTAGCCGCGTACAGGACCCCAAAAACCAATCACCGCCTTCAGAATTTCTAAGGGCGTAAAATGGTGATTTAGTCCTCACTACCTATCACAGTTTCAGAGGCCCTGAAATGTCAAAATAGCACAAAACCCCCCAAATTACCACATTTTGGAAAGTAGACACCCCAAGGTATTTGCTAAGAGGCATGGTGAGTATTTTGCAGCTCTCGTTTGTTTTTGAAAATGAAGAAAGAAAAGGAAAATACATTTTTTTCAATTTTCAAAGCTTTGTGACAAAAAGCAAGATCTGCAAAATACTCAACATGCCTCTCAGCAAATAGCTTGGGGTGTCTACTTTCCAAAATGGGGTCATTTGGAGGGGGGGTTGTGCTATCTTGACATTTCAGGGCCTCCTAATGGTGATAGGTAGTAAGGAGTGAAATCACCATTTTACACCCTTAGAAAGCCTGAAGGTGCTTGGTTTTTGGGGTCCTGTAATCGGCCAGGATCCCAAAAAGTTTCACACATGTGGTATCCCTGTACTCAGGAGAAGCAGCAGAATGTATTTTGGGGTGTAATTTCACATTTGCCAATGGCATGTTTGAGCAATATATCATTTCATTGACAACTTTATGTAAATGTTTTATTTATTTTGTCATTTTTTCAATTGCTTGTGACAAAAAAATGTAATATTCAATGTGCTCAACATGCCTCTCAGCAAATTCCTTGGGTGTCAACTTTTCCAAAATGGGGTCTTGGGGGGGTTTGTACTACCCTGCCATTATAGCACCTCAAGAAATGTGATAGACAGTCATAAACTAAAAGTTCATAGTTTGAAGATGCTATAACTTTTGTGCAAACCAATATGCGCTTATTGAATTTTTTTTACCCGAGACATGTGGCTGAATGCATTTTGGCCTACATGTATGACTAAAATTAAGTTTATTGTGTATTTCTTATAACAAAAAATAGAAAATATCATTTTTTTTCAAAATTTTTGGTCTTTTTTCATTTATAGAGCAAAAAATTAAAACTGCAGAAGTGATCAAATACCACCAAAAAGAAAAAGCTCTATTTGTGGGGAAAAAAGTATGCACATTTTGTTTTGGTAAAGCGTTGCATGACCGCGCAATTACCACTTACCCGCATACCGACCAGCCGCCGCAGTTATACTGTGGAAACATGGCTCGGCTGCGCGAATCGCCATCATGGTACGTCGGCACCATAGACGGCCACTAGGGGGCGCGTACGCGCCCCTGATCGCCCACTAAGCCGATGTGAGTGCCCGGCGGTCGCGATCACCGCTGGGCTCCCGTGATCTCCCTCGGGGGACACAGAGAACCCGGAAATGGGTGTGTAAATACAGAGTATGAACAGACGATCTGTCATGTCCCCTGCAGTCCCCTCCCCCCTCAGTTAGAACACATACTAGGATACACTTAACCCCTTCACTGCCCCTAGTGGTTAACCCGTTCACTGCCAGTGACATTTTTACAGTAATCAATGCAATTTTATAGCATTGTCGCAGTCCCGATAAAAATCTGAGATCGGCGCTATTACTAGGAAAAAAAAATTATAATAAAAAAGCCATAAAACTATCCCCTATTTAGTAGACGCTATAACTTTTGCGCAAACCAATCAATCAAGCTTATTGCGATTTTTTTCTAAGAATATGTAGACAAATACGTATCAGCCTAAACCGAGGAAAAAAAGTTTTTTTATATAATTTTTGGGGGATATTTATTATAGCAAAAAGTTAAAAATATTGTGTTTTTTTTCAAAATTGTTTGTTTATTTTTGTTGGCACAGCTGTGGTGCAATGCAATACAATACAATATAAAACAATGCAAAATACCTGTACTGTAACCTCAGGATCCTCTGGCTCCACCTGGTGGGGGAAAACAGTACGCCACACAATTGGATACTTAACCAGAAATATATTTTACTGTAGAAATATTCAATAGGTGATTACAGTAATTGTGCTGTCATCCCAACATAGGTTGACAGCACAATGAATTTCAATGTAAACAAATTTTAAAACTGTGTGTGTGTGTGTGTGTGTGTGTGTGTGTGTGTGTGTGTGTGTGTGTGTGTGTGTGTATATGTGTGTATATATATATATATATATATATATATATATATATATATATATATATATATATATATATATATATATATATATATATATATATATATATATATATATATATATATATATATATATATATATATATATATATATATATATATATATATATATATATATTATACCTGGGAGCTCCCCCTACTTTATAAGCTATGCGTGAGACCTCACTTAAAGTACTTAGTCCGTGATCTTCTTTCTTCGCTAGCTAGAGTAACTCCTTACGGTTTGTAATCCACAGTTTATGGTAAGTTAAATTGAGGTGAAAATGCTCCTGGTGTAATTCCAACAACTATATTATGCTTGAGGCATCAGAGTAGATAGGCCTCAAGCCTGCTCAGTGTCAGTTTCTCTGTTCCTCCTCCGTGGAACTACAAATTCCAGTGAGGCCTGTATGTGAGTCTGTGTGTGAAAGTTAACAAACGGTGGGCCGTGACCCGCTCACCAACTGGATCGGAGCTCCGTGTAGTAACTTTGATCTGGTTACTGCAGCTTGCTTCTCTGTCAGCTGGGCCAGTCACTCTGTTCCGCTCCGCTGGATGGATCCAGTCCTCCGATGCTCAGATGAGTGTCTCTGGACCTCTTCAATCCGGTCACTGTCTCTCAGGCACCGTCAGGTCACTTATACAAACAAGCGGGGTTGCGCTCCGCAATGGCTGTAAACTGCTGTCTCCGGGAAGCCTCCGCTCTGATCCTCACAGGCTGGCCATGTGATCCCAAGAGACCTAAAATGGCTGCTCGGGTTCCTTTTATCTCCTACCCAGCATGCACTGCTTAAGAGTGTTCATGGGTAGGTCGCCAAGCCTCCTGGGTAAAAAGGGTTACTCTTCCAATCAAAACAACAGTCACTTCCTGTATAGTCCTCTGTGCTTCTCTGAGGTAAAAATCATATACCTGCATTACCAGTATTTGGTCACTAGATGGCTTCAAATACTGAACCATAGCAATGTCCATAGACTTTGTATTAAAGTAGGGTATAAGAAAAAGATGAAGATGTGGGATTTTACGGGTACCTTATGAAAACATTTTCTTTTTTAGAGCAAAATACTCTGATACAAAAGTTTAAATGTGAAAAACATATTTTATTAAGACAAATAAGAAAAGATATTTATAAAAAATGAACAAGTATGCAAAGATCTATTGTCTAAGGTTTATACACCTATTCCTATTATCGACATAGAGTTTACAGAGTTCATTGGTGCGTGGTCACGTATTCAACAAGCTTCTACATGTTTCGCCTATACAGGCTTCATCAGGAAGGTTGACATGAGCACATAGAATTAAGAATTTTTTTTGTAAAGGATGACTTCATTCACATATGGAACCTTAGGTGTATAGCAAAAGAAAAACAAGAATTTTAGAAAATTGCATTAATTTCCAAACAAACAGTTACATTTTTTTTTTTTTTTTTTTTTTTTTAAATACTGTATGAAGACACAAAAATATGACATGTCCACCTGTTCCGAATAATAATAATAAACCACCCCCACCCACATTCAAAGCCACACATGAGAAGTCCCCTAAATACCCCATATTGTCAAAGGATAATGAAAGACGGCCCTACCTCTCATATCGGATCCAGTCCAAGAACATCCTCAGAGGGGTCTCATAGGGGACTAGTCAGATTCAAAAACAGTCTCGCATGCAAAACACACACACGGATTCTACTGAGACGACGGGTGAATCACAGGGAGGGAGATATGGGGCTCAGTAAGGTACAGGTGTCACGTTGGTTTTATTGATAGCAATGGTCTAGTGAAGAAATAGCGTAGATAGTTATATTATATTGATATTTGGAAAAAAAAATAAAAATACAATTTTCATTTCATAATTTTAATGCTTACCATTTCTAACATATCCATAGTGATATGGTTAAGAGGCTGACTGAGAGCTCGAATAAATAGAAGTGGAAGATATTCAGGCCCACTATCTATAATATTTGCAAAAGGCACATATTAGAATAAACTAGTTTGAAAAAGTGATAAAGCTAATGTAGGGTGATATCTTTTATACAGCATGTATCAACAATTGGTTTTAAATTATAATAGGGCATCACTGCTTACCTATGTTGCTATATCTTGCGTAAGAAAAAATAAGAAAGGGGGCAGGTCGGACATTTCAGTGTCCTAACCATGCAGAGACTTATGGTGTAGATGTATGAGAAATACTGCCCAAACTCTGCTTCCAGTGAGCCTTTGTCCTGCAAAAGGGTTTGGGGATAGTCACATTCTAAGTAGGCAAGTAAGACTGAAGTAGAAATTATACAATTTTAAAGGGCGGAATGTGGGGGTGAATTTCATTATTTTCCTTGATCCTGTAACTCTGATCCTTCCGAGCTCCCGCACATCTCACCTGGGATGTGCGCTTTATAAAGCCCTCCCCATGGCGCCAAAACGGCGTGGGCGTCTGACGTCACACCGCCGTTTTGGCGCCAAGCGGACAAAGGGGGAGGGGCCAGCGCCGCGAGCAGCCGGAAATGACCTACTGGAAGTGCGGCTTCTAGTGACGTGCTGTGCGGACAATCCCTCGGAAGTGAGACCGAAGGGCCCACACAGCAATATGTCACAAGAGTACCAGCATATACAGCTCATTCGCGGCTATGGGGAGCCTCAAGGCGGACGCATGGTTGAAGTGCCATACACAACCTCCCATGAAGAGGGAAGGAAGCGAGGTACTCCACCATGCATCCTTGGGTGTCCATGTGATCACCTATATACATATCATCCCAATAGGAGCATCTATCAAAACATTCAACCACTCACACACAAAATTTATCCCCCGGTGTTATTTGACATATTAAGTGTGTCTACCAATTTTTAAAATTTTATATACATACAAATATTGTTCGTATCAATTTCATGAATAACCAAGAAAAAATTATAACGAAAAAGACAAAAAAATGAAAATAGGGAAAATATATAGAAAATATACAAAACAATAATACATAATATTAATTATACGCATAGGCGTATACATGTGTGTACAGATCAAGTTCCATCTAACTTTCCCCATCGTGAAATGGCTGGACCCAATGAGATCCCCGGGCCGAGGAGGGAAGCGAGGGGTAGAAAGGGATGGGAAGCAAAAAAGGAAAAAAGGGGGGGGGGAAAGGAAAAAGGGCGAAGAGAAATTTAAGGGTGTATGGTGAGTTGTGATGTGGCATGGTGACACCCCTGAGAGAACACATCACGGCTGGGTTATTGGGCATATCACCAAAGGCAGATCAGGACAAAACGTTGATGGTGATACCCTTGAAGCAGATGTCCCACATCAAAGAAAGGGCTTAAAACTGATCCCTTAATTTAATCCTGGATAGCGTGTCGCTTTTAGTAAGTATATCCAGCGACTTTCTAGCTGTAATAGTCTATTGTCTATGTCGCCACCACGTTCATGTTGTGGCAAATGTTCCAAACTGAAAAAACCTATACATTTTAAATCGAATTTGTGGTATAGTCCCACATGCCGGCTTATGGGTGTTTCCATTTTTCGTTTCTGTATGAGGGATACATGATCTCTAATGCGACAGAATAATGGTCTTTTGGTCTTGCCTATATAAAAGGCTCCACATAGACACTTCATTAGGTAGACTGAACCAATTGATAAACAATTCGTTCTGTGTTTAGGGGTCCAAGTTTCATTATTGGGAAGCAGAATGTTTTTGCCCTCTAAGATATATGGGCAAAAATTGCATTTGCCACATGGGTATGTTCCGGCGGTGCTGCGTTTTTTCTACCGATGGCTTGTTGTAGTGGCTTGTTACAAGTTTGTCTTTGATAGATTGGGAACGTTTAAATGTTATCTCAGGAAATGATTTAATGAACTTAGAAACTTTTGCATCAGCAGTTAAGAAATACCAGTATTTATTGTAGATGCTGTATTAAAGTATGCAAACACGTTACATCTGCTATGCAGAAAATCAAGGAAAAAAACACACAAGTGTTTTTTTACTTTTATTTTTCCTTTTATATTGGCTTTTCGAGAAAACAAATGTAATAATATGTAGGTTGGTTTACTTTTGGAAGTAAAATAGTTGATTTTGTATAGAGATGTACACATCGGTCCAAAAAGAGGGACAAATGAGGCGGCACAAGTGACAAAATATTTGGTATCAAAAGAGGGACGGTCCCTCCAAATGAGGGAGAGTTGGGAGCTATGAATGTGTGTTGTTGTGCATTCAATACAAGTTGGGTGTGAACAGGCCCTAATAGTACCATCTTGAAACTGTTTTTAACTTTGGGATTTGACTTCTTTGGGCTCCTGACTCCTGGGCTTTGCCTTGCTACCTGCCATCTCTCTGTCTAATGACATTGACCTAACTGACTACTGCAGTATTCTCATTTGACAGGGGGGTGGAAGTTGGGCAGGGTTTAGTGCCAAAGGCATGAAAGAGTTTTCAGAGCGAAATACTAAATTTGATTTTGCAAAGGTGATTGCAAGCACCTTGTGTGCAGCCTGCTTTTGGTCAAAGCTTTCAGAATTAAAAATGTAAAATGGCTGACAGGTTCACCTTTAACTCAATAATCGATAAGCTTCTAAATCTTATTTTCTTCCTCTGTATTTTAACCGGGTAAACTCTAAAAGACTAGCATACAGCTGAAGTTGAACTATTATTAAAAAAAAAAATAATAGAATACTAGAAATGGCAAATGATATAATATTAAAGAAAATCTGTCAGAAAACTGGGGAATTTAAACTGATGGAAAATGCATAAGCAGCAATCATACTCTCTGTTTGAATTGCTTAGGTTTATGACAGGTTTATTTTATGACTACCTTCCATTGTGTAAGGTATAATAAAAGGTAATACACAGAAATATACAGTAAAACATAATCTAATAACGTAGAATCAGCATGAGTTCCCAAAAGGCAGGACGATCTGTCTGCATGAGGAGGTAAATTTCACATCTAAATGCTAGGAATGCTGGTGACATACAGTAATAGATCTAGGTCTATATCTGTTCTTCCCAATAACCTGGTATAGAAAGTGAGGATGCATAGACTACATAAGAATGTATGTGCCCCAAATTGTAAATCGGTGGCACAACCTCATTAAATAACCTCTTATACATTGCTGGCCATATCCCTAATCATACTGTATACAAGTATTGTGTCATCCATCTATGTATGCCAGAGCGGACAGAGGATAAGCCCGACAAGGTGTCTGCCGAGGGGGAGTAGGGGAATATTGAAGTCTCCGCCCAGTATCAACTGACCCTCAGAGAACTCAAATAGTGTGTCCAGTACACAGCGGATAAAGACATCCTGGCAATCGTTGGGGACATAAACAGTGGCCAATGTCACTCGTATGTTACCAATAGATCCCTTAAGAAACACATAATGGCCATTACCGTCAGCTGTGCACAGCACTTTATATATGTGAGCTGTGAGAATCTCTGTACTATGTGGGAGCATGCTGCTGGGTGAAAGGCTTACTACTGACAGAATACTAAGAAGGTATATGTGCTGTTTGCTTTGCGAAACCCATTAGGGAGCACCCTGTTAGTTTGGCATGGATAAGCATATGTTTTGTGCTTGGACTTGATATACAAAGCCCCCCAGCACTGAACTGTGTGTATTCACTGCCTTGCTGAATTAAAGTGCAGAACAAACCTTCTTGGACTGTTCCTGGGTGTTCATGGTTATCACTGCCACTACCAGTTGAGCATACTCCCCTTACAAAACACATTAATTCATAATTTGATAAGCATACCTGCTTAAAGATACCTTTTTTATTGCTTAGGGACTTTTGAGAGGCACTGAGAAGGTGACACCTGGCAGAGTGATATGGGGGTAACAATACTGCAGCAGTGATAGGGATATGAGGACAAAGGATGGGAGGATACACACAATATACATGCCCCCTAAAAAATATGTACAGAAAGTATCAGGCACTCAATTTTTCCATGTTTGAGCCTGGTGTGAGATTCCAGCCTGCTGCTTTTACTCTTCTGGAAGAGCTTTCTCAGTCACTCCTTCTCTTGAGGGGTGCAGGGTGGATGCCAGGGAACCAAATTAGGGTAACATTGGCTAGGGGACTGGAAGGGGGAGAGGCAGGAGTGATAATGAGAACAGGAACAGATTTGGATAGTCAGTTGTGGTGGCCAACGCATGGAAGGATGGGGGGTGGTCATGAGAGGGGATTGACAGTGGCAGGTTTTGGATTGGTTAGAGCAGTAGGGTATTAAGGTGGGGATTGGGGCTCTATGGTAGGCAGGGTGATAAGTGTGAAGGGTGTCAAGCACAGTGATGAGGATGGGAAGTAATAGGCCTCCCATCCCCAAAGTGGCTGGCATGTAAAGTTATTATCCTCTGTGGACCATTAACTATAGGAAGCTATCTTTTGAGGTTCTAGATCTTGGTCTGCCACCAAAAGCAATATCTTATTTTGCAGGTTATGCAGGCAAGTTGAAGAACAGGTGAAATTTTCTTAGGTTCCAGTGGGATCTTGTTATCGGAATGGCTAATGAGAGAGAACTGAAAGACCATCACACTGTGAAGCAGAAAGGAGGACAATTGTCCAAAGGGCATTTTAATGACATAGTTACATAGTAAGGTTGAATAAAGATACCAGTACACCCAGTTCAACCTTTGTGGGTGTGTGTGTTCATGTCAAATACCACTTCCCATAACGCTGTATACTGTTTGCTAAGATGCCTGTCTAATGCCCCATACACGGTCGGATTTTCGCATGGATTCTGTCCGATCGGACAATGTTGTCGAAAAATCCGACCGAGTGTACGTCGGATTGTCCGACGGACAAAGTCCTATCTCCTGCTGGATAGATTTTTTGACAACAAGGTCCGATCACACCAAATCCGATCGTGTGTATGGTAGTCCGACGGACAAAGTGCTACGCATGCTCAGATCACATTACAAGACCAAAGCTATTGGCTACTAGCCTCTACGTAGTCCCGTCGTAGGCAACAAACGTCACCAAGTTCAGAATGATCGGATTTTCCGACAACTTTGTCCGACCGTGTGTACGCAAAACCAACATCGGACAAAGTACGACGGACATGATCCGACGGACCTGGTCCTCGGATAATCCGCGCGTGTGTATGGGGCTTAAGAGTATTTTCAAACTATCTATACTTCCTGCTGACACCACCGATTGTGGAAGGGAGTTCCACATTCTTACTGCTCTGACAGTGAAAAACA
Organism: Lithobates sylvaticus; assembly: GCA_028564925.1. Classification (NCBI taxonomy): domain Eukaryota; kingdom Metazoa; phylum Chordata; class Amphibia; order Anura; family Ranidae; genus Lithobates; species Lithobates sylvaticus. The sequence goes on along the minus strand of CM053027.1, from coordinate 196,558,990 downwards.
CTCTATGCAGTTTAAGGTTAAACTCCTCCAATTTTATTGAGTGTCCAGCATGGCACAAAACAAGACCAAAATCTGGCATTTCCGTTTGTATATTAGTGACGCAAACTGTTCAAGATTTGTATAAGGAGATCTCTGTGAATCCATAATGTTTCCGAATTTTGTGTTAAAATTAGGCTATTGTTGAGATAAGCTGAAACAGGGAAGCCCAAAATAAAAACTTAAAAAGGTTCTTCCAGGAGGCGAAATGTAGAAATGTTTTAAACTCTTTGTGAATGGATATCTGATAAATCAACTTTGAACACTGAGTACCCCAGATGAAAAGTATGTATGCGGTTGCCTGGACAAAAAAAGAGAGCGAGATAAGTGAAAGTAGGGGAGGAAAGATAAACTGTAAAAATTGATGTAGCCAGGTGCTGACTAACTTACCTGTGTTATCATGGACATTTTGGTAACGGCTGCAGTGAGCTTGTTTCCCTCTAGTGCTCAGCCTGGGCATTGTGTCATCATTTCCTGAATGAAGAGCAAGCAGAGACCACAGCTGGGAGCAGGGGGTTGTTGGATATGTGGTCCGAAGAGCCAGGATTTGCATGGGAACCAGACTGCTACAGACTACCAGTTCCAGCTGGCTGCGAGAGAGAGAGAGAATGCTGGGAGAGGAGGTAAATAGCCTGGTCCAGGGGAGGAGTTTCCCTCTTGGGACTACGGCTTTCAGTGTGAAGCAGGGATCCAGTCACTCGGGAGCTGCGAGCAGAAGGTGAGCCCTGTGCAGCAAGGAGGATGTGAGCTGTGTACCTGCCTTGGACCTATCTTTGTCAGCTTCCTGTCAGAGTAACAACCTGGAGTCACTCTCATCGTTACAGAGCCAGCTGAATCCCAGTGACGCCAGACGTGCGGCCAGGTGTCTTCTACAGGTTGCAGAGCCTGTTCCAGGATGTCCTTTTTACTTGAGCCTTGGTTTCATCTGGATTGCAAGGCAGGCAGAGGCCCACCCTGTGTACACCTTACAAAGACACTGCAGGCAGACAACTTTGTCTCATTTCTTCACACTAAAGTCTCACACAAGGAGACACTTTACTTTGCTGTTCTTGTTGCTGGTCGCCATTGCACAGCAACACTTCTGGGCGCTGGTTGAGCTAGCTGAAGACACCAGACAACTACAGCACAAGGACTCCTCCTTTCTCCCTTCATTTAAAGGACTTTGTGCATCAAGCCTGCACCCATTAAGAGGAACCCCGCACACATTAAGGGGAACCCCACTCAAAACTTAGTATTCTATTTTTTATGACCTGTTGTGATTATATTGCTACAAGCTTGTTGGGTCAGTGGCATCAGGACTTTAAGGGAGCAGTCTGACACCAAAGGTCACATTTTTTTATCTTTTACACCTGGAGTCATAGGTTCTTGCAGGGCATATTGTTTATTTTGGTTTATTTATGGTGATTTTCTGTTGCACTGCTTGCCTTTTTCATATCTTTCAGAAGTAAGCGGGTCACACTGAATGCTATTTGCTTAAGATATTTTTGTGCTTATCTGCCTAAAGAACTTAAAATAAAGAAATACTCATTTACTTTGCTACAATTTGGTATCTGTGTTTGCATTAACCTTTGAGGCATGTCTGAATCCAGGGTGTCAGAGGTGTCGGGTGGCTTGCAAGGTCAGGACAACCTTTGGGGACAGAATGTCATGCTAACCTTTAACACAGGTGGTCAGACACTACACCTATAGCAGCCCCCTTTCCCATAAGGCAAGCAGGCCTACCGATACTCGGTTGCCCCCAGGTCTTATACACAATGCTATAGTGCCTGGCTACCGCGCCAGGGCAGGCACAAACTAAGAAAAGCAAACAGGTACTTGCGGTTGGCAGACAGGCAGAGTGGTTCATTGACTGTCCAGGTAAAAGTCAGGCAGAGTTCAGAGAACAGTAGTTATCCGGTCCGAGGTCATACACGGGAAATCCAATCGAGCAGGGCAGACAGCCAGAGGGGGGCTTGATCACATATTACACATTTAATCACTCTCTATCGCAAGCATGAGACTGAATGTTTGGCTGGCATAAATCAGGTCTGGTCTTCACCCAGAGACTAACCACATTAATCACCTTGCATGTGGACAAACAGACAAGGAGAGAAAGCCATAGCCAAAACCAGGATGCTGAAATGAGGAGTAGGAGCGTTAGATGCCCCCAGACCCTTACAGACAAGCTGGACATCGGACACAGGACTACCTGCCTGCAGGGCCAGATTAAGAACATTATGGGCCTGGTGCTGAGGATTTTGGTGGGGCCTTTTATAAACAATAAATAAAAATGCAAACAATTTTTTGTTAGAACAAATTAAATTAAAGAGAGAGAGGGAGGATGAGAGAGAGAGAATGGGGATGAAAGAGGTGTGAGGGCTAAGGGAGGGAGGATGAGGGAGTGGGGGGATGAGAGAAAGAGGATGCACATGAGCATGTGTGGGAATGACATCAACGCAGCCCGGCCAAGGCAAGTGACCGAAGGCACAGAACCCGGAAGGAAGACCAGATGAAGATGGAAGCACCCGGGCCCTGCCGGATTGATCACAGCACAGCACTGGAGGGCTCAGTCTGACAGGTAAGTGTACCCTAATGTGCTAATATGCTGTGCATTATGGCATAACCTACCTCAGGGCCTCTAAAAAGTAGTAATGTTAGAAAGGTTTACTACCGCTTTAATATCACAGGAGCCTATCATGGGGCCCCCCTACTGACCCTGTGGCCCTTGGGCAGTGCCTAAGTGCATAGTTGCCAACATTTCAAAAATATTTTCAGGGACACTTTTTTTTACAAGTGCTATATTTAGAGTAGCTGACATCCCCCATGTTCCTCTATACATCACAATTGTAATTACAAAATTAAATAGGTACTAATAATGGGGCAGAACAAATATTAGGACTGATATTTCCTTTAGTTGAACTAACAAAAGTGTGCCCATTCTAGAGCTGGTAACATTGAGGATATTCAGTATAATTGGGGGTATGACAGAGGGTAGTTTGTACCGGAGAGGAGTGTGGGGGGTATGACAGAGGGTAGCATGTCCCGGAGAGGAGTGTGGAGGGTATGACAGTGGGCACTATGTACAGGAGAGGAGTGCGGAGGGTATGGCAGAAGGCACTATGTACAGGAGAGGAGTGTGAAGGATATGACAGTGAGCAATATGTACAGGAGAGGAGTGTACAGGGTATGACAGTGGGCACTATGTACAGGAGAGAAGTGTGGAGAGTAGGACAGTAAGCAGTAATTACAGGAGAGGAGTGTGGAGGGTATGACGGTGGGCACTATGTATAGGAGAGGAGTATGGAGGGTATGACAGTGAGTAGTATGTACAGGAGAGGAGTGTGGAGGGTATGACAGTGGACACTATGTATAGGAGAGAAGTGTGGAGGGTATGACAGTAGGCACTATGTACAGCAGAGGAGTGTGAAGGGTATGACAGTGGGCAGTATGCACAGCACAGGAGTGTGGAGGGTATGCCAGTGGGCAGTATGTACAGGAGAGGAGTGTGGGGGGTATGACAGAGGGTAGTTTCTACCAGAGAGGAGTGTGGAGGGTATGGCAGTGGGCAGTATGTACAGGAGAGGAGTGTGGGGGGTTTGACAGAGGGTAGTATGTACCGGAGAGGTGTGTGGAGGGTATGAGGAGGATCCAGGAGGATGCCCAACGATTCGAAGGCTCGGATGATGATACCCAGCTTGAGGAAGTCAGTAGTGTGCGCGCAGAGAGAGGGGATGCTGAAGGACAGCAATCTGGCAGTACTGTTCCACCAGCTGCAGCTAACTGCCAGGTTTGCTCTAGTGGTGAAGAGGGAGGGGATGATGAGGTCACTGACTCCACGTGGGTGCCTGAAGGGAGAGAGGATGAGGAGGAGGACGAGGAGGAGGAGGATGCGGCGTCACATGTCCAATGAGGCAGGATGCCCCCTGGAGGCCAGCTAGAGGCCAGCACAGCAACTGTACAACACCGCAGAGCTCCGCCTGTGCAGGGCGCTGCCTCTGCACGTTATCAGAAAAGTTCTTTGGTGTGGGCCTTTTTTGAGACGAGTGCATCAGATCGCACCACTGCTATTTGCAATATTTGTCTCAAGCGTATCTCGCGTGGCCAAAACATCAGCCGCTTGGGCACCACAAGCATGAGCAGACATATGTCGACCTGCCATGCAGCTCGTTGGCAAGCACACATAAAAGACCCACACCAAAGAACTAAGCGGACCTCTCCTTGCTCCTCATCAGCTGGGATCTCCATCCCCACTACATCTTCAGTCCTGCGTAGTGGTTAAGCGGGCCATACATGGATTGAAATTACACCATTTAAGCAGAGATCATCCATATTCGATCTATGTATGGGCTAGCTGGTTTTACACAAGTCAACCTATTAACCGACTTGAGTACAACCAGCCTGTCAGGTTTTCCCCAAAACAATCAGTGCTGCCAGCTATAGTTAGCAACACCTAATCGTATTCTCTGGCAGAACACAATAACACTGGGAGAGTGATTCCCCATTCACAGGTCAGCAGGTGAGAGAGGGTGTGTGGGGACAGGTTGGGGAGAGATACTAGTCAGTGGCTGGGTAGACACTGGTTAGTATCAGAGCCAGATACACACAGGTCACATATGCCGCGATCGTTAGAGCAAGAGCAATAATTCTAGCACTAGACCTCCTCTGTAACTCTAAACATGTAACCTGTAAAAAAAATTGAAAGCATCGCTTGGTACACAAAGAAATTGTGCTAACTTAAGTGTTTTTTTTATAAATGAAACAGTTTCTTTCCAAAAAAAAACGTTAGAAAAATTGCTGTGCAAATATCGTGTAACATAAAAAGTTGCAAAGACCACCATTTTAAAACAATATATATAATGCTTGAGGGTTCTAAGTAATTTTCTAGCAAAAAAAATGATGATTTTTACATGTAGGAGAGAAGTGTTAGAATTGGCCTGGGTGGCAAGGGGTTAATTATCATAAGTAATATACAAATAATTATTATAAGCACTGTGAGCTCATCCTCTCAGTCTGCTGCAGAGTGTTCCAGCTTGTATTTAAACTGGCCGCTCTGTATGTAGCTTCTGACAGGCTGCGCAAGCAGCCCTGTATCTCCGGAACTATAGATGAAAGCAGCCCCATATTTTAACCAGTGCCGGAGTAGGTCTTTAGCTACCTACCCCCTATTGGGGTCTCTGTGACTCCTAATCGCTGAGCTACAACCCTCAAAGTCGATATTCTTTTTTTTTTTTTTTTTTTTTTGGGCAAATGGGCCTATCTTGAGAAAGGGGCCTGGAGCTGCAGCTCCAATAGCCCCTATGTTAATCCGGCCCTGCCTAGAAGCCCACCAAAGTCCTGGTATAAATAATAATAAAGTCAGTAATTTTAGTGACCACAGTGAGCAACTCAATCAGTTGTTGAGTCCCACACAACCCATCAGAAGAAATCTATTAGGCATGATCTGCAGCCAATCCATTCATGGGATGTATCTAACCTGTGTAATGGCTCTACCTCAGCTTGCAGGATGTCAGTGACCGATGGAGTAGATTTATTGTAAAACATTGTATCCTTACAAAAATAAACACAATGTATCCTTCTAGAGAACAAACAGCCAGTTGTCTGAAACTGAGTGAAAAAGTGCTGGATAGTTAGGTCACAAAGCCAGAGAGTTGGAGGGGTGCTATAGGGCTGACAGACACATGAAGCTTCTTATGTAGTGAGAAGGAGCAAGCCACACATACCCTCCAGTAGGGATGGGCAAACCCATGTTCGCATCGAGCACCGGGCGTTCGCCTGCTCGGCGAGCCCAGAACTATTTTGGCCGCTCGCATCACATTCCTGTGATGCGAGCGGCCCCGCAATGCATTGCGCGGCCGGTGCAGTGCATTGCTGGCTGATGATTGGCCAAGCATGCACTGTGACCCCGCATGCTTGGCCAATCACAGCGCCGGAAACTCGGAGAGCCATAATTGGCTACAGGCAGGACGCCTGTAGCCAATTACAGCTCAGGGGCTTTAGTACACGCCCCACCATTTAAAAGGCCGCCACGCCGTCGGCGCCGGTCACATGAGTTCCGGCTTTAGGAGAGATCAGGCTGATTCTGTGTCTTTGCTAGATTCATTCATATAGAAAGATTTGCTCTACTTTGCTAAACCATTGCTACCTGTCATTGATCGTCCATTGCTGCTGGTTAGTGTGTTTTTAGCTGCTGCTGGGGATTAGTCTGGTGCGTGTTTTACTGTTAGTACAGTATTTCAGTAGTACCAACCGCAGTGCTGTTAGCACAGCATTGCACCCCAAAAGCACCCATAGGACTTCTAGTGTGTTAGTGGCAGCAAACAGAGCTCCTATATTTTCTTCCCAGAAGCACCCATAGGACTTCTACTGTGTTAGTGGCATCACACAGAGTTCCTATATTTTCTTCCCAGAAGCACCCATAGGACTTCTACTGTGTTAGTGGCATCACACAGAGTTCCTATATTTTCTTCCCAGAAGCACCCATAGGACTTCTACTGTGTTAGTGGCATCACACAGAGTTCCTATATTTTCTTCCCAGAAGCACCCATAGGACTTATACTGTGTTAGTGGCATCACACAGAGTTCCTATTTTTTCTTCCCAGAAGCACCCATAGGACTTCTAGTGTGTTAGTGGCATCACACAGAGCTCCTATATTTTCTTTGCAGAAGCACCCATAGGACTTCTAGTGTGTTAGTGGCATCACACAGAGCTCCTATATTTTCTTTGCAGAAGCACCTATAGGACTTCTAGTGTGTTAGTGGCATCACACAGAGCTCCTATATTTTCTTCCCAGAAGCACCCATAGGACTTCAATTGTGTGTTAGTGGCATCACACAGAGCTCCTATATTTTCTTCCCAGAAGCACCCATAGGACTTCTAGTGTGTAAGTGGCATCACACAGAGCTCCCATATTTTCTTCCCAGAAGCACCCATAGGACTTCAATTGTGTGTTAGTGGCATCACACAGAGCTCCTATATTTTCTTCTCAGCAGCACCCACAGGACTTCTAGTGTGTTAGTGGCATCACACAGAGCTCCTATATTTTCTTTGCAGAAGCACCCATAGGACTTCTAGTGTGTTAGTGGCATCACACAGAGCTCCTATATTTTCTTCTCAGCAGCACCCACAGGACTTCTAGTGTATTAGTGGCATCACACAGAGCTCCTATATTTTCTTTGCAGAAGCACCCATAGGACTTCTAGTGTGTTAGTGGCATCACACAGAGCTCCTATATTTTCTTCTCAGCAGCACCCACAGGACTACCGACTACAATGGCTGGAAGACCGCCAAGGGGAGGCAGAGCGTGCAGAGGCAAGAACACAGGGCAGGCAGGCTCTGTTTCTAGTGGAAGTGGCCGTGGACGTGGGCATGCATCGTCATCAGCACGTGTCCATGGGACACGCGCGTCTTTGTTTTCGGCAGCTGGACATGTGGAGCCGCATCATGCTGAAGGCTTGGTAGAATGGATGACCAAGCCCTCCTCATCCTCCTCATCCGCTCTCACCCAGGCTCAGGGTACTGGCAGAGCATCTGCCAACGCGTACTCAATGGCATCATCAGCCACCCCTTCCCTAGACCCACCATGTCCTCCTGAGGAGTTCCCCGAACTCTTTGAGCACAGTGTTGGGTACATGCTCCAGGAGGATGCCCAACGATTCGAAGGCTCGGATGATGATACCCAGCTTGAGGAAGTCAGTAGTGTGCGCGCAGAGAGAGGGGATGCTGAAGGACAGCAATCTGGCAGTACTGTTTCACCAGCTGCAGCTTACTGCCAGGTTTGCTCTAGTGGTGAAGAGGGAGGGGATGATGAGGTCACTGACTCCACGTGGGTGCCTGAAGGGAGAGAGGATGAGGAGGAGGACGAGGAGGAGGAGGATGCGGCGTCACATGTCCAATGAGGCAGGATGCCCCCTGGAGGCCAGCTAGAGGCCAGCACAGCAACTGTGCAACACCGCAGAGCTCCGCCTGTGCAGGGCGCTGCCTCTGCACGTTATCAGAAAAGTTCTTTGGTGTGGGCCTTTTTTGAGACGAGTGCATCAGATCACACCACTGCTATTTGCAATATTTGTCTCAAGCGTATCTCGCGTGGCCAAAACATCAGCCGCTTGGGCACCACAAGCATGAGCAGACATATGTCGACCTGCCATGCAGCTCGTTGGCAAGCACACATAAAAGACCCACACCAAAGAACTAAGCGGACCTCTCCTTGCTCCTCATCAGCTGGGATCTCCATCCCCACTACATCTTCAGTCCTCTCTGAAAGCTGCTCTGAGAGGACTGAAGGTGTAGAATTAGGTGTGTCACAACCAAGTACTTGCAGTACACCGACGTCCGATTGTAGCAGGCAAATTTCCCTGCCCCAGCTGCTGGACCGTCGAAAGAAGTACACTCCCAGCCATCCACATGCCCAGCGGTTGAATGCTAGCTTGGCTAAATTGCTAGCACCTTAACTGCTGCCTTTTCAGTTGGTAGACTCGGCCCCCTTCCGTGAGTTTGTTCAATGTGCGGTTCCACAGTGGCAGGTTCCCAAACGCCACTTTTTCTCACGGAAGGCGATTCCGTCTCTCTACCGGCATGTGGAAGGCAATGTCCATTCCTCGCTGGACAGGGCGGTCAGCGGTAAGGTGCATATTACCGCTGACTCATGGTCCAGCAGGCATGGACAGGGACGTTACCTTTCTTTCACGGCCCATTGGGTCACTCTATTGGCAGCTGGGAGGGATGCAGGACAAGGTGCAGTAGTGTTGGAGGTTGTTCCGCCACCACGCCTCCAAAATGCTACTACTGCTACTGGTTGTGACACACCTCTCTCCTCCACCCCCTCCTCTTCTTCTTCCTCCAGTGCTCTGTCCTCGGAACCAGCGGTGCTCCGTAGGCGTACAAGGGGCTACGCAAGTACGCAGGCAAAAAGATGCCATGCCGTGCTTGCGCTGGTGTGTTTGGGGGACAGGAGCCACACTGGGCCAGAGGTTCTGGCAGCTCTGCAGGGGCAGGCCGAGAGGTGGTTGACGCCACGCCAGCTTAAGCCAGGAATGGTCGTTTCTGACAATGGCACCAACCTCCTCTCCGCCCTGCGACAGGGGCAGCTCACCCATGTGCCCTGTATGGCTCACGTCCTCAACCTGGTGGTGCAGCGGTTCTTGGGCAGGTTCCCAGGCTTACAGGATGTCCTGAGGCAGGCCAGGAAAGTCTGTGTGCATTTCCGCCGATCTTATAATGCCAGTGCTCGGCTGACTGATCTGCAAAAGGAGCTGAACCTGCCCAAGAACCGCCTAATATGTGACATGCCCACCAGGTGGAACTCAATGTTGGCCATGCTGCAGCGACTGCACACGCAGCAGAGGGCCATCAATGAGTACCTTTGCCACTACGGCACCAGGACAGGGTCAGGGGAGCTTGGCTTTTTTTCCCCACGTCAGTGGAGCATGATCAGGGATGCATGCACTGTCCTCTCACCATTTGAGGAGGCCACGAGGATGGTGAGCAGTGACAGTGACAGTGCATGCATCAGTGACACTGTACCTCTTGTCCACCTGTTGGAGCATACGCTGCGTGGGATAATGGACAGGGCACTTGAGGCAGAACAGAGGCAGGAAGAGGAGGACTTCCTTGCCTCTCAAGGCCCCCTTTATCCGGACAGTGTTCCTTCTGTCCCACCCATCACACAGGAAGAGGATGAGGATGATGAGGAGGAGGAGGAGGAGGAGGAGGAGGATTGTGTGAGCATGGAGGTGGAGCCTGGCACTCAGCATCAGCAGCAGCAGTCTTTTAGGGATGATGTACAGTCCCAACAAACCAGTGGACTTGTACGTGGCTGGGAGGAGGTGGCTGGCGATCATGTCATCCTCAGTGACCCAGAAGACTCCGGACCGAATGCCTCAGCTAACCTACGCTGCATGGCCTCCCTGATCCTGAAAAGCCTGCGGAAGGATCCTCGTGTTCTTCGGATCAAGGAGAGGGACCATTACTGGCTGGCCACTCTCCTTGATCCACGGTACAAAGGTAAGGTTGCGGACCTTATCTTGCCGTCGCAGAGGGAGCAGAGGATGAGACATCTCAGGGAGGCCTTGCAGAAAGGTCTGTGCAAAGCGTTCCCAGAAACTGGGAGGTTACAAACTCCTGGTCCTGGACGACGAGTTGCTGAGGCTTCGGTCAGTAGCATAAGGAGCGGTGGGGAAGGTGGACGTCTGACCGATGCGTTCAGACAATTTTTTAGTCCGCAGCCCCAAGGTATGATCGGTTCCAGCAACCATCGCCAGCGTCTGATATACATGGTGCAGGAATACCTTGGGGCAAGGTCAGACTTGGACACCTTTCCCACCGAAAATCCTCTGGCTTACTGGGTCCTGAGGATGGATCACTGGCCAGAGCTTGCACAGTATGCAATTGAGCTACTGGCCTGTCCTGCCTCCAGCGTTCTTTCCGAACGCACATTCAGTGCTGCTGGAGGATTTGTCACCGATCATAGGGTGCGCCTGTCCACCGACTCGGTTGATCGACTGACCTTCATCAAAATGAATCAGTCTTGGATCACCACCAGCTACCAGGCACCTGAAGCGGATATAACGGAATAATTTATAATGTCACATCCAGGGCTCAAGTCCTGCGGGAACTCATGGGAACGGAGTTCCTGTACTTTTTCCACAACAGGAACTCAGTTCCTGTTAGCAGCCGTGTCCTGAAAGACTTTGAAGTATGCAAGCTGTGTGGCAGGTGCTACACCAGCAGCTGCCGACACAGCTCGCAATAGTAAGTGCCGCACACCTGACCATTCAGGCATTTTTCAGTAGGGGGCCCCATGACAGCTTCCGCTTCGATCTACCTGTCAATCACAGCTAGCTGACAGGTAGATCAGGTCCCTGCTGCTAAGAGATTGTATTTAGTCAGACCTCTCGTGATGTGCTCCTCCCCGCCGGCCCCTCCTGATTTTCTGTCTCCTCATCCCCCCAGTCTCCTGCATACTTGCTCTGTGTGTCCCGCTGAATCCCCCCCCTCCTCTATCTTCAGTGCCATATGATGAGTGAACCCAGAGGAGGAGCACAGCTATTCTGCTCACAGGACATGCAGGGAGAGAGGTGAGCTGAGGGAGGAACATTAGTTTGGGGTGGTAAGCTGAGCACAATACCTGGCAAAGTTTAATGCCAGGAGGGAAGTTTATGTGGAAATATGTGAAGGGTTGGAATAGCAGCGAGTGTGTGTTGGAGCCCTGCAGAGTTTGCAGCCCCCCAAGCTAACATACATCTCCTAAGCAGGAACACATCACTATCTCCCCAAGCATTCTGTCCAGATAATGTGCAGTTAATTTATGACCTTTCCGTTTAACCCTGTGTTATCCAAACTCTGTTCAATGAAAAGTGTAAACTCACCACATAAACACTCTATATACAAAATAACATTCCCCAATAAAGATCAGAACATGATGTTCACATTTGCATGGAAGCACAATTGAATGAATGCTGATTATTCAGAGAATTACTGTATTTATGTTTATGTTTATTGAGGACTGTTTTTTTTATGTACTAACAGTTAAGCTTCATACACACAATACGAAAATTGGATGACGAAAAATACCACTTTTGAAGCGTTCGTGCATATGAACGTATCATTTTTTTTTTTTGGTGGGGGAGTGGATCTTGGGCGGGAGTTCCCACACTTTTTTCCCCAGGACTTGACCCCTGGTCACATCCCTTCAAGACTGCCTATGCTGATGCTGAGTGACTGTCCTGTTATGTTCACTGACTATCCTCTTCCTCCTCCTCAATGATCCATTCCTTGATAGCTTGGAAGAACATTTTTGTTTCTGGGTGCCACCACACCAGTGCCTAAGGCACAATTTTCAGCCCCTGTTTAACAGTGGCGTGTAATTACAATTTTTTATGCAATGCTTTGCAACAGGTCTCATTGCTGTGCTCAGAGTACAGTATCTGTGAGGGGTTGCAGTGTTGTGGCACCAGCACCAGTGCCTAAGGCACAATTTTTCAGCCCCTGTTTAACAGGGGCGTGTAATTACAATTTTTTATGCAATGCTTTGCAACTGGTCTCATTGCTGTGCTCAGAGTACAGTATCTGTGAGGGGTTGCAGTGTTGTGGCACCAGCACCAGTGCCTAAGGCACAATTTTTCAGCCCCTGTTAAACAGGGGCATGTAATTACATTTTTTTATGCAATGCTTTGCAACAGGTCTCATTGCTGTGCTCAGAGTACAGTATCTGTGAGGGGTTGCAGTGTTGGGGTACCAGCACCAGTGCCTAAGGCACAATTTTTCAGCCCCTGTTTAACAGGGGCGTGTAATTACAAATCTTGATCTAATAGTTCACAGCAGGGCCCATTCCTGCGCCCACCAAGAGTAACTGTGAGGGCTTACAGCCTTGTGGCAACACCGTCCACCACCACCACCAAAGGCCCAATTTTTCTGCCCTGTTCAACAGGTGCATGCAATTACAAATCTCGATCTAATAATTCACAGCAGGGCCCATTCCTGCGCCCACCAAGAGTAACTGTGAGGGCTTACAGTCTTGTGGCAACACCGTCCACCACCACCAAAGGCCCAATTTTTCTGCCCTGTTCAACAGGTGCATGCAATTACAAATCTTGATCTAATAATTCACAGCAGGGCCCATTCCTGCGCCCACCAAGAGTAACTGTGAGGGCTTACAGTCTTGTGGCAACACCGTCCACCACCACCAACACCAAAGGCCCAATTTTTCTGTCCTGTTCAACAGGTGCATGCAATTACAAATCTTGATCTAATAATTCACAGCAGGGCCAATTCCTGTGCCCACCAAGAGTAACTGTGAGGGCTTACAGTGTTGTGGCTACACCAACATCTAATGGGGCAAATTTCTGCAGAGTATATACGGCAGGCCCCTACTTTCAAACATCCAACTTGCAAACGACTCCTACTTGCAAACGGAAGGAGAAAACAGGAAGTGAGAGGAAATCTACCCCTAGGAAGGGAAATTCTATCCTGTTAGATTTAATTTTGGAAAAAGGTATCTCCTCTCTACTGATGCTTTATCACCAATCCTTGTTTCAATTAAAACCCCACTTTTCCAAAAACATTTGTCATTGGGACGGAAAGTGAGGTGAAATGTTCTGAACAGATGTGCAAAGACAGCAAATGTTATAGGGGTGATAACCCCTCCCTATGTTCTCCAAAAAGCTTAACATTTTTTTTTTTTTTTGGATAGAGCTACACTTAAAAATGTACCTGTTCAGATTCTACTTAAGAACAAACCTACTGTCCCTGTCTTGTTTGCACCGCCTGTATACTGCTGTTCAGAGTATATAGGGTTGTAGGTATAGGGTTTTATTTTGGGTGCGGGTTTCCCCTTAATATCCATACAAGACCCAAAGGAGCTGGGGTGGGGGGGGGGGACGGGTAATGGGGTAGCCATGCCATTTGTCTCAAGGATTTTCAGCCATATTGCCAGGACAAGACATGACATTAAAGCCACAAGCGGTTTTAAATGGCTTATTTTTTTCCTTTACAAATGTCATTTTGTGCAGGGACAGTTCTAAACATGGGAAACACATGCCACTTCACAGGCATACTTTAGACAACCCCCAGGTACCATATTTAAAGGAATATTTCACTTTTTTTTTTCACTTTATGCATCATTAAAATGACTGCTCCCGAAAAAACATTAGTTTTTAAAAGTTCCTTTTGCATTGATTTATGTCCCCTGGGGCAGGACCCAGGTCCCCAAACCTGTTTTATGACATTAACATGCATATTGGCCGTTATAATTAGCACTTTTGATTTTGAACGTTCGCGTCCATTGTAACGAATAGGGTTCGAAAATTCGCACAAACTTTTGGTCCGTTTGAAGGTTCTGGTGCGAACCGAACCCCGGGGTGTTCGGCTCATCCCTACTGTGTACACCACCTGAAGCGTATTAGAAACTGTACACACTGTATTGTATACTGTGTACACCACCTGCACTGTATTAGAAACTGTACAATGGCTGCACTGTATTATATACTGTGTACACCACCTGAAGTGTATTAGAAACTGTACACACTGTATTATATACTGTATACACCGCCTGCACTGTATTAGAAACTGTACAATGGCTGCATTGTATTATATACTGTGTACATCACCAGAAGTGTATTAGAAATTTTACACCATTGAATGCACCGTGTATATAGGCTACACTGAATGCAGAGTATATATATATATATATATATATATATATATATATATATATATATATATATATATATATATATATATATATATACATGTATCAAATATACTGCCACTAACTAAATAACCTGACTACTTAATTTAACTCAAGCTATCTCTCCATCCACGCCAACAACACTACATGCGGCAGCTATGTAAGCAGCCTTATATAGTGTGGGGAAAAAACGTAGTCCCCTTGAGCCAGGATTGGCCAAAGGCACCTTGCCTTTGGCCAATTATGGCTGTCTCAGCAGAGCGTGCTGTGATTGGCCAAAGCATGCAGGTCAGGTGCATGCTTTGGCCAATCATCATACAGCAATGCACTGTGATCTCGCAGTGCATTATGGGGCGTTCCGTGGTGATCGAATTTCTCAGCGAATAATGTTCGCTGTTCAGAGAACAGGCGAACACCCTATGTTCGAGTTGAACATCGAGCTCATCCCTATTGATTGTTACTGATTTGATCTGACAGATTTTATGAAGTCGGGAAGAAACAGTTTTTCCCCTTTAAGAAAAAAACTTTTCACCTTCCTGTGGACCAAAACTGGTGTGAGTTTAGTTAACTATGTGGGTGAATTGTAAAGCCTGCAATTCAACCTAAAAATGAAATATAAATAGGAAAAACTAGTAGCGCTAGTGTAAAAAAATTCTCATACAAATTTCAAAGTACAAAAAAGTGATATATAAATAACTGAATAAAGTTATTTAAAAACAATATAGTGCATAAAACACCCAGTGACAAGTGGTACACAAATCTCTTCAAATGAAATCTTCAAAGAATCTTGAATCACCACACCATGTGTTTGTGACACCTCTCCCTCTGAGGAGCACACTCACCAGCTCACAATGCCTCCCACTCTCGTGTTTGGCTGCAGCGTATTTTACCCACTCCAGGGGTTAATAGTGATCATCCACTCGATCAGCTTATTATATATCAATGTGACTCCATATGTAAAAAAAAAAATAAGTGCTCCACATAGTGTAATAAAGTTTAACCAGTTTAATAAATCACACCAACACTTCCAATAGTAAAACTCACATTTCGCAAAATAAAATCAAGCCTTCAATAAAACACAGCAAACGAACTGTAATGGTATAGTGGTGTACTGCGGCCATGGCGGACCAGAAGTGTGCGCGTAACCGTAGTCTCTCACCAGCTCCTAGGTCTCTGCTCCTGGTGGCAGTATAGCTTCTGAGTAGAGTAGCGTCTCACGTTAATACAAGTGTTTGTCCTGTAGCCACGCCCCCGACATGTTTCGTCGTATAGACTTCCCCATGAGGAGGAGCAGAGACCTAGGAGCTGGTGAGAGACTACGGTTACACACACACTTCTGGTCCGCCGTGGCCGCAGTACACCACATCGGGTATTCGCCTGTTCTCTGAACAGCGAACATTATGAGGAATTCGCTGCGAGATCGCAGTGCATTGCTGTATGATAATGGTGTGATTTATTAAACTGGTTAAACTTTATTACACTGTGTGGAGAACTTATTTATTTTTTTACATATGGAGTCACATTGATATATAATAAGCTGATCGAGTGGATGATCACTATTAACCCCTGGAGTGGGTAAAATACGCTGCAGCCAAACACGAGAGTGGGAGGCATTGTGAGCTGGTGAGTGTGCTCTTCAGAGGGAGAAATATGGTCAGAAATATGGCGTGACATAGGTGACAAATAAAATGAAATAAGGTAACGATAAAAACAGGCGAGACTAACAAAAGATCAATCCGGAGCAGGGTAATCATCAGATTAGTCAAAATTGGGCAAATACATCTCACATCTTATGCTTTTCTACCACTTAGGTTTCACTTTTTTCAAGCAATTTTTCATTACTGTCACACTCATACTTTTCTGACACTTTTGGCTCCACTGTGGCCCTACTTTTCTCTTTATTTCTGCACAGACACCCAGGGGCGTACCTAGTGCATTTGGCACCCGGGGCGGATCCTATATCTGGCACCCCCCCACCTTAAAACGTAAAAACACCCCACTGTGCTCCCTGCATACCTCTGCATCCTTAAATATCTCTTTGTCACTACTGTGTACATTACACACCCCCCTGCACCTCTGGACCCCTTTACATTACACAGCACCCTGCACCTCTGGACCCCTTTACATTACACAGCACCCTGCAGCTCTAGACCCCTTTACATTACACAGCACCCTGCAGCTCTAGACCCCTTTACATTACACAGCACCCTGCACCTCTAGACCCCTTTACATTACACAGCACCCTGCACCCCTTTACATTACACAGCACCCTGCACCTCTGGACCCCTTTACATTACACAGCACCCTGCACCCCTTTACATTACACAGCACCCTGCACCCCTTTACATTACACAGCACCCTGCACCTCTGGACCCCTTTACATTACACAGCACCCTGCACCTCTGGACCCCTTTACATTACACAGCACCCTGCACTTCTGGACCCCTTTACATTACACAGCACCCTGCACCTCTGGACCCCTTTACATTACACAGCACCCTGCACTTCTGGACCCCTTTACATTACACAGCACCCTGCACCTCTGGACCCCCTTTACATTACACAGCACCCTGCACTTCTGGACCCCTTTACATTACACAGCACCCTGCACCTCTAGACCCCCTTTACATTACACAGCACCCTGCACCTCTAGACCCTTTACATTACACAGCACCCTGCACTTCTGGACCCCTTTACATTACACAGCACCCTGCACCTCTGGACCCCTTTACATTACACAGCACCCTGCACTTCTGGACCCCTTTACATTACACAGCACCCTGCACCTCTGGACCCCTTTACATTACACAGCACCCTGCACCTCTAGACCCCCTTTACATTACACAGCACCCTGCACCTCTAGACCCTTTACATTACACAGCACCCTGCACCTCTGGACCCCTTTACATTACAAGAAATGTTTACATTTCTTGTGACAGCAATAAAAGTGATCAGATTTTTTTATTTTAAAGAGACAATATTAAAAAAAAATTATAAAATAAATAAGAAAAAATAATTCTTAAAGCGCCCCGTCCCGTCTGCTCATGCAGCAAAGAAAATGCATACGTAAGTCACGCCTGCAAATGTAAACGGTGCTCAAATCACACATGTGAGGTATCGCCGCAAATGTAAACAGTGTTCAAATCACACATGTGAGGTATCGCTGCTCAGAGTGTGAATTCTCGCACAAGACCTCCTCTGTAATTTTAACCTGGTAACCGTTAAAATCATACTTACCTGCTCTGTGCAGCGGTTTTGCACAGAGCATCCCACAATCCTCTTCTTCTCGGGTCTCTTGGCGGCGCTCCTGGTCTCTCCCTCCTGCCAGGTGCCCCCACAGCAAGCAGCTTGCAATGGGGGCAGCCAAGTAGGCATGCTCACGAGCTGCTGCTCTGCATGTCCATTCAGACACAGAGCTACAGCTCGGCACCACCCCCTCTCTCTCTTTATCTCTGTGATTCACAACAGTGGGAGCCAATGAGGAGGGAGAGTCCCCGAAGAGCCGATGGTCTTGTGCACATCACTGGATCAAGAGGGAGCTCAGGTAAGGATTAGGGGGCTGCTGCACACAGGTATTTTACCTTCATGCATACAGTAGAATGCATGAAGGTAAAAAAAAACCTTCAGTCTTTAGAACCACTTTAAAGAGACTTGGTTGTTCTCCAAGAAATTGCAAAGCGATACTCCTGCAAGAGGAGGCACTAAATAATTAGTTCTCCAATGGACCACATGTCTGAACTCTGATTTTTTCAGACAGTTCCTCCTTTAGTAAAGTTCTGCAGCGTTCAACACTTCTGGTGTAGGAGCTTCTGAAAATAAACCACTGGGTATAAGATAGGATTCAGGCAGCTGACACTCCTGGAAATGTTAAACGCTGAAGACTTTGCTGCAGGCTATACTGTACTTGAAGTGAGCAGAGTTGGGGTTTGGTGTCTGCCAAAGAGGTAAATATTCAGTGTCTTCTACTGTAGAAGCAGTGTTTTGTATTTTTTTGGGACAGTACATTAAATCAGAAAACCCACTCTTTTTTACAGAAAGTCAAAAAGTTACCTCATTGTTTTATTTATTGAACAAGTGCAATTATATTAATATCTAATGCAAGGAATCCACACATAAGTGTAAATATAGCCATCCTCGCCAGGAGAAGACAGTGATTATCGTTAGTGGCTATAGCAGCTAGTTGCAATAATCACAAGCGAATCCGGCAGGCTGGTTATATCCAACTTGATTGATCGATCAACTTGGTACATTCAGCCTGCCCTTTAATGGTTCAAATCTCGGCCACTTCCTGCTGAACCAGCTGAGATTCAAACCGTGTATGGCCGGCCTAAGAGGAGAGATGGACTTCTGTGTAATGTATCATCTTTGCACTTTTACTGTTACCCTAGGTTCACAACTTGCGTTTTTGCACCCCATGTTTGCATTGGCACAGCAGTCCATTAATTTGTCTGTAGTCAAATAAAACCTTTGCTTCTGTCAGATCTGACACTGTATATATTATTATCACTAATTATATTCTAACACATCCACATGCATCAAATTATGACCTGTGGCGGTATTCATACAATTTCTGCATCCCTAGAGTAACATAGGCTCACTGCACACAGCTTCAGCCACATAAAAAAAATCTGGTTCACACTGTTAAGGCCACAGCACCTATGTGAATGAACCCCAAGAGCTCAATCACATACAGATACTATTTTTTAATATTTATTAACTCACTACAGTTTTATATTTTAGATTTAGCAGGAATGTTGTAAGGTATGTTGTGCTAAGGATTTTAGTGTATTTTTTGTGAAAAGGAATGGATGACACAGGAAACTCACAGAAAAAAAAGCAGCTAATTGCAAAATTAGTTTTAGAAAAGCCCATAAATGTGCTTCCATATGAGCTTTTACCTGTGTTTTTTATTGTGTAAACCAGCCCTTATTGGGTTGCCAGCATTAATGCTGCATCATAAAGATGGCTGCTGCGTGGACCCCCTGTGTAGGGTAATGCTGTGTACACACGGTCCGAATTTCCGACAGAAAAAGTCAGATGGGAGCTTTCTGTTGGAGTTTCCGATGGACTTAGATAGAGAACATGTTCTAAATTTTTCCGTCGGAAATGCCAACGGAGGTTATCCCGTTGGCAAGTCCGACCGTGTGTACGTGGCATTAGCAGTTCTCACTCCCAAGCTACGTTGATCTGCATAGATCAATACAGGCTCAACTCAGGGGCACATAGAAAACAGTAGCACCCAGGGCCGGACTTTCCATAGGGCTTGACGGGGCTCAAGCCCATGGGCAGGGCCGGACTTTCCATAGGGCTTGACGGGGCTCAAGCCCATGGGCCCCGTCCAATAGGGGGCCCCGCGGTCCCCGCAATCCCCGCCTGTTTCCCGGACCGGACCAGTGTCCTTATCTGCTTTACACTAGGCGTCCGCGCTATAGCAGGCTACAGCGCGGACGCCAATTGCTGGGAGGACGTCCCTGGACGTCCTCTTGTTTACTTCCCCGATGCGCCCCCGCCCCCCCCCGGCGCGCATCGGGGAAGTTCTGTGTTGGCAGTGTGTCCCTTGGACACAGCCAATCACAGATCATGCTAAATGGCCAATGACAGCGGCCATTTAGCACTGATCTGAGTGTCCAATGAGAGATGATCTCATGAGATCATCTCTCATCGCCGGCTCTCCCCCTTACACAGAGACAGCCTGTGAGGAGGGAGAGCGACGTGCAGCTTTCTTGTAAGTAAAACAAGAAAAAAGTGGAAAATAAAGTGCTGTCAGTGCCATGATAATCTGTCCCCACAGTGCCATCTGTCCCCAGTGCCACTTGTCCACAGTGCCATATGTCCCCTGTCCCCAGTGCCACTTGTCCACAGTGCCATATGTCCCCTGTCCCCAGTGCCACCTGTCCACAGTGCCACATGTCCCCAGTGCCACCTGTCCACAGTGCCACCTGTCCCCAGTGCCACCTGTCCCCAGTGCCACATGTCCACAGTGCCACATGTCCACAGTGCCACCTGTCCCCAGTGTCACCTGTCCACAGTGCCATCTGTCCCCAGTCAGTGCCACGTATAAGTGTCATCTGTCATCAGTGCCACATATTAGTGCCATCTGTCATCAGTGTCACGTGTCATCAGTGCCACATGTCCCCTGTCCCCAGTGTCACCTGTCCACAGTGCCACCTGTCCACAGTGCCACCTGTCCCCAGTGCCACCTGTCCACAGTGCCACCTGTCCCCAGTGCCATCTGTCCCCAGTCAGTGCCACGTATAAGTGTCATCTGTCATCAGTGCCACGTATTAGTGCCATCTGTCAGCAGTGCCACATATTAGTGCCATCTGTCATCAGTGTCACGTGTCATCAGTGCCACATGTCCCCTGTCCCCAGTGCCACCTGTCCACAGTGTCACCTGTCCACAGTGTCACCTGTCCACAGTGTCACCTGTCCCCAGTGCCACCTGTCCCCAGTGCCACCTGTCCACAGTCAGTGCCACGTATAAGTGTCATCTGTCATCAGTGCCACGTATTAGTGCCATCTGTCAGCAGTGCCACATATTAGTGCCATCTGTCATCAGTGTCACGTGTCATCAGTGCCACATGTCCCCTGTCCCCAGTGCCACCTGTCCACAGTGTCACCTGTCCCCAGTGCCACCTGTCCACAGTGCCACCTGTCCCCAGTGCCACCTGTCCACAGTGCCACCTGTCCCCAGTGCCACCTGTCCCCAGTCAGTGCCACGTATAAGTGTCATCTGTCATCAGTGCCACGTATTAGTGCCATCTGTCAGCAGTGCCACATATTAGTGCCATCTGTCATCAGTGTCACGTGTCATCAGTGCCACATGTCCCCTGTCCCCAGTGCCACATGTCCCCAGTGCCACCTGTCCACAGTGCCACCTGTCCACAGTGTCACCTGTCCACAGTGTCACCTGTCCACAGTGTCACCTGTCCACAGTGCCACCTGTCCCCAGTGTCACCTGTCCACAGTGTCACCTGTCCCAGTGCCACCTGTCCCCAGTGTCACCTGTCCCCAGTGCCACCTGTCCACAGTGTCACCTGTCCCCAGTCAGTGCCACGTATAAGTGTCATCTGTCATCAGTGCCACGTATTAGTGCCATCTGTCATCAGTGCCACATCAGTATCACGTTTCATTGTCCTGGTGCTCCAGGGCCTTCAAAAGTGTAATAGGTAGTCAAGAAGTTAGATGTGTAATTTATGCTCCTAGAACATGTGATGGCGCTCCCTGCATGTTGGGCCTCTCTAAGTAGCCAGGCTGTGGAAAAGTCCCACACATGTGGTATCGTAATACTCAGGAGGAGTAGCAGAATGTGTTTTGGGGTGTCATTCGTGGTATACACATTTCATGTGAGAGAAATAACCTATTACAATGACAATTTTGTGAAAAAAAATCTTCATTTTGAAGAATTGTGGAAAAAAAATTACAACATCAAAAACCTCACCATCCCTCTTACTAAATACCTTGGAATGTCTACTTTCCAAAAAAGGAATCATTTGGGGGGTATTTGTACTTTCCTGGCTTGTTCGGGTGACAAGAAATGAGATAGGCCACCAGTACATCAGATGTGATCAATTTTTTATGATTTGCACCACAAATTGTAGACTCTCTAACTTTCACAAAGACCAAATAATATCCACTAATTTGGGTTAATTTTACCAAGGATAAGTAGCAGTATTAATTGTGGCCAAAGTTTATGAAGAAAAAATAGTAATTTGCTAAATTTTATCGCAGAAACTGAAAAAAATTAGTTTTTTTTTTCAGAATTGTTCCTTGCGCCATCTCTCCTTTTCTCTTATCTTGCGGTTTGCTGATTGGTTATTGGCAGTTACGTAGTGCCTCGTTTACTGCCGTTGAGAAAACCTGTCTGCATTAGACAGTGATGTAATGGCGGACAAACGGTATCAGAGTGGCGTGCTTAAAAGGAAACTAAAGAATGAAAGACAGCAACGCAAAACAGAAGTTCTCAGTAAAATGAAAAGGATTACTGGATTTTTTACACCCATGACACCACAGCCTGATGTGCAAGCGGAGAATCCAGAGGACAACAACCCGAACACGCTGGGAGAAACGGTTGGAGACGATTTGAATTCACGAGCAGGGCAGCCCATCAATGAATCATCATCTCTTCAGTCAGAAACAGCGACCGAACAATGTCCAACTACAGATTCTTTATCCACTTTATCCACTGATCCTGATCCTGCTACAGATTCTTTATCCACTGATCCTGATCCTGCTACAGATTCTTTATCCACTGATCCTGCTCGCTGGGGTAAAATTGATGAAAGCGTGCGTGCTTATTGGGCGCGAAAAGGTCCGGAGTCCGTTCAAAATAAGGATGCTAATGTCAAGGCTTCTGTACGTCACTACAAACATCAGAAGAGACTGTTTTCTAAAACTCATTTCAAACGCAAGCATTTAAATGGTGAGTACTTGCCCAGAGAATCGTTGCTCTACTCACCATCCACCGGTTGTGTGTTTTGTTTTGCTTGCCGCCTTTTTGGCGATGGTAACGGTCAATCCCTTTTTGAGTCTGGATATAGTGACTGGAAACATGCTACCAGACGCATTGCCGAGCACGAGAATAGTGAAAGTCATAGAAAGGCTATGTTTAATTACATCAACAGAGCAGCAGCTGACGGAGTTATAGATTCTCAGCTTAAAAAGCAGTTTGAGTCGCAATGCAATTATTGGAGTGAAGTTTTGAAAAGAGTGGTTGCAGTTGTAAAATTTCTGTCAGAGCGGGGATTGGCTTTCCGAGGCTCCAGTGAAATATTTGGTCGAGCTGACAATGGGAATTACATGGGAATCCTGGAACTGATCAGTGAATTCGACCCATTCTTGAAATCACACATACAGATATATGGCAATGCTGGGGTAGGAACCCCCTCATATCTTTCATCAAAAACATGCGATGAATTTATCGAGCTAATGAGCAATAGAGTACTTTCTGAAATCATTGCTGAAGTGCAAGTGACAAAGTACTTTTCCATTTGCATTGATTCAACTCCCGACATGACGCACATTGATCAGCTTACATTTATCATAAGGTATGTTTCACCAGAGGGCCTCGTAGAAGAGCGATTCTTAAAATTTCTTCCTATATCTAGCCACACAGGGAAGGCACTCTGTGATGCAGTGTTCACAGTTTTACAAGAGATGGACATAGATATCAGTAACTGCCGTGGACAGTGCTATGATAATGCTGCAAACATGTCAGGAGTGTACAACGGTCTGCAAGCTCACATCAAAGACATTAATCCACTAGTAGAGTGGGTGCCGTGCGCCGCGCACACTCTTAATCTGGCTGGAGTTAATAGTGTAAACTGCTGTACAGAGACCGCCGATTTTTTTAACTTCATTCAGACTTTGTTCAACTTCTTCTCGAAATCCACAGCTAGATGGAAGGTGGTAACTGCAGGTTTGCAGCCTAATGAAAACCACCGCATTGAGACACTAAAATCTCTCTCTGACACCAGGTGGGCTGCGCATGCACAGGCCACCAAGGCACTGTGCAGGAACTATGCCAATATTCAAGAGTCACTAATGAACATTGCAGAAGACAGCAAACAGAACCCGACAACACAAAATGATGCTTGGTCACTGCATAAAAAAATGAACAGGCTTGAGACTGCTTTTCTTTGCACTATGTGGAATTATGTTCTACAACGCTTTCATGGGACAAGTGTTGCACTTCAAGCTGTGGATCTGGACCTGTGCAATGCTGTTGATTTGGTGAGGTCACTGCGGGAATATATTGTGGGTTTGAGAGATGAATTTGATGTGTTTGAAGACCAAGCAAAAGCGATGTCTCCCACCGTTTCTGCAACTTACAAACAAGACACACAAAGACAAAGAAAACGCAAGACTCATGTGGATGAGTCTGCAACACCTGAGGTTCGCTTATCAGGAAGAGAACGGTTCTCATCTGGTGTGTTTCTAGTTGTAATGGATAGGCTGCTGGCTGAACTTGATCGCCGTTTTCAGTCCTATAATGACCTCAACAGCACTTTTGGTTTCCTGAACAACATACCTACCCTCTCTGCAGAACATCTTCGTAAAAAAGCAGCAGATCTACAGAAGAGATACCACACTGACCTGGAAAATGAATTTTGTGAAGAAATTATCCAGTTCAAAGAATTCATCTGCCATGATGAGCCATCATCTGCTAGGGAACTTCTTTTGTGCATTAAAAAAAGAAAACTACAGACCATCTTCCCAAACGTGGATGTCGCTCTCAGACTTTACCTGACATTACCAGTCACAAATGCAAGTGGGGAGCGCAGTTTCTCCAAACTGAAACCAGTAAAAAATAGACTAAGATCCACAATTGTACAGCAGAAATTAAATCATCTCACTCTGATGTCAATTGAGAGTGACCTTCTCCGTAAACTGGATTTTACTGATTTGATCAAAGACTTTGCTGCAAAGAAATCCAGAAGATGCCACTTCTAAATAGTAATGTTAATATCTTGAAAATTAGATGACATGCATGAAGTCATAACCTGATCACCTTTCTCTTTCTTTCTCACCCTTGCCTTTTGTTGTTTTAAATGATCAGCCTCTGGATTCTGTTGTTGATGTAATGCTTATTATTATTTTATTTTATTGACTGTACATTTCTAATTTGTGTGCATAGTTAAGATTTTTCAGTACAACGCTCACGTACGTACTACACACACACACACAATTTATCTTGCACTTTGTTCAATGTGTTATTTTGCTATATTCTTGCAATTGATTTGTTATGATTGCAATTTTACAAGGTAGTTGTTTGTTTTTCAATATGTTTTCCAGGTAAATAAGTGTTTTATGTTCTCATTTGTGCATTGCAATAAACACATGATCACTTTGAACTTTTTTAATCATTATTTATATATTGGAAAAAAGCTTTTCAAGCTTCAGTGGTCATATAAATAGATTATTACATTTTTTTTAGCATTTAACACTGTCTACGGTACCAGTCACCTTTTAAAAGTAGCTTGGCACTTCAAATAACGATTGGATCGATTATATTGTTACGGCACCAGATGGCGACAAATGAATATAGAAGGTAGGGCCCGAAAGTGACTCAAGCCCAGGGGCCCCCAGCACCCTAAGTCCTGCCCTGGTAGCACCCTCTTCACCCCATACATGTGCAGTGGTGTGTGCTGTGAAAAATGCAGCATGTCTGCAGTGGATCACACATTTGCACAGTTGGTGTGGAGTTAAATGAAGTGTCATTTTGTGACATTTCAATAAAATAAAAAAAAATAAAAAAAGTAAACAGTGTGATGCATTGTAAGAAAGCATTGCATCTACCCTCGCTGCCCCTTTACAACGCACACCAGCATGGGTGTTATAGAATGCAGGCTGCTGTGAACAAGCTGATCACAATTACTCATTACTGTGTACAAATAGTGTTCAGTCTTATCATATCATGAATATTATTTTTCCATAGAGGATACATATGAAATTAAAGTAAAATTTTAATTATTTTTTTTTCCTTTATGGAAAAAAAAGAAAAATACACATACAGTATATTTGCAGGAAAAAATGTACATTCCCTTCTTTCTTTGTTTTTGCATATGAGCCTGCAAAGTAGTGCATCCGCGATTAGTGGATCACGGGTGCAAAGCCATGCTCTTGCAGATTCCTCCTCCAGCTCTCTATCTGTATGGGGGTATGAGCTTTCCGTTGGAGAGCTGAAGCTGAAGTGTCAATGGATCACTACACTTGTGTGTTCCATTAAAAACGACAAGTCTGTCTAATGCGGGGAAGGTATGACTTGTAGTTCTCATGCAAAAACAATGCCGCACTACATCAAAGAATTAAGTATCAAATATATAAATCAATTATCAAGTCCCAACTATATTCCAAGTGATGGTGACCTTCTATCCACCCAGAAGTGAAAAGACGTCAATTAGTACCATCTGTGGTAAACAAAAAAAAAAAATCTTTAAAGTTCGTGCATCAGTGTCTCGAAATTTAAAAATCCTCAACCAATGCTTGGTGAATCCCACAGTGCAAAGAGGAGAAATTCTACCACCAATAGGTTTCAGATGTATGCTCACCTTCCAATATGGACCTTTAAAAAAGGTCACATATACCCTTTCCGCTGTAAAAGCCAGCATCAGCTATCCATAGTAAATTGTGGTTTCGATGAAGACTATTCCCAAATTCACACAGATAAAACATATACTGTAAGAGAAAAAAGTGCTAATAGTGTACTTTACTTTTGTAGTGCCCTCTTGTGTACATAGATGTGTAGTGAAGATAGAGGCTTGTTGTGTGAGTCAGATGATTAAGGGCTGGAGGGCTCTGCAGATCAGGCCTCTGGTACCTCCCTCTGGTTCTAGCAGCTTGGATAAGTTTCTATAAGCTAGTGGGTGGAGGTCAGAAGGTGCTGATCTGAATAACTTAATATCTGAATAACTTAAGACCCATCTCCCTGCTCCTGTTTGCCTCCAAGCTCATCGAATGTCTTGTCAATGATCTAATGAGTCGCCACCTCACGAACAACAACCTTCTCGACCCCCTACAGTTTGGCTTCCGCCCACAACATTCTACTGAAACTGACCTACTAAAACTCACCAATGACCTACTAACTGCTAAAACCAATGGGCACTACTCCATACTCATACTTTTAGACCTCTCTGCTGCCTTTGACACAGTTGACCACCAGCTCCTCCTCAGCAAATCACACTCCCTTGGCTTCCATGATTCTGCTTTATCCTGGTTCTCCTCCTACCTATCTCAGCGCACTTTCAGTGTCACTTACAACTCCATCTCCTCCACTCCCCTTCCTCTTTCTGTTGGGGTACCCCAAGGCTCTGTCCTTGGGCCTCTCCTATTCTCACTCTATACCTCTTCCCTGGGCCAGTTGATAACCTCCCATGGCTTCCAATACCACCTCTATGCCGACGACACCCAGATCTATCTCTCCACTCCTCAACTCACCTCGATCTCCTCACGAATCTCAAACTTACTGAATGACATATCGATATGGATGTCACACCACTTCCTCAAACTCAATCTTTCTAAAACTGAGTTTGTTATATTTCCTCCTTCACACCCCCTGTGACTTCACCATTAATATCAACAACACAACCATTGGTCCCTCCACACATGCAGGGTCCTGGGTGTAATCCTTGACTCTGACCTCTCCTTCAGCCCCCATACGCAATCACTGGCTAAATCCTGCTGCCGTAACCTCCGCAACATCTTCCAGAATTTCGACCCTTCCTGACTAATGACACCACAAAGCAACTTATTCACTCCTTGATTATTTCCTGCCTTGACTACTGCAACTCTCTCCTTAATGGCCTACCCTTAAGAATGCTATCCCCCCTTCAGTCTGTTATGAATTCTGCTGCTAGACTAATACACCTCACCTCCTAACCGATCCGTGACTGCTGCTCCTCTCTGCCAATCCCTTCACTGGCTTCCCCTACCCCGCCGTGTAAAATTCAAAATGCTAACCATAACATACAAGGCCATTCACAACATTGCCCCCATCTACATCACCAACCTTATCTGCAGATATCGCCCAAATCGTCCCCTCCGCTCCTCCAAGGACCTTCTGCTCTCTAGCTCCCTTGTTACCTCCTCCCATGCTCGCCTTCGGGACTTCTCCAGAGCCTCTCCCATCCTCTGGAACTCCCTACCCACAGTATGTCTGATCAGCCCCTACCCTGTCCACCTTTAGGAGATCCCTGAAAACTCATTTATTCAGGGAAGCCTATCCCACACCCACCTAACAACTGTCCCTGAGCCACCCCCATCAAATCATTCTCTGCAGCTATTACCTTTTGTACCACCACCCCCTCCCTTTAGAATGTAAGCTCTATGAGCAGGGCCCTCCTGTACCTTTTGTATTGTACTGTAATTGTGTTGTCCCCCCTATACATTGTAAAGCGCTGCATAAACTGTTGGCGCTATATAAATCGTGAATAATAATAATAATATTTATGGAAATCTGGCCAATCCCCAGGCAGGAGGCCTGGCAGGGTGGCTGCACCAGCCCTTAAATATAGGCCAGCAGGGGAGTCGGTGGAAGATTGATGATTGAGGTGCAGCTGTGTAGCCTGGGAGGGGGCCCCAGAGAAGGGGGGTTTTGCATCCAGGCTGGAGGAAGGAGGAAAGCTGAAAGAAGGAGCTTCACTGTCCTGGAGTCCACTGGGGAAGGACAGCCTGCTAGCCAGGAAAGAGACTGGCCTGAAAGCTGTTTCACCTACACAGGGGTGGATCCAGGGGGGGCAACGAGGCAATTGAATGCAGGTGGTTCTGTGGGTGACAGTGCGGGCGGCTGTGCGGGCGGCTCCGCGGGTGACAGTGCTGGCGGCTCCGTGGGCAGGCGGCTCCACGGGCGGCTCGGTCGGTGAGTGGGTTAGAGGGGGGAGCTGGGCGGCTCGGTGTTTGAGCGGGCTGCTGGCCAATCAGGAAGCTGACAGGCATAGAAGCAGGGAGTGACATCATCTCTCACCGCCCTGCATCACTGCAGTTCCGCCCTCACTGTGCGGGAAGCCGTGGGCAGCAGAGAGATTACATCATCTCTCTGTTGCCTAACTTCACTCTGGGACACAGCAAAAGACCACCTTAGCAGGAAAGTGACAATCCACCAATGTGTGGCAGGTGACGTGGCAAGTGACAATCCGTAATGTGTGGCAGGTGACGTGGCAAGTGACAATCCGTAATGTGTGGCAGGTGACGTGGCAAGTAACAATCCGTAATGTGTGGCAGGTGATGTGGCAAGTGCAATCCAAAATGTGTGGCAGGTGATTCCCATGGGGTTATTTGTGAATGGTCTCTGCACTTTTTCAATACAAGTTCTTTCATCACACTTGGGCTGTGTGTGTTATTGCTGCCGGAATTTCCGACGGACTTTGAATTGAGAACCTGTTCTCAATTTTTCCGATGGAAAACCTTTCTATCGGATTTTCCGATCGTGTGTATGCAATTTCGACACGCAAAATTCCGACGCATGCTCGGAAACAATTCGACGCATGCTCGGAAGCATTAAACTTCCCTTTTATAGTGCTGTCAAATGTGTTTTATGCCGCTGTGTTATTGACCGTCGGAATTTGGTGTGATCGTGTGTAGGCAACACAGCTTGAGCGGAATTCCGTCGGAAAAACCATCAGAGTTTTTTCCGATGAGAATTCCGATCGTGTGTACGCGGCAAGTGCTGGAGTGGTGCGCTTGCAGGATGGGAAAAAATGTCCTGCAAGCAGCACCTGTGGGGCATTTTAGGAGCGGTGAAAACATCGCTCTCAAAACACCCCTGGCATTGAAATCAATGGCCAGTGCTGCTGAAGCGCCTGCAAAGGTTTTAACCATTTTTTCAGCCGCTAGAATGACAGTAAAGCACCGCTAAAACTAGAAAGGTGGACAGAGGAGGTGAGTGAGTGATGGTGTTGTAAGAGAGAGGGGGTGGGAGCGAGGGAGGGGGTGAGAGAGAGGTGGGAGAGAGGGAGAGGGTGGGGGGTTAGGGGGTGAGAGAGAGAGAGAGGTGGGAGAGGGAGGGGGGTGAGAGGGTGAGAAAGAGAGAGGGGGTCAGAGGGAGAGGGGGTGAGAGAGGGAAAGGGTGTGCGAAATAGAGAGGGGGGTGAGAAAGATAGAGGGGGATAAGAGGGGTGAAAAAGAGAGAGGGGTGATAGAGAAAGGGGGTGCGAGAGAGGGGACGAGAATGGGGAGAGAGGAGGTGAGTGAGTGATGGGGTGGTAAGAGAGAGGGGGTGAGAGGAAGAGGGGATTATAAAGAGGGGGGTGAGAGAGAAGGGGATGGGAGAGAGCCCCCTAGCCCTGCCTCTGTATGCAGTCTCTCCTGTGCCCCCCTGTCCCAGTCCCTGTCTGTGGGTAGGTGTGTGTGTGACGCCTAGTACTTACCTCCTGCCCATCCTCATCCTTTTGGCCCCCGGTCAGCCTGTTCTCCTGTTGATGTTGGAGCTACGAATGGAGAGGAGGTTGAAAAAAGAGTCCAGGCTCTGAAAGGCTTTTGGTCCTAGCCACCCATGTCTTCCCTGTGGCCTCCACCTCCAGGGCCACCTGCTCACTGTGTGGAAATGATATGCGGAGCAAGGTGCTATCATCCTGCCTGCACCCCAAGGACACTGCTGTCGGCACTGGATTTAGCTCCGCTGCCCTGCTCCCTGCCGCCACCACACCAGGACTCTCCATGACAAGAGGCTCAAAGGGCAGCTGCTTTGGGCCTCACAATAATGACTGGGCCTGGGTCAGCTGCCCCTTTTGCCCCGCATTAAAACCTTTCTGTCATGCGAAAACACAAAGAATTAACCCCAATCCGCAAACATATTTTTAAAAAAAAAACAACATCTGCTTTGTTGTTCTATACTCAGGTAAATTACGTGTCCTCTGGAATGGAGAAACAAAATAATTTGAAAAGGACTTAACTGCACAATGAGAAACCGCTGCTCACAGGTGATGTTTGCTGGCCATAATGCTCAGACCGCACGGCAATTGAGGTACACGCCCTGCCACTGCTGCAGTCACTCAGGTATACGAATGATTGGATGGCTGCACACTCAATACTTGCAAAAAAAAGGCTTCATTGTAGAACATAGTCCAAAGAAAAGCAACCACAACTGATCAGGCAGTAGAGGGAAAAGGCAGGTAGACGCGTTTCACATGGAAGTTCATGCTTTCGCAATACCACATGGGTGCAGGACTTAACTACAATTGGACTTCACATTTCTGACCACAATCACAAAGCACTCAAATTTCCTTGGATGACTCATCTACTTTTGTAAAAAATAGATAATCTTGTCCTTGGAAAGGAAGTCAACTTTCCTAGCGTTACTCTTACCTGCTCATATACCGTGTTACTTTTGTTTTTTCTTTTTTCACATGTAATTATACTTATATATACTTATATTTTTTGTTCAATGTTATGACCCCTCTGCTCAAATAGCTATTCTAAACAACTTGTTATATGTCCGTCATATATAGAAAGAATCTTGCCCTCCAAGGTGCCAGTGAGTCCCCTCTTAAACTCTATGTGATTGGAATGGCTCAAAGTATGTACACATTGCATGCTAAATAGCCTTGCAACTCATTTTTTTTCCTCTATGGAACAACTCAGACCTCCCAGAGTCCCCTGGACTTCCCACTCTTAAACAATGGCTCCACAAAGGTCTTCTTTACATAAAATTTGGGGTTGCTATAGACAACAAGCAGGTACTTCTTTCCACTATTTCCCTAGAGAAATTTCCATGTTTAATAACCCATTTATTTTCCTAAAAGTGAAATCTCATATTACATCTACCATTATTAAAATTTCTTGCAACTGTACAGGACACAGAGAATGTGTCCTGGATGGCAGGTACATTACCCCAATATTTGGGTGGTGGTCCCTTTAAGTGGGACAGTTGTAGAGACCTTGCGGTACTCAGGGATTCTCACCCAGGCAGGGTGAGGTGTCCCGGGTTTAGTTTGGCTGGAGAGAACTTCCAGTACTATCTGGATTGCTATATTTGTATTAGGGACCCGGAATTTCAGAGGTTCAAAGACACTTGGGTGGAAAGTGCCTCCAAACCCTAACTTCCAGGAGTTTGGTCCCAAAAGGGTTAAGTCCCAGGTGAGGGAGGCTTGAAAGGCAGCAGAGGGAAATCAGCACCTGTGTCAGGGAAGTGAGTGGAAGAAAATGTGGCCTGCCTGTTACCCTTACTATGGAGGAGCCTAACCCCTGAATGGGAACAAAAATTGGCGGTGAACCTGCGGTTTAGATTTGTGATACCAAGACTTGGACTGTTTATTGACTTTGACTGAAGTAAGCTGTCTTCTTGTTTATCCGTAATTCAAACAAATGAACTGTTTTGCTTTTACCACCTGTCTGGCAGTCATTCCAGAGCTACCCCAGATCACAGATAGACTGGGGAAATTCATTGGGATATTCTAATCCAGACCAAAAAGCTATTTCTGCGCTATACATTTTTTTCAGACAGGCATTGGAATACACCTCTAAAAACAACTGGTCTTAACAAATAGACCAAGAACTCTCCCCAGCTTCCAGTTATATTTATCTTGAGGTATGATCAAAGCCACAATTTACTGCGAGATGCAGCTTTGGTTTGTCTATCATTCCTTTTTATCTCCACATCGCTCTTACCTTATGGGCCTAAGCTCTTCTTCTTGCTGCCTGAAAACTTGGCATTTAGAGTTGACTTTTTCCATGCCTTCTGGGCTTGTCTGAAGATTAAACAATTTTGGATTCCTCTAACCATGGAAAGACCACTCTTTGGCCTAACTAATACCCCAGGTTTTAAAATCTTTAGGGGTTGAAAACAACTCCTCATTATCATATCCCTTGTAGCACGAAAAACCATCATAAATTAATCTACCAGAAACCCCCCACTATCTCTGTTTTAATAGACAAACTGACATATGTTTTTCCCATGGAATGGGTGAAGGCCTTCTTACGCAAGAAATGATGGGTCCAAAAACTTTTTTGATGGCTGGGAATCATTCATTCAGATCGTACCCACAGCTATTCAACCAAGTGCAATGCTTCCAATACACCCAATGATATCAAAACAGACTGTTAACCAATGACCCTCCAATTGGCATTCCACTCTCTACTTGAATCAAAATATACTTTATATTTTGATAGCCATGGCCTTCCCCTCTTTCCTTCCACCTGCTAGTTGTTAAACTGACCGCCGTCCATCTAAATTATTTTCTTTTATGTTTACCTTTAGACCCAGTACAATTATTTCATTCTCAAGATATATTAACAAACTGTATAATATATTCTTTATATTGCCTTATGGGCTAAATGTAGGGACCACCCTCTTTGTTAACCGCATTCTTGAATCAAAAATAAAATAAAATTCAAAAAATTAAACAAATCCTTTAAAAAACATTATTTGGGGTGCCTAAACCTGTCGATGAAATTGCAATAGCAATACAGTGTGACATTGTTTGCAAACAGGGACCAGGAATCTCTGATTTAGTGGTGGTGGGATTCCCCTTAAAATTCATAATTATTCAAGCACACACCCTGGGTGTCCAGGAAAGGGGGTGCACCCTGCTGAACCATACCAGGCAACATTCCTTCAACATTTGGAGAGTACCTTGAAAAGAGGAACTGGGTCATTGTGTCATTGATCAAATATTGCCATTACCATATTTGATCATTGATGTCACTCAGGATCTCCGGCCAGTTTGTTTCCAAAAAGAAAATGGCTCTGTGATTTTGCACTTACAAATGCTGGTATTCACATAAAAAGCAGTGAGCTCAGCTAACTTATTCTGCATGGTTTTTCGTTAGGAAATACCAAGCTGATGGGTGAATCTATATGAGCGAGGAATGTAAAAATAACTTAGAATGACTGATTTGCTCTCCAGTGACATCTTGTGTTTATTTTGCAATATGCATGCTGTAATAGTCTACCATGTACATTATTTTTGCATGTACTATTATATTTAAAATGTATATTAATGTCAATATTATCTATTGATTATCTGAAGTCAGAACAAACTGTACTTTGTTTCTATAATCAATGTGCAGTTGACTAAACTACTCTCTTTGCAAAATTTATTTGAGCACTGCAATTATACAAGGGACAACTGAGCATTTGACTCCAGGCTTGGGTTTTTCTTTCAAGAGAGGCAGCTAGCATTTTCTGACGCATATGCAAGCAAGACAGCTAACACATTCCTCTTACTGATATACAGTATTTCTTTATTTTTTTTATTGAGAATATATTTACAGTACATACAGTATATTGTCCTGCTGAACACTGTCATAGCTCCCAACCGCCCCTCATTAGGAGGGACTGTCCCTCTTTTGAGACCAAATCCCTCTATCCCTTGTACAGCCTCAGTTGTCCCTTTTTTGATCTGATGTCTACACCTCTGAACAAAATGTACTATTTCACACCAAAAAGTGTTTTGCTGCATGTAACTTTTTATCCAGCCTCTATATTACTGCTTCTGTAGTATTACTGCAGATTTCGCCAGGAATCTGCTTTCTCAATGGGGAATCTGTCCATCGATCCCCGCCGAGCTGGTGGATGGCAGGTCCTTGTCCGTTCCACTTATGCGGATGGACACAAACACAGCTCGCTCTGCTCTATGGTCAATCCAATGTAAACAGACCTCCTGTTCGTTTACACCTGACTACCATCAGATCCAATAGACGGAAGGGGAATGATTCCCCATCTGTCCATTTTTAGCAGAGCGGTTCAGATGTGCGCAGGTGTAAACAGACACATGTTCCACAGAGGACAATGGAGG
The DNA here is from genome assembly GCA_028564925.1 of Lithobates sylvaticus. Taxonomy (NCBI): domain Eukaryota; kingdom Metazoa; phylum Chordata; class Amphibia; order Anura; family Ranidae; genus Lithobates; species Lithobates sylvaticus. Next base: position 196,524,561 of record CM053027.1, on the reverse strand, counting down.
GTCCTGTCAGGTCCGCCTGAAAAACTGACAGTTGGACCTGATTGGTCCGCTCATTTGAAAGGAGCCTAAAAGGCCATAAAAGCCAATAATTTTCTGCATATTAGATTTTTGAGGTCAGTGTAACCAGGGTTTTGGTTGAAACGTGTTCTCTGCCTACATACCGTTTTCCAAAAGGTGTCCCTCTTATAATTTTCAGAAAATTGGTAGGTATAACTAAAAGTCAAAGAAAATTAAAAAAAAATAGTGGGCACCAGTCCAGACCAGGAATGGAGAAGAAATCTTCCAAAAGAAACACTTGTTCCAGTTATTTCCCACACATTGGTGGGATTGTCTCTTACTTCCTGTTGGGTCTGTAGGACAGGAAGTGAAGGGAAATATTCTACATGGTATTCTATGCCAACAGAAAGTTTGGGCTTTTGATGTATTTTAATTTTGTTAACCGAAAAAGCCTCCTATGTATGCTCTTCTTTAATCCCAGTTTTACCTTGTTATGACAAATAAAATATCCCCGCTTTGGTACTTTGGCCGGAAAACCTTCACTGAAGCTCAGCCCCGCCTACCTATTGTGCAATGAAAGTGTCTTATGGACCACCTTCATTGGGAGAGGAATGTGGGGGTGCACAGAGGAGCAATTCTGGAAAACAAAGGTAAGTGCACTTGCCTTGCTTTGTTTGCTCTTGGAAGGACTTTTACTTTTAAAAGTTTAATTGTCTATAAGATTTATTTTAATGCAAAGTTTCCACTGCACAGGTTCCTTTTTAAAGCATAGCACACAATGGTTTAATTTTCAGAGAGACAGTCACATTTTTGGAGCCAAATTTCTCTGTACCTCTTGTTATATGCTGGCTGCAGTAGTTCTTCTGTTCCCAATTACTTTGTTTAGATTACTGATTGTCTTCTCTGTTCACAGAGGCCCTTTGCTGGGTGGAGGCACTGCCAACTTTATTATCAAACTCTTCCACTTAGTGAAGGTTCTGGTTCTCCTCTTTACTTACAGGTTTAGCACAATATCCGTTTTAGGGAGGGTCATTTCTCATAACCCCCCACAAAAGAGGACTACACATGCATTATTTCCAAATACGTATATAAAGGAAGACGTTGAAAAAACCTCAGTGGGTTCAATGGATTGTATTTAACTTTGCAATATAATATGCTATGATATTAATTTGCCTTGGGGTCCATGTAAGAGGGGGCAGGGCAATGGTGTATCTAATACCTTAATACTATATGCTAAATTATGTTTTTTTTTCCTATCTAGGAACATGGGACATATATTGACTCAATGTTTTATGAACCACAGACACTTTCTGTATATTCATGTTATGTACCAGTGATACCCATTAACAATGATGACAGACCTAACATCATCATCAGTAACCTGTATTTGCACAAGGAGCTCAGCAATGGCAGCCATCATCTTTCTCTCAGTACAAGCTTTATTTACAGCAATTAATGTTGTTCATACTCCCGTTTGCAGGTGAAAAACATGTACATAATTTCTATATTTTTGTTCAGGATCAAACCTTTTATTTATGCAAGGTAAATATGAAATATTGCATATTAAAGTGGTTGTAAACCCACTTTTTGGACTTTTACCTATAGGTAAGCCTAGAATAAGGCTTACCTATAGGTAGTGGAAATATCTCCTAAATGTGCGCCGTTTAGGAGATATTTCACTTGTAGTCTGCCGGAGATCGCTACTGCGCATGCGCAGGGAAGAAACGAACCTGAAGGCCGTTTCTTCCCTAGCATTTGCCGCAGATCGCAGCTCCCGTGCGCATGCGCGGGAGTGACGTCATGCAGCTCCGCAAATCGCTGAGCCGGAGTCCGTGGCCCCGAAGGAAGAGGGCAAGAAGATGGACGCTGCCCACACAGGGGATGTCGCTGGATTCTTTTGCAAGTGAGGGGTACATAATGGGCTAGTATGCAATGCATACTAGCCCATTATGCTTTTCATTTGCAGGCTATACAGGGAGAAGAAGAGGAAGTAAAACCCATCAGGGTTTACTTCCTCTTTAATATGTCATGCTTACATTTCCAGCCAGCAGGTGGAGCTCTAGGCTCTTTTCACATATTTACATGTCTTTTCTTAGATGCTCTGTTAACCACTTCAGCCCCGGACCAATTGGCAGCCAAAGGACCAGGCCCCTTTTTGCAATTCGGCACTGCGTCGCTTTAACTAACAATTGCGCGGTCGTGCGATGTGGCTCCAAAACAAAATTGGCGTCCTTTTTTTCCCACAAATAGAGCTTTCTTTTGGTGGTATTTGATCGCCCCTGCGGTTTTTATTTTTTGCGCTATAAACAAAAATAGAGCGACAATTTTGAAAAAAATGCAATATTTTTTACTTTTTGCTATAATAAATATCCCAAAAAAATATATAAAAAAACATTTTTTTTCCTCAGTTTAGGCCGATACGTATTCTTCTACATATTTTTGGTAAAAAAAATCGCAATTAGCGATTATTGATTAGTTTGCGCAAAAGTTATAGCGTTTACAAAATAGGGGATAGTTTTATAGCATTTTTATTAATATTTTTTTTTTTATTAGTAATGGCGGCGATCAGCGATTTTTATTGTGATTGCGACATTTTGGCGGACACATCGGACATTTTTGACACATTTTTGGGACATTTGTCATTTATACAGCAATCACTGCTATTTAAATAGCACTGATTCCTATGTAAATGACAGTTGTAGTTAGGGGGTTAACCACTAGGGGGCGGGGAGGAGTCAGTGTGACGTGTTGTGTTTTTTTTTACAGTAGGGGGGCGTGGCTGTACGTCTGACGTCATTGATCGGCGTTCCCGATGACAGGGAACCGCCGATCACTGACAGTCAGTGTAGGAAGCGCGGGGAGAGGTTTGTTTACATAGACCTCTCCCCGTTCTTCAGCTCCGTAACCCGATCGCGGGATACCAGCGGCGATCGGGTCCGCTGGTCCCGCGGCCGTGGTCACGGAGCTCCCGACCGGGTCGCGCGCGCGCCCCGGGCAGGCAAATTAAAGGGGACGTACAGGTACGTGCTTTTGCCTGCCCGTGCCATTCTGTTGACGTATATCTACAGGAGGCGGTCGGGAAGCGGTTAATATAATCCTGTTGTTTGCAGAACGCAAAGGACTGAAATATCCCCATTGCTTTCCTTTTTCTGCCTTCTATGTTTAGACAGAAGTATGTGGATGTCCAATCAAGTTTGAGAGTCTCTGATGTAAGAGGAGTTTCTGATATAAATGGGGGCTCTGATGTAAGAGGAAACTTTGATATAAGGGGGGCTGTGATGTAAAGAGAGACTCTGATATAACATAATTACATAGTTACATAGCTAGTCAGGTTGAAAAAAAGACACAAGTCCATCTAGTTCAACCAATAAAGGAGAAAAAAAATCATACAATCCCATATACACAACCCTATACCCACAGTTGATCCAGAAGAAGGCGAAAGACCCCAGCAAAGCATGATCCAATTTGCTACAGCAGGGGAAAAAGATTCCTTCCTGATTCCCCCCCCCCCCCCAGAGGCAATCGGATATTCCCTGGATCAACTTTACCTATACATGTTAGTACCCAGTTACTGTATATTATGTACCTTTAGAAAATAATCCAGGCCTTTTATAAAGCAATCTACTGAGCCTGTCAGGACCAGCTCTTGAGGGAATCTATTCCATGTTTTCACAGCTCTTACTGTGAAGAAATCTTTCCATATTTGGAGATGAAATCTCTTTTCCTCCAGACGTAGAGTGTCCCCTTGTCCTCTGTGATGACCCTAAAGTGAATAACTCAACACCAAGTTCACTATATGGGCTCCTTATATATTTGTACATGTTGATCATATCCCCCTTAATCTCCTCATCTCAAGAGAATAAATTCAGTTCCTCTAATCTTTCCTCATAGCTGAGCTCCTCCATGCCTCGTATCAGTTTGGTTGCCCTTCTCTGCACTTTCTCCAGTTACCTGATATCCTTTTTCAGAACTGGTGCCCAAAACTGAACTGCATATTCCAGATGAGGTCTTACTAATGATTTGTACAGGGGCAAAATTATACCTCTCTCTCTGGAGTCCATACCTCTCTTAATACAAGTAACGATTTAGCTTGCTTTAGAAAGGGGACTCTAATGTACAATAGGACTGTGATGTAAGTAGAGACTTTGATATAAGGGGGGCTCTGATGTAAAGGGAGACTCTGATACTAAGGTACCTCTGATGAAAGAGGAGACTCTGATATAAGGGGGGACTATTATAAAAGGTGGGACTCTGAAGCCATACCCCTTTAAAACCCCCACTGTTAGAACAATCTGGCCACACCCACCATTCATGCCGCTTTGTTACTGAATATAGTTTTTTGGTATAGGGGTTTTGAAAAAATGTACATGCATAGGTGGCTGCAGTGTGGCATGGCTCTCCCTTTTTTCAGGTCCATAGTGGGGCTCAACTTATGTGTCTGCACACAGGAAAATTGTGCCTGCATTTTAGGATAGTATAATAATCTGAACACTTCTGCCTTGTCAATTTTTAGGGCATGCATTTTCATGTAAACTCCCATTTCTGACTTGTACCTTTTAGTAGGTAAGCCTATTATAAGGCTTACCTATAGGTACTGTAAATATCTCCTAAACGTGCGCCTTTTAGGAGATATTTAATGTATATGCAGCCGATGACGTCACCGCCGCATGCACTCTGAAGGGACATCCACCCGGTCCTGTGCCGTAAAAGCCAGCTCCCCCACGCGAACAAAGACCGGGTGAAGATGGAAGCGGCCTCCAGCGATGCGCTGTAATGCTTTGTTTTCAGGTAAGTTTGACATAATGTCCTAGTATGCAATGCTTACTAACACATTTTGCCTTTTACCTTTCAGGTAAAAAAAAAATAAAAATCACCCAGCAGTTTACTACCGCTTTAAATCCACTACTTCTTGCTTATTTAGGTCTGTGTTGTGCTTCATTTCTGTGGATGAGATGTGTCTGTACTGCAGGCAAAGTAGGGCATAGACAGCTTTTTTTTGTCAAACACTGCTTTTGCTATTCAAATACATGCGTTTGCATTTGTATTTGAAAATAATACCCCTACAGATGATCCCTAAGCCCTGGTTCACACCAGTGCGGCTTTGAAATCAAGCTACTTCAGCGCGATTTCAGAGCCACCGATCAGTGTGATTTTGATGTGCAATTTCATTGAGGCTTGCGACTTCATCAGATGTCAATACAAGTTGTAATGAAATTGAAAAAAAAAACTAGTGCAGGAACCTTTTTCAGAGTTTCTTGAGTTGCCTCAATTTGAACAGTTCTATTGCCACAAATGAGGTGCAGCTTGTCATGCGATTTTGAACTGACAAATCGCATTGGTGTGAATCAGGGCTGATAGGGCATTCTCATCACAATTACAGATTACCTTTCACTAACTCCTCCATCTTTGCACATGAAGTAAAGGGTAATCTCCCCAATGGGAAACAGACAAAAAAAATGAAAGGGGTTTAAACTATTTTATACTGTATACAAATCTAAAAACTGAAAATGTTTGAAAGTTAGATATACTTTAATGTAAAACTTCAACCAAAAATAACAAGATAAAAACGAATACGCCATTTAAAAGGTAAAATAACAATGCTGCAAAATTCACCTTCATTTCAGAGATTTCCCCCACAGTGCTTTTTCTACTGCTTGATGGCCTCAGTCTAATAGCAAGCATCATTTAACCCACTTCTTCCAAGCTTGGATCTTAACGTCCCCACCCCAGCATGTGGCTTGATGGCAAAACCAGAAGCAGCACAATGATGAGCTCATCTATGTAACTGTCACTGCTTTCTCAGTTCTTGTCAATAAGTTCATGTATTTGGATCCCTGTTGGACCTGCTTCGTTTCCTGATTGGCTGAGAGCAGAAGCTGGAAGACAATAGCGAATGTTGATTCACTAATCTCACAAGTGCTCTGTGCCCCCGAGGCCAACCTTTTTGAAGCCAATTAGAGCCTCTAATCATGTACTTACAAAAAAAAAAACTTGTAGAAATCTATGCGTCCAGCGCCCCACAATGAGATTAGGGGCCAGTGCATTGGTTCAGCTTTAAGCACAGTCCAATTAAGCATTCTTAAAGCGGAGCACCACCCAAAAGGGGAGCTCCACTTATTTGCTTCCCCCCCCTCTGCCGCTGCCACATTTGGCACCTTTCGGGGGGAGCAGGTACCTGTTTTTGACAGGTACCCGTCCCTACTTCCAGGGTACCTCGTAAGTTCGGCCTCCTTCCCCCGCTGCCGGGCCTTTCATAAAGCGATACACGCTTCATGCATGCGCAGTAGGGAACCGGCTGTGCTGGGGCATCAGGAGGGCTGTGTTTTAGGAGGGCATGGTGCTGGGGCTTCAGGAGGGCTGGGTGTCAGGAGGGCATGGTGCTGGGACATTAGTCAGGAGGGTGGGGGTGTTAGTAGGGGACATAAATTGTTGTTAATGCAGAGAGGCACAGGGAAGGTACAGTTGTAAACCTACATCCTGGCACAGATCCCTGACCGCAATTGTCTCTCACCTTCTCACCCGTTATCACACAAGCCCCTTGGATTGGGAAGGAGGGTCGTTTGGGATAACCGCGGAAGGGCAACAGCTCAGGTAAGTTCAGAGAAGCACCCGAACCCGCCCGAGTGATTCCGGAGGTTTTCCCCACCCCGCAGCCACACATATGCAAGGAGTGGAGGCTTCTTCGACAGCCTAGGATTATGTGCTCGTGGGCATGCGCCTGCGCAGCCCTGGAACTCTGAGGAGAAGACTGGATCGGCAACACTAGGACATGTTCGCGAGCTACCGTCACCTGTCAGCAGTTGACGGGTAGATCGGGATCAATAGGTTGCCGACCCCCGCTCTTGCCTATGCTAGTTATCAAGCTCTAAGCTAAAACCTAGCTAAATAATCACAGACCAAAAGGGACAGGGTTAACTAAAATAACAAGAGCTTTATATAAACCCGGTAGTAAACAGGTTCACATACTAATATACAGTAAGGTGACCACTAGATATACAGCCTAGCTATCTGGCACTGTGCATGTGGAATACTAACAAGGACAGGGCAGAGATACTCTGTCTGTCACAAGGATTTACTGTACATATACAGTCAACAGCTAAGTTAAACTATTAGTTCATAGGAATACTTGCATAATAGTCCTTTCTGACTTGGGGATTAGCAGCATGGACAAGACATGTGACTGAAATAGTCTCTCTCCCTCCAATTCCTCCTTCAATGGTTTCAAAGCCAAAAAACTAGGGACAGGAAGTGCATACATAATATATTTACCGACATTTACAAATGTAGACAGTAGAGGGCAGCAGCTCCCTACATACTTTATTTAAAGAACATGATTTTTTTATTTTAAGTACTTATATAGCGCCGTCAATTTACGCAGCGTTTTACATATACATTGTTCGTTGTACATTCACATCAGTCCCTACCTTCAAGGAGCTTACAACATAAGGTCCCTAACACACATTCATACATATACTAGGGCCAATTTATTTATTTTTTTTAGACAGGATCCAATTAACCTACCAGCATGTCTCTAGAGTTTGGGAGGAAACCAGAGTACCTGGAGGAAACCCATGCAGGCACAGGGAGAACATGCAAACTCCAGGCAGATGGTGTACGTGGTCAGGATTTGAACCAGCGACCCTTTTTGCTGCTACGTGAAAGGGCTAACCACTACACCACTGTGCTGCCCAACATGAGACTTTTTTTTTTAATTATATCCACTTCCACTGTAGTTTTAATGTTTTGAGTTTACTTTGTTGGATACACAATTGGTGGATTTATTTATTGTGATAATTGGATTAGTTCTCTATCTTTGAGCTATCACTTTCATTTGTGTTTATTGTATGCACTTTATTAACACTTTTATAACATTGATCATTTCATTTTATGTGACAAACACACATTCATAGTGATTGCAGCAGCTGGACAACTGGTTTATTTAGGGTCAGAGCAGTTTGGCAGCGCACTAGTCATTTAGTGTCAGGGAATTAGTAGACCAGACTGTGTGGACTGCACAGAGGAAACCCAAAACGCATGTAGGTGAATAATAATGGTGTTTATTATAATACGTGACAAGTAAGTGAAAACAAACAGTGCACTACCAACCACAAGACCCACAAACAACAAATAATATGTACAATAAATGGGAAATACCGGAATCGTAAACAAAGCCAGGCCGAGGTCATACACGGGGAGATCAGCAGATGGGTAAGGACGGGAAATCAACAGGACACGGAGAGGGTGGATGGATGGGCTGCAGAGCAGGGATCCAAGGTAATCTGGTAACAGGAGGGACAGGTCCAGGATGGGCTCGGGATAGGGATTGGGTGACATCAGGACAGGACAGATGCAGGCTCAAGGTCAGGATACAGGAAGCAAGGTCAGGGCACAGGGAGAGAGATACCAAGGCAAGCATGTGAGGGCTTGTCGGGTATTTATGAGACTGACAGTAATTTACCTCACATAACACCTGAGCACAGGAGGTGCTGTCTGCTCCACACTGCCAGGATACACCCGCTGGTGGACACTGGTACTGCGATCCAAGAGACCGACAGCACCACCAACGGGTGAACCCTTTCATGACATTTAGTAATTTACTAATTTACTGTAATTTTACTGCTACATTGCTGGTCGATTGCGCAGAATGATGTATATATATAGTATATTCTGCAACCCCTATCAACTTCCTATCAAAGCACAACAAAGACCTTTAACTTTCTTAACTCTGATTGTGAAATAACAGCAGAGAGTTTGTAGATGAGTTTGTAGATGTTGCAGGGTGTTGAGAGAGCTTCTCTATGTGGAGTGCTTATCCAGGGAAGGAGGTAAAAAACAGAATGCTTATTGCAAGGTTTGCCAGCTTGTACTTACAGAGCCTTCCATGAATGAAAAAGAGGTCTACGCTAAACAGGTTAAGGAACAGGTAGAAACGAACTAATACATTTAGACAGGGAGAGTGAGCTAATCCATTCTCTCTACCAGAGAATTGAAAGGTTACTATGGCAACCAGACTGTAGTAGATCAGAAAAGTAAACACTGGAAAAAGAGAGACAGGGCAAACAAACTAGGGACTCTTGTTCCATGATATAATATATACCTTATGCATTTCTGATTAGGGAGCACGCTCGTACCTGCCTGCCTGCTTGGCTGTGCTGTCACTGGCTCCAGTACATGCCGATCAATGGTTCCCGGCCATTGAGAGATCATGTTCACAACACAAAGCTCTATTCTGAAAGCGGCGATGTGGCGATTTTTGCTTCCCTGCAAAACAGGGAAGCAAAAACCGACACATCTTTTAGTAAACACAGTTATGAACACATTTAACCATTTGATTACACCAGATGTTAACCCTTCCCAGCCAGTGTCATTAGTAAGGTGTTGTATATTATAGCGCTGCTTACTATATTAAACCCCTTTCAAACTGAGGCGGTTTTCAGGCATTTTAGTGCTAGAAATAGCCTCTAAATAAGGCCTGAAAACCACCTCCCATTCATTTCAGTGTGACTTTTCACACTGGGGTGGTGCGCTTATGGGATGTTAGGAAAAGTCTGGCAAGCAGCATCTTTGAGGTGGTTTGGTAATGCTGTATACAGCACTCCCAAAACGCCCTACCCATTGAAATGAATGGGCAGTGCTTCCAAAGCACCTAAAAAAGCACTTCGGAAGCGTGGCAACATGGGCGCTTTTAACCCCTCTTTCAGATGCTAGCGGGGGTTAAAAGCACAAACAGCGCTAAAGTGCTGCAAAAACGAGCAGCGCTTTAGCGGTAACGCACGGGCGGCTCGGTGTGAAAGAGGTCTTAGTGCCACTGGAGATGTCAGCAGCAGTTAACCAGTTCCCACAAAACAAAAATCAGACACCAGGGTGTTTTGGCAAAACTGATATCTTTATTTAATTTGTCAAACCAAAAAAAAGGAATCCATTCCTAAAAATGTACACGTTTTCTACGTAGGAGGCTGAAACGCATTCATTTTTAGGAATTGATTCCTTTTTATGGTTTGATGAATTAAATAAAGATATCATTTTTTTTAATGTCAACATGTCCTGGTGCCGGATTTTTAGGCCCCTTTCACACCGGGGCGTTTTTCATGCGGTGCAGCGCTAAAAATAGCGCCTGTTCACCGCATGAAAAAATCCGGCCCCTTTAACTCCAGTGTGAAAGCCGGCGGGCTTTCACACTGGAGCGGTGCGCTAGCAGGATGACAAAAAAAGTCCTGCTAGCAGCATCTTTGGAGCGGGATAGGAGCGGTGTGTTCACCGCTCCTATACCGCTCCTTCCCATTGAAAAGAATGGGAGACCGCGGTAAAACCGCGGCAATACCGCGGTTACCGCGGCTACGGCGGCGCTCTGCGGGGGGTGTTTAACCCTTTTTCGGCCGCTCGCGGGGGGTAAAACCGCACCGCGAGCGGCCGAAAACCGCGGTGAAAACGACAGTAAAGCAGCGCTAAATATAGCGCTGCTTTACCGTCACCGCGGCTCACCGCCCCGGTGTGAAAGGGGCCTTACTCTCTTCATTGGATTTTGGACATTCAAAACCACGCGAGTCTGGGCACAGATGTTTTGATCTCATCCTGTCTATCCTTATGGGATTTTGGGGTTGTAGCATTTCCTTTGTTGCTCTAGTTCCCAAAAACTTTCACGCAAACCAATCAATATACATATTTGCACAATAATAGATATACACATTTATGAAAAACATCGATGTTTACAATATTCTTATTGGATATGTTTTATATCAAAAAGTAATGAATGTAAAGAAACTATTTGTGTTAAAAAAATTATATAAATTTTGTTTGTGTACAGTATTGCATGACCGTGCAATCGCCAGTTAAAGTAGTACAGTGGCGAATAGCAAAAAATGGCCTGGTTGTGAAGGGGGTATAATCTTCCTGAGCTGAAGTGCATATACATATTATTTCTTTTTTAGTATTTGCTATTTACTCTGATTATGTGTATCTGGAAATGTACCCACAATATTGCATTTGTTGGATCTACTGACAGACTTCTAATCTCTAATGTATGCACGTCAGGTGCTCTGGAAGGAGGAAGAACAAAGAGTGAGAAAAAGAAAGAGAGCGAGAGAAACATTGAACAACTTCACTGCCTTTGCTTTATAATTTGAAGATAAATTACTCCACAGTACCTGCTGCTATAGTGGTTAGTGAGGGTTTGTTTTACATATCAGTAGGTGTGTGTTTAAAATATGTAAATACTTGAATAGCAACAGCCTGGTTACAGCTTCTCTTTAAAGAAGATACGTATGAAAAAACTGCTTTTTCTATTGCTGGGGGAACTAGGACAGTGGTCAGCTGAGACTTTTTAGCTTTTAAAGACCCTGATGGTAAAATCTGCCTCCATCCACCCACATAGCTGCAACACACCAAAATTCGCTTTTTAGCCAAGATTATGTTGACAAACCTGAGTCAGTCAAAAGACAGAGGTAGTCTGAATGAATGAATGATTTATATAGCACTACAATTGCGAACTAAATCGCCTCAAGGCGCTTGATCTGTCCTGTGTTGACTAGCTTCTTAGAAGAGGTAGGTCTTGAGTTTTTTCCTGCAGGCCAGATGGTTTTCTTCCATGTGGATGTAAGTCGGTAGAGCGTTCCATAGCCGTGGTCCTTGGACTGCGAATCTTCGTTCTCCATTTGATTTGTAGCGGGATTTGGGAATGGGAATTAGTCTCTGTGTGGACAGACCGGGGAGTTGGAACTGAACAGTTGTTAGTCTATTTGTGAGCAGACTGGAGGTTAGGGTTGCCACCTCATCCCTTTAAACCTAAACACATATTAATTACACAGGTTCTGTGGCTGATTAAGGTGGTAATTAAACTCACTTACTGCCTTATCTGCATTCAATTTGCCTCAGAACCTGTGTAATTAAAATGTGTTTGGGTTTAAAGGGATGAGGTGGCAACCCTACTGAAGGTCTAGTTTGGAGACTGAACCAGTCCAGAAGGAAGACTAGGAGAGAGAGAACTGTAACAAATAGCCAGAATTCTGGCATTTGTTGTTTCATGCTGCACATACCTCCCAACTCTGAGATGGAAATGAGGGACACCTATTACATACTTTCCAACTTTCTGAGATGGGAAGGAGGGACACGTGCCTTATATTGGATAAGAAATTGGATGAAAAGTATAGCACTGTAATACATTTTCTGATAGATAAGTAGTGCAATTTATATACAGCTATATAGATCAGATCAAAATGAGGGACAAATGAAGAGGAAAGAGAGACAGAGGGACTTTGTTTTTCAAATGAGGGACAAACCCTCGAAATCAGAGACAGCTGGGAGCTATGAGCTGCATAACCCCTGTGAGAACAGAACCCCATGTTATCCTTTATGGTGAACCCAAAACTCTCTTTGGTAAACGTCTGTGTGGTTTAAACTGCATTAAAACATTAGATCTGGTAGAGCATGGGGTAAAGTCAGTGCCAGGTGAAGCATTTTAGTGGGAGTTGCAATTACATGCACCTTCTTACTGTACAGGTCTGTTATGAGCAAAATGTGTTTTCATTGACTCAGTAGCTGTTGATAGAGAAGAGGACACAAGGCTTACATGCTTGGCAATGACGGATCTGCAGCAGATTAAATAAAAATAATGCTGTGACTCAGCTACTGGCAAGGATAAGATAAGCAGGGCTGATTTACCAATCAAATCCACACTTGCATATCCATGGGTGGCTAGACTGAAAACTGTGGGTGCTGCTCAGTGTGCGACTAGCATTTGTAATTATTTTTGATTAAAGCATGACGCATTTATAATCTTCTTAGTGTTCTCATAAAAAATTTAAAAAAACACAGAAAAAGAATCAAAACACTTTAATTCAAATATACAAAAATGGACATTATTTGAGGTACATTATAAAAGAAATTCCTTACATACTTAAACTAGATCAGGGTGTGTTTTTCTCCCTTCATAGGAATCAGAAGGACCTGCAATTAGTTTATAAGGTAGCATTACTGTGACTTTGCAGGGTGAGATGTATGTAAATGTAAGGGCAATGATATTGCTGCATACTGTCTCCGTCTGGGCCCATGAGAGAAAAAACAAGTGCAGGTATGGCTAAACATCACAATTACAAATACAAATGCTAAAATAACGCAAACATCCCTTTCACACATTTACATTACAGCATACATACAGAGGCACAGTGCAGACATTGGCATAACACGATAACCTTATTGTGCTTGTGTATGGATGTTTTTTGTGGTGCAGATTCATAAAAAACTGAAGAAAGAAAAGCTTGTGTGTTGCAGCTGGCAACCAGTTAGATGTGTACTTACGACCGGCACTAGAAAGAATAGTTTGTAAACTCTCTGGATGCTGTGGAAAAGCCATCACTATTCTTTCTTCAGTTTTTTTAAAAATTTTAACTAGTCCTACTCCACCTTAAATCTGAACCTGTGTTTTGCCTATGTAGGACAACTATGGAGTTATGACGTGCAATAATGTATATTACTGTAAGGCAGCCCATTAAAAATGAATGGGCTGCCAATGCACCTAATGTGGTAAAAATCGCACACAACCCTTTTTTTGTAACACAGCACAGCGCTGTACATTGCAGCATGCTACAGCACAGGTGCATTGAATCGCGTTGGGGTGGTATTCAAAATGAACGACACTACAACACAGTAACGCAAGTTACGTGCGTTATTCTGTGTGATAATGAGCACATTACCATACTACAGAAGCACAAATGGGCCCTAAGCCAGCTCTCACAGCAGTTTGCACTTCTCTCCCCCTCCCGCCACTGGGAATGAACTGGAATAGCCTTGTGTAAGCTCCACATCATCACTTAGAGCTTACACAAGGCTAATGACTATATCCACACCCACATGTAACAGTTAGTGGCCAGTCACCAAGCAGCAGCACTGTCACATGGGAGAAAGGGGAGTGCTGTCAGCAGGCTTAAGACTGTGACAGAGCCATTCCAGGCTCTGGAAGGATCCCAACCATATTGTTGAGATAAACCTAGCTGCCTGATTGACAGCTGACTCTCAGAGTGTGGCTGAGATCCAAAGCCAGCTGCACCCTCCCCCTCTACAGCCCAACGCTCCAGTGAGCGCTGGAGGGACAGAGCAGAAAGTGATGACTGATAGTCACTGCTCTCCACTCAGAGCTGACCAAGAACTAAGCAATCATGTGATTGCTCAGTTCTTGGTCTTAGCCCCCGTACACAGGGTCGGAAATTCCGACCACAAAATCCGTCTGATTTTTTCTGACGGATTTCGTCCGACACTGGTGTTACATACACACGGTCAGACAAAGTTGTCGGAAAATCCGATCATTCTGAAACTGGTGACGTTCGTTGCGTACAACAGAACTACGTAGAGGCTAGTAGCCAATAGCTTTGGTCCTGTAATTTGATCTGAGCATGCGTGGCACTTTGTCCGTCGGAATACTCTACACGCGATCGGAAAAAGTCCGATCGGATTTTGTTGTCGGAAAATTTGAGAGCAGGATCTCAAATTTTTCCCGTCGGAAATTCCAATGGAAAAAGTCAGATGGAGCCCACACATGGGCGGATTTTCCGACAACATGGTCCGATCGGACATTTTCCAACTGTGTGTATGGGGGCTTAGAGCGGGGGGACAGCTGCAGCATCACACCTATCCTGCAGCATTGAAGTGAGTACATATGTTTTTTTTTTTTTAGTTACCCCAAATTTCTCCTTTGATGTCAACCTCCATAGGTAAAGCACAGTTTCACTTTGAGGAATAAAACATTAGTACATGTTGCCTATTGCATCAGATTCTACAAACGAAGAAACAGTTGGAATCTGCTTGGCTGCTGTAAACAACAAGAACACTTCTCCTTTAGAGCACTTCTCCAACTAGAGGCCCAATTTTTCTACACTGACACTGCCAGCCTGTTCTGCACATGCATCACAGTTACTTACTGTACATTCCCAGTTGCATGCAAGAGTGTTGTTACTTTTCTCTATTACAGATATTGGGTATGCTCAGCGTTTTGTACCCTTCAGTGGCCAACACAGACTACGCAGGGCACATGAGCAGAAAAAACTAAATGGGCCCCATTTTGTGCTCATCACAGCTGCACCATGCCTGCATGCAGCCGTTTCTTGGTACGGTGTAGTCCAGCAGTCCACACTGCTTCACTCCCATAAATTAAACACCACTCATCATCCCATATGCAACAGATGTGCCTTTGCTGGCAATAACAGCTTTAGACACATCTCTTCCAGTGCAAACAGACCTGCTCATGTGCCACCAGAACAGTTCGACACCTATACTGTGCTCTGTTATCTCTGCTTATTCCACCTCCCTTGCTAAAAGCTCAGGCTTTCCACTACATTGGACTAAAGTGCCCTCTTACAGCACAGGCCGTATGGTGCCTGGTATCCTCATAAATTAGTATTATGTACTGACTGGTTCCTAGATGTTCTTGTTTTCTATCCCTTGTAACATACTATAACATAATGGCTACAGAGCACTCCATGCTAATCTCCCCTTCATACAATTTAATGTCTATCAAAATAACAATACATGGGTAGAAATGAACATTCTGAATGTGTAAACATGTGCTATTGCTGTCTGCTTGTATTTAATACTGAAATTGTTTCCTGAAATATCCTTTGACATTGTTTCAAGAGTGACTCCATGTTGTCACCTGCAAATATATAAGAACCATTAAGGCTACATATTCAACCTGTGATCCAAATTATACATTAGTAGGTTTGCACATTGTGATTTAAAAGCAAAAGAGGAAGTACATAAAATAATTCCAATAAAAGCTGCCCAGTGCTGAACAAAATGCCTTCCCGAAGGCATAGCCATCTTCAGTGCTCCAGTTTTGTGCCGTCCAGATATGACTTTTGTGGTGTAGTATTCCATGATATGTGAACACCCAGAATCACTTTCAAGACTGCAGTGCGTATTTTCTATGATGTAGAAACTATTAGGGGTTTTACTAAAAGAGAATTCTATTGACATTGGAATTGTGGCTTATAATAATTAAGATGTCTTTTTTCCTAGTGCAGGTTAAAAGCTAACACCTGGCTATTACCTATAGGTAATACCTTTTACTTTTTTTTACTTAATTCTTTTTGTTTACATAATTCTCACTTTAGCCAATATTTCTCATACCTGGACTTATTTATTAAAGCAGAGCATTCTCTTTACTATAGTAAATTATTCAATATAAAAGGTTGAGAGGAGTTACTTCCATTGGCATATTGCTCAAATGCCTTAATAAGGGAGCCCACATATATTTAAAGCTAGCTGCAAAATGATAGCTGGACTTTTTAAACATGCAGTTATCCCCTAATAAAACTCACAGCTAGAGTAATCATTTTAACAATAAAATTAATCCTGAGAACGACAAACAAAAATTTAAAATTCCCCCTCCATAATAATCTAATCAGAGTGGTCATTACCAAGTGGTTCTTCTTATAACCTGCAATACTGGAATTTAGAGGGTTGTGTTCATGTTCAGAGACAACCATTTTAACTATTACTATGCTCCAGTGATCAGTGCTTCGAATCCAGGCAGTTATGGTATTCTTGGCACAGAGGTGTTACTGAGATAATTGGCCAGTCCATGAAAACGGATGTCATGGTAATATTTAGTTGTGTGCAACCAGTTCAGATATCTTTGAACAGCGCCACTGTGTTTTGGTGCATTAAGGCATTCTGACCACTGATCTGGGTTAATAGTAGGGAACTAAACTGAGACAGAGAAGACATATATGGAGGGATTTGACTATGGAGGATGTATAATGAAGGAAGAATCATGGAGAGGTTTAGCCAGGCCTATAAAACAAAAAAACAGAAGAGAGTTAGTAAGAGACATCTCATTAAACATTCTAAATAAAGGGTAAGTTCACATTTACTCATGTTTCCCAAATAGTTACCCATGCACTACAATGTCCCGAATATATTAAAATGCTGTGCTCTGTTCCCAAATCAAATGCCCACCTCTTCAGCTACTGACACCATTGTCCTCCCCAATCTGTCCTGCAGATGGCAAGATGCACCCAGCCCCAGAAATCCATATAAGAGCACTACCAGCCTCCCACCCCATTCACAGATACATAGTTCACTCTCTTCCGCAGCTCAGAATTTTTGCAAATACAGGAGAGCGGACTGTGCAGGCATGAATGGGAAAGGAAGCTGGGATTGCTCGTTCATGGATTTCCAGGGAATTTCCTGTGTACACCCTGCCATCTGCAGGACTGATTTGTGAGAAAATTTTAATATATTGTGATGCATTTAATATATTGGGGACAATGTGGTGCATGAGGACCTTTTTGGTGGGTAACGGTAGACTTACCCTTTACACATTTTATCAGTCCACCCAAAAGAAATATATTAGTTTCAGGTGTAAGCTGGTAGGTTAAATCAGCCTCGCTTCCTATAAGTCCTGGATACTCCAACAGTGAGATCTGCCGGCCATAATTGCTGATTTGCTGTGGGGGAGGTTTACTAAAGATGGTGCACACAGAATCTACTGCAGCTGTGCATAGTAACCAATCTGCTTCTAGGCTTTATTGTCAAAACTTAATTGCACAAGCTAACGTTAGAAGCGGATTGGTCTGTGTGCATCAGTTTTAGTAAATCTCTCCCTCTGTGTCTATCTGGGTGTTCCCAACAACCTTTGCTTGTTCCTGCTCCACCAGTTGCAAACTCCATAACGTAAGATAAAGGAAAAAATCCAAAATGGAGAGTAAGGCACCCTCACAAAGGCCAAAGCATTTATGCAGATCCAGTAAGTCAAGTTTAGATGTCTCACCAATGAAATCCCCTAGAGGTATAAGAAACTGGTGATTTAACACTGCAACATCTAACAATACCCGAATTGTCCGTTTTGGGTGGACTGACCCTTTAATTAAACATGTTAACGGACAAACAGAGCTGAAGTTTCTACTTGGTATACATTACACTTTTTGATTCAATACTGCAAATACTGCAATAGGCAACACATTCCATCACGAAGACAGATAACACAAATGTACACTTCTGTCCTTATCTCAAATTACAAGAGGCAACTAATTAGAATTCATATTTACTTTCTCTTTTATGGTTCATTAATTTATGGACATAATTAGAGGAAGCCTATACATGTACAGCACCATATTTCAATATTACAGGTACATCTAGTAGCTTACATTTCCATCGGTGTGCCCTGATCTATCATTAATTATATTGCACAAGGGTGGGAGTAAAGTGATTGTGTCATGATTTGTGCTATGATAAGACCATAACACATAAACCCCTTTTAGATATACATATAATTTACTACTGTTCATTGGAACAGCCCAATATACACAACTAAACATGTAAATAAACAGTGGAGATGCCTAAAGACTTTCATTAACGGAGTATTGTGGGGTGCTCTGAGTCCCATCATGCTTTAAAGCTCTGGCAATTGTCCACAACAACCAAATAATAATATCCTTTTATTTGATTGTTGCAAGTTAGAAAGAAAGTGAGTGGTTTCTATGGACACAGTGCAACGTTAATAGTAAAGTGCATATGGATAACTGAGTAGGCCCCTATAGTTCAAACTTTTCTGTTAAAATAACTAAAGCTATAGCTATAGTATCTTAAGATATAGTATAAGACCAAAAGGTAAATAACA